>CM040749.1:4581486-4623986 GCA_022829145.1 Albula goreensis
CACACACACACACACACATATGCACGCACACAATGCAAGCAGCTGCTTTGCAGTGTTTTGCTGGTTTACGGTGCATTTGAGTTCAGTTTTTCATCAGAAAACAGTGAGTCAAAACCAACCCAACCCCCAACCCCTCCTCCCCCAACAAACCACCACAGCACCACACCACAGACCTGAGGCATGATGGGAAAATTGCCGCCGTATGACTGTTGAAGTCCCTTCCATGGCAGAATGTGTGGGCTTGACCTGGTTTCTCAAACGGGCTGTCCATCCTTGGAGTTCTTATAACTCTGAGCCGCCTTTGGTTATGCGACCTTCAGCGAGGCCCAGGTGTGTGTGTGTGTGTGTGTGTGTGTGTGTGTGTGTGTGGGGGCCGGGGGCCGGGGGGCTCTCTAAGGTTATGAGGTTGTGCTTATGTACTTTTCTCTCGTTCTCTCATTTCGTACTGCCCTTTCCATTGGCTGCTGCTCTATCTGGAATTTACTGATATTTTAATTTGGATGTGAAACGAATGCAGTGTTAAGCAGGGGAGTTAAAGTGTGCCTGGCTTTTTCTCTCTTCTCTCATTCTCTCCCCCCCCCCCCCCCTTCAATTTCATTCAGTTTAACTCGACAGGCTTCAATGGCCTGGCAAGGATACACTTTAATCGCTGAAGCAAAAGCTAACATAACAAACAATGGAAATTTTCGGCACTGCCAATAAGCAGTAAAAATGAATTACGATGAAAGCATACATCACAATGAAAGCAAGATTATCATACACCATACACATGAAAATACACATATACACATAGGCACATACACATTCAATTTTCCAATACATCTCTCTAATCCACAGAAATACACTTAAAAAATAAAGAATCATAACAAACAAGCAGCAAAAACTTACATAATTTAAAGACCATTTTACACCTAAAAGACTTGTACCTCAAATTCAGACTGGATCCTAAATATCTCTCTCTCTCTCTCCATCCATCACTCACAGATCAGAGGGTTCATTAGTGTGTTTTATGAGGTGCACCTCTGACGCACCCCCCCACCTCCTTCCTTCACAGTCCTGGCTCGCCCCTCTTAGTAGGTCTCAGGCCGAAGACCTCCGTAGAGGTACAACCCCCCTTTACCCCTTCCTTCACCCCCTCCTCTACCTTCCTCTCATCCTCAAAGTCAAATGCAAATTCAGATAGCTTGACTGATATGACACGGCAGCTCTTCAAAAATCACAGAATCTCGCACACGTTTTAGTGAACACATGATCACAAAATAAAATACAGCATAGCCCAGCTCATGAGGAGTCAGTCTCTGTCGCTCCAGCTTGAGGCCTGAAGTTAAATATCGTGCTGCCAATACCATACATGCACTTTCCCCTCTCACATTATTAAAAACGACAGAACATCAAAACTGTGACATTAAACTGTGTAAAATGTAAATGAAGAGCTCTGGGTTGGGTGCAGTTTGGTGTGTGACAGAATTTGGGGAGGGGGTTTTCTTGGGTTTGGATTTTTTTATTATATTTTTCTGATTTTATGAAAAGCTGCCCCAATGCAGTGGAAGAGTTTTGAGAGTCAAAATTCTCTCGTTCACCACCCCGTCCCCATCAAAGGTGATAATAGTGTTCATCTCCTCTGAGTGGTGGATGACAGAAGTGAGGGTTTTTTTTTTTGGGGGACCTTTGCTGATGTCAGGACAGTGCCTGGCTTTTATTTAAAATGACAGCACTGCTTTACTGGTTGATGGGGTCATGGGGGGCACTGGAGCCCCAGCTTAATGATACCCCTGTTAGACTCATTCTCCCATCAGCCCCTGCAAATGAGACCCAAAATCAACCAGGAAGTGAGCTCTGCCACCAGTGTAAACTACCACCTGTTAATTACAAATTATATCACTAATTTGAGAGAAAAGCTGAAAAGTTCTTTGAAAAACGTACATGCATTTCAGAATATCTTAGTTTTTGGTATGTGCCCCTTTAGTTTTAATGACAGCATGCACTGGAGATTGAATGGACGTGACAAGTGCAAAAACCTGATGATCCATGTTATCCCACGGTCTTCAAGTGCCCAAAAATATACACATGGACCCTTATGGGGCCACCATACATTACAGGTCATTCTCTGTTCTGAACCAATCACTGCACTTTGCCGAAAAGGGCAAAACTTTCTGGTTGGTTGAAAACAGTCAGTGATCATGACGAATCTTTCATGTCACGGTTATTTTCATGGGTGTCCATTTTTGGTGTCATGACACTGCATGTAACCATCTGTAGAACAAAAGGTCCAGGTATCCGCAGTGAAAAACCCAGTCACAAGACGAGAGCGTGCAGCCAGAGCGTGGGAAGGTGGGCCCCCCTGTTTCTGTTCTTTGTGATGGTATCACATCTCCAAAGACTGCGCACCTGTGGGAGGCACAGGGCTGGAAAGACCTCACCGCATGTACTAAACGTGCTGCAGGCAGAGGAATACTGCTGCGTGAAACACTCACACACACACACACACACACACACACACTCACACACACACACACTCACACACACACACACACACACACACACTCACACACACACACACACACACACACACACACACACACACACACACACACACACACACACACACACACTCACACACACACACACACACACACACACACACACACACACACACACTCACACACACACTCACACACACACACACACACACACACACACACATACACACACACACACACACACACTCACACACACTCACACACACACACACACACACACACTCACACACACACACACACACACACTCACACACACACACACACACACACACACACACACACACACACACACACACTCACACACACACACTCACACACACACACACACTCACACACACACTCACACACACACACACACACACACACTCACACACACACACTCACACACACACTCACACACACACACACACACACTCACACACACACACACACTCACACACACACACACACACACTCACACACACACACACACACTCACACACACACACACACACACACACACACACACACACACACACACACACACACACACACACACACACACACTCACACACACACACACACACACACACACACACACACACACACACACACACACACACACACACACACACACACACACACACACACACACACACACACACACACACACACATACACTGAAACCCGACCGTACACCTACATACACACGCACACACACATATAAGGCAAATAAGATTTGTTGTTTATTTATTTATTGTTGGAACAACTCCCTGCATTGAAACACTCTCCAACATCAGTGTGGAATTTATCTTAAACTACTTTCTTCCCGCATTCTATATTTTATTATGTTCACAAAGTGAATGAATTTAAATACTATAGACCAATCACCCCACGGTTAGATTCAGACACATTGGATGCAATTTCCACTCAATGAATGACTTCTTTTCATCGGCCTTTAGGCCACGTTGTGACAGTTTCTTGCCATGACAACCATTCACCTTTGACCCCTGACCTATGACCTGTCGTCTGTATTCGGTATGAATCATTATATGTCTTTCTGTATTCAGGAATTTCCATATGATGTTATTTGTTTTGGGTGTGGTTCTGTCCTTAGCTGAGCTCGATCCTTCTACAGTGATGCAAGCCTCCTTGTGCATTTTATTGTGAAATTACATATTTGAATGCAATTTTGAATGCACTGTATGTAACTTGAAACATTGCTGCTGACGCAAATGTTCTTGGACCAGATCCCTTTCGAAAAAGGGATAATAACTCTTAATCTAGACAGCCAGGTAAACTATGGCCAAACATTAACGATACTCACCAAAGAACCATGATGTTATGGCATCTTCAGGATCTTAAAATTCTACCTCTCAATCAAAAACCACGGTCTGAAACTCTGCTTTTTGTGCGTATGTGAACTTTTGTAAAGCAGAAGCATCGCTCATCGCTTCTTGGCCAGGAGCGAGATATTCATCTCAATCAGATTACAAAATGAAGTGAAATAAAGGATAATCAAATAAAATGAATATACGTTTTTACTACTTTAGCTGTAAAGATGCCAAACTCTGTTTGTTAAGACAATTTCCTGTCGACTCATAAAAGCTGACGTGACAACAAAACCTGTTCAAACTAATATAGATGCCATACACACCACTGCAGTGCTTTGGATTTTTTTTTAATTCGAAAGCATAAGGGTACAGACGTATATCATCGGTTGATATAATCGTGCATCTCTGAGCTGTAGACTTGTTTATGTTGTCGTTGATTATCAGTCTACAGGAGGCAGACGCGTGGTTTGGTTGGCCCGCTTCCCAGATCGGGTAATCTGAGTTCTGCACCAAACTGGTCTAACCCAGAACCACACGCTGTGGGTTCCTAGTCTGGAAGGACTACAAAGGAAGTGAGAGAAGGCTGCCCAAGATACTGCCTGCATGCAACTCTAACAACAACAATAATAATAATAATAATAATAATAATAATAATTTATAATAATAATTTATAAGTGGGTTTTATTTATGAAATATAAATCCTAAAGGCCTGAAAGGGCTTTAGAGTAAAGGGATGTTATAAATTCACCTCATCCACTGCCAGTGTGGCCTCCGTCAGGGTGGTGCACGGCGGCCATTTTGTGCCCGGATTCTCACCACAGATCAGCTGAAGTGGGGAGGGAGGGAATGATGGTGCCTTTGGTGAAGTCAATGGTGACAGTGGGGAAGACCAGCGACCTCAGAGGATTCATAGAGTGCCACAGCTGGAGTACCTGTGTGTGTGTGTGTGTGTGTGTGTGTGTGTGTGTGTGTGAGTATGTGTGTTTGTGCGTGCATGTGTGTGCGTGTGCGTGTGTGTTTGTGTGAGTGTGTGTGTGTACGTGCGTGTGAGTGTGTGTTCATGTGTGAGTGTGTATGTGTGTGTGTGTGCGTGTTTAGTGTGCGTGTGTGTGTGTGGTTCGAAGTATGTGCATGCGGTGTCTGTGCATGTATGAGATTGTTTGCTAAATGTGTGTGCATTGTTCTCTGTGCTTCTTCACACACTAAAGAACAGACAGCACTGAAATCTACTTATCAGTGTTCTCATCTTATCTTCCACCCCATATATCTCTGTATAGGCATGTGGTGTATATGTCTTTGTTCAAGTCTGAAAAGTAACCTACTATGTGAAATGAACAGCCTGGTTATACAGGGCTTTTACTTTATTGTTTGTTTTGTCATATACACATATGTTTTGTCTTATAAAATATTGTTTTTTTTTTACTTTCTGTTAAAGAGTATGACATGTATTTTGCATATAACAAACTTCCTATTTTGAGGGTTAATCAAGCTCAAAAAGAGATGAAACCAAATTGTGTTTTTGACAGTCCTGCTGTCATTTTTTTGTCTCAGTTTGTTTCATTCTCTCTCTTTCTCTCTCATCATCTCTCACATGCATAGGTTGTGGATGCTTTCCCACGCTGAGAGCTTTAAATAGGCTCAAAGACATGTGACCAGTGTGTCTTGAAGCACATACGCACACGTGCACTCTCAGAGAGAACAGAGAGGAGACGTGGTCCCTCTGTCTGTCTGTTCCACAAACGCGCTCATGCACACACATAGGCACAACCACTAGCTAGCACGCACAAACTACACAGACACTGGCATGCATACTCACGTACATGCAGGCGAACATGCACAAACGCACACATTGCATGCACGCACACACGCATGCACAAGCTCCTTACTTTGTGCACTCCATTTTGTGATGAACTACAGTCACACTTTTTGTAGAGTAAAGAAGCCTCTACAGTTAAAAATGAATGTTAAATTCCAAATTTATCAAGGCAGTTGGCAAATGGTTGCAATACAGTCGGCGACATGATTTGTGATAGGAGCACACAAACTGCTAATCACATGCTCTCCTCGTCCTTTTGCACCAGCAGGACAGTTTACAAAATTACAACAATACAGTAATTCAGGCCTTTAATATAAGCCAAGCCAACACACAACAATTATCTCACATGGAAGGTAAAAAACATTTTATAACACTTGCGTGAAAACTTGGTCAGATGGCGTCCACTTTACCAGCCCGTGGGGAGACGTGCAGGTCCTGGCAGGGTTTTTTTTTTTTTTTGGGGGGCAAAAGTCTAAAAGCGTTACGTGCATCATGGCATGAGACCTTTTTTTGTCGGTGTGATCAGTGGTGTGTTTCTCTTCCTTTCTAAATTTGGGGGTCTGGGGAGATGGGGTTGCAGCTAGATCAGGGCAGAAGGCCTCTGAGAGCTCAGCTCAGTCCCTCTCTCTCTCTCTCTCTCTCTCTCTCTCTCTCTCTCTCTCTCTCTCTCTCTCTGCGTCTCTGTCTGTCTCTGCTTTGCATGTCTGCGCCGGCCTCAGCCCAAGCAGCCAGGTGCTGCTGACTGAAGGGCTGTGTGGTTGTGGTTAGTGGCTGCTGTTCAGCCCTGTTTCTCTGCAGACGACCGAGAAGGAACTGTGTCTCAGTTTTTTTCTTCTTTTTTTTTTTTTTTGACAGTACCAGAAATGTCTGTCTGTTTGATATACTCACACACATATACACACACACACACACACACACACACACGAGCCGAGAAAGACCAATTTCACATCACCTGACAGTCAGACAAGCGAGAGGCATTTCGTGACAAAGGTCTGGGGTTCGGTTTCCGGCCCCCGAGCGTATGAGTGAGCGCCTGTGAATTTGAGTGTGTGCTTTTCAGACAGACTCAGATGGGACTGCAGGAACACAGACAGACAAAGAAAGATAGAAAGAGTGAGAGAGAGAGAGAGAGATAAAGAGAGTGATAGAGATAGAGGGAGAGAGAGAAATGAGAGATATATGCAAAGAGGGACTGACTGGCTCTGTCCCTGGCTATGTGCAAATGACAGCAAAATATAACAAGAGAGAAAGAGAGGAGATATGCAATATGCAAAATGAGGTTGACTCTGTCTAAATATATATCATGTAACTATCATCCATTCATAAACAGTGGTGTAGTGTTAACCCTAAGGTGAGTATAGTGTCTGAGGAGGTGGACACACTGTAACTCCAAAGCCCATATGTATTAATGGTAAAAAGGCTAATAGGTGCGTATACTGTCTGAGGAGGTGGGCATACTGTAACTCCAAAACCCATATGTATTAATGGCAATAAGGCTAATAGGTGAGTATACTGTCTGAGGAGGTGGGCATACTGTAACTCCAAAGCCCATATGTATTAATGGTAATAAGGCTAATAGGTGGGTATACTGGCTGAGGAGGTGGGCACACTGTAACTCCAAAGCCCATATGTATTAATGGTAATAAGGCTAATAGGTGAGTATACTGTCTGAGGAGGTGGGCATACTGTAACTCCAAAGCCCATATGTATTAATGGTAATAAGGCTAATAGGTGAGTATACTGTCTGAGGAGGTGGGCATACTGTAACTCCAAAGCCCATATGTATTAATGGTAATAAGGCTAATAGGTGGGTATACTGTCTGAGGAGGTGGGCATACTGTAACTCCAAAGCCCATATGTATAAATGGTAATAAGGCTAATAGGTGAGTATACTGTCTGAGGAGGAGGGCATACTGTAACTCCAAAGCCCATATGTATTAATGGTAATAAGGCTAATAGGTGGGTATACTGTCTGAGGAGGTGGGCATACTGTAACTCAAAGCCCATATGTATTAATGGTAATAAGGCTAATAGGTGAGTATACTGTCTGAGGAGGTGGGCATACTGTAACTCCAAAGCCCATATGTATTAATGGTAAAAGGCTAATAGGTGCGTATACTGTCTGAGGAGGTGGGCATACTGTAACTCCAAAGCCCATATGTATTAATGGTAAAAAGGCTAATAGGTGGGTATACTGTCTGAGGAGGTGGGCACACTGTAACTCCAAAGCCCATATGTATTAATGGTAAAAAGGCTAATAGGTGCGTATACTGTCTGAGGAGGTGGGCATACTGTAACTCCAAAGCCCATATGTATTAATGGTAAAAAGGCTAATAGGTGGGTATACTGTCTGAGGAGGTGGACACACTGTAACTCCAAAGCTCATATGTATTAATAGTAATAAGGCTAATAGGTGAGTATACTGTCTGAGGAGGTGGCCATACTGTAACTCCAAAGCCCATATGTATTAATGGTAATAAGGCTAATAGGTGAGTATACTGTCTGAGGAGGTGGGCATACTGTAACTCCAAAGCCCATATGTATTAATGGTAATAAGGCTAATAGGTGAGTATACTGTCTGAGGAGGTGGGCACACTGTAACTCCAAAGCCCATATGTATTAATGGTAATAAGGCTAATAGGTGGGTATACTGTCTGAGGAGGTGGGCACACTGTAACTCCAAAGCCCATATGTATTAATGGTAATAAGGCTAATAGGTGAGTATACTGTCTGAGGAGGTGGCCATACTGTAACTCCAAAGCCCATATGTATTAATGGTAATAAGGCTAATAGGTGGGTATACTGTCTGAGGAGGTGGGCATACTGTAACTCCAAAGCCCATATGTATTAATGGTAATAAGGCTAATAGGTGAGTATACTGTCTGAGGAGGTGGGCACACTGTAACTCCAAAGCCCATATGTTTTAATGGTAATAAGGCTAATAGGTGGGTATACTGTCTGAGGAGGTGGGTATACTGTAACTCCAAAGCCCATATGTATTAATGGTAATAAGGCTAATAGGTGGGTATAATGTCTGAGGAGGTGGGCATACTGTAACTCCAAAGCCCATATGTATTAATGGTAATAAGGCTAATAGGTGGGTATACTGTCTGAGGAGGTGGGCATACTGTAACTCCAAAGCCCATATGTATTAATGGTAATAAGGCTAATAGGTGGGTATACTGTCTCAGGAGGTGGGCATACTGTAACTCTAAAGCCCATACAATTAATGGTAATAAGGCTAATAGGTGGGTATACTGTCTCAGGAGGTGGGCATACTGTAACTCCAAAGCCCATATGTATTAATGGTAATAAGGCTAATAGGTGAGTATACTGTCTGAGGAGGTGGGCATACTGTAACTCCAAAGCCCATATGTATTAATGGTAATAAGGCTAATAGGTGAGTATTGAGCAACCCAAAGACTAAGCCCAATTTAGATAAGTAAAATCTGTACACGTAGGTAAACATTCTATGACGCCATTGCATTTAGACATATATGCAATATATACATACTGATATGTAGGATGAGAGAGAGAGAGCAATAAAGAGAGTGAAGGTTGTGCAGTGACACCAAGTGAAGCAGAATATTCACATAAGTATATATTATATTATATATATTATATTATATAGTGTATAGTGTGCATGTTGTTATTAATGGGTTCATGAATTAACAGCTTATTATTTGTGTGTCATGTACTGTGTTAATGCAGACAGAATATGTAAATAGTTTATTGTCTCATTGCAGACAGAAAGAGTTTATATTGTATTGTCTTCTTGCGGACAGAATGGCTTTATAGTGCTATGTGTATTGTGCGTTTGCAGGCGTATCTGGGTGCAGTGTGAATTGTGTATGAATGTGTGTATTTATAATTGTTTTTTGCAGGCAAAAACTGGAATCAGTGTGTGCTGAATATTATCAGGTGCAGTGTGTTGTTTATACGTGTGTTTTCAGACTGAACTGGGTGCAGTGTTTACTGTAGTTTAATGGGTACAGTGTGTTGTCTGCGGTTTGTTTGCAGGCACAGTGTGTGTTTGTTGTTTGTAACTGAAGGGAACTGATAACTGTGATAACACATCTCTGTCTCTCTGCAGCTGAGAGCACAGACTCTCGCATCCAGGCCAGACTGTGCTGTCTGCACACATCGTCTGTCCTCTAGTCCTCATACACATGTTAATGTGACTCTGTGTGGAGCTCAAGCCGTAGAAAGCAGAGACAGGTGTGTGTGTGTGTGAGTGTGTGAGAGTGTGTGTGTGTGAGTGAGTGAGTGTGTATGTGTGTGTGTGTGTGGTGAGTGTGTGAGAGTGTGTGTGTGAGTGAGTGAGTGAGTGTGTATGTGTGTGTGTGTGTGTGAGTGAGTGTGTGAGAGTGTGTGTGTGTGTGAGTGAGTGAGTGAGTGTGTATGTGTGTGTGTGTGTGTGTGAGTGAGTGTGTGAGAGTGTGTGTGTGTGAGTGAGTGAGTGAGTGAGTGTGTATGTGTGTGTGAGTGTGTGTGATTGTGTGTGTGAGTGTGTGTGATTGTGTGTGTGCGTGAGTGAGTGAGTGAGTGTGTATGTGTGTGTGTGTGTGTGAGTGAGTGTGTGAGTGTGTGTGTGTGAGTGAGTGTGTGAGAGAGTGTGTGTGTGTGTGTGTGTGTGAGTGAGTGAGTGAGTGTGTATGTGTGTGTGTGTGTGTAGCTAATCAATGACTTCAGGGAATCAGAAGCACTCCTGTTTGTGATGGAATCTGTGCAAAGTCTCTAATAAACTCTTCAGAGTCACCATGACAGTAACACATGACTCAGCCGGGAGATTTGCGTGTCTGTTTATCTAGCCAAACATACCATAATTAACCTCAGAAAGTATGACAGGTAAAGGGTTAAAAAAAAACATGAAAAAAAGATGCACCCTGTGCTGTATTTCTCACAGGGAAATACTTGAACTCCTTCTCCCCCACAGTAAGAAACCGTTCAGTAAGAAGATGTAAGAAAATGTTCAGAGCTTCTCTTTCGTTTTGATTCACTCAATCCCAGAACGTTACCTTTGGGCCTTTTCGGATTTGCATGTTCTGAACCACATCATGCGTTTGATTTCTGCTCGATTGCCACTCACAAAAAAAATGATTACTTCTTGCAAATAAATTCCAATTATAAACAACACAGAGGGTACTGGCTTCAGGGCCCTGTTTTATTTTTATTTTTTATTTATTTATTTTTTGTGGATGCTGATTAGATGTCTAGGACCGAGGATACTTTGACCATTATATGTATTTTTCAGATATTTTTCAACAACCATTTTTCAAACAAAACCTGCATGATCAAATTATCAGCTAATGCTAGAACCTCATGGTGAAAACATGGTATCACACTTATTCCAATGGTGAAACCACAAAGGTTAAAAAAAGTATGTCAAAATAAGAGCCAGTATTCTTGTTTTTATTGCAGCTCCTGAACATTCAGCTCTATAACACATGAATAAAATTATCCATGTGGCAATTATTTTAAAATATATAGATCTGCAAAATGAAATTATCACAATAAATATAATTAATAATTGTCCAAACATTTTCCATGACACCATTCCAGTATCAATCAAAGCTGCTTTCCGGGCAGCAAAAACAGACAACAGTCCACCAGTTGAGTTGTCTGTTGTGATGTATCCCATGATCCTCCACAAAGCAGAGTTAAGTCCGGCACAGTCTGCAGGTCTAACCTGTCCTGGAGGAGGTGGTTGTGCTTGTGGCTTGGAAGTAGCTGTGGAGGGTAGAAACGCGTCACCTGGTGGCCGCGGGGCTGAGGTAAGGGACAATAGCGGGTCCCATGCCAGCCAGGTGCAGTAGGTCCTTTAACCCCAGTCTGTGGCCCCCTGCAGCGGTTTAAGTGATAGTGTTAGCTGGCCTGTGTGTGTATGTCATAGGCAGTGAAAGACTGTGCAAATTCACACACTCTCTCTCTGTTTCGCTCTCTCCCTCTCTCTCTCTCTGTCTCGCACACTGCTGAATTTTCCACTGTTGACAGCAGACACAGATAGCTGGTGGCTAAGGGGGCGAGCATTGGCAGAATATGGAAAATTGAGGAGATGCTCCACTAAGTCATTTACAGTCTCTGCCTTTTAAAAAAAAAAACCAGCAACTATATGCAAAGTATGCATAGTCAAATATTTTAATTTTTTCTAATGAAGCCATTCTATTTGAAATTCAAAATCTGCTTGCGTTTTTAATCATGGTGCATTTCCTCACACACGCAGGCACAGATGCGGTATGCTCGGATATGCAGATTGCACGCTTTTTGCATGCACACACACACACAGACACACACTCACACACACAGGCACACACACAGGCAGACACACG
Source organism: Albula goreensis (assembly GCA_022829145.1). Classification (NCBI taxonomy): domain Eukaryota; kingdom Metazoa; phylum Chordata; class Actinopteri; order Albuliformes; family Albulidae; genus Albula; species Albula goreensis. The sequence goes on from CM040749.1 coordinate 4,593,485, forward strand.
TATAAAAACACATTCTTACTTACAACCGCTCAGTTAACTGAGAGCGGCTTCTCTTGAGAGCCACATCGCTGAGTATGCCACTCTTTGTAGCCAATGGGCAGTGAAACCTACTACATTAGATAAACATGTCAACCCTATTCAGCCTGACTGTAATGTATCTGTGTGCCACACATTTACTGCAACATTTTCAAATAAGGAGTTTTATCACTACAATGTTTTTGTTACTACTTATTTATTCACATTGTACTGAGAGCATAAAACTAATTGAATGTTGTAGGTTTATAAATTATAATTATTATTAAACTATTTTTATTACATGTTTAAATGTACAATTGCCTATGTATAATTACAATACATGTTAATGTGATGTTACCAGTGTTATATAGATGTTACATTGATGCTATGTTATTACAAGTGTTATTACACTGTCACACATTGATGTGACATTTATGTTTTTTATTGCAATGTTATATAAATGTTAATGGGGGAGGCAAAGACTGATTTGCCTTTCATTAAGTACATATAACCAATTATAAGGAACAAAGACTTAAGGACAAACTGAAAAGTTTTACATTTTAAATACAGACACCATAAATTGCTATTTCCTGGCAATGCATGTATAGTAACTATGTGGCCTAAACCTATAATTCATTAGAATATATTTGCATCCATATTTATGTACCTATTTGAAAAGTGTTTAAATAAGGCACTGTGCACTGCTAAATGTCTTAATGGTATTGTTATACCTACAGGGAAAGTTATTTCAGAGGCAGCAAAACAGGCTGTCTGAAAAATATTTCTGTTGAATCATAGCTTTAAAAACTGGCATAAAATTATCGTGCTACACGACATTTTGTTCAGTATATTCAGATATATCTGATGTGATGTGCCTACCGTAAAAGAGGCTAAAATGATATTTTCCGTCTCATCGAAGGTGGAGTGCAGGTGCTTGTGTTTGGTAGGGCGGAAGGGCTTGCAGCGGGTGCCTGAAATACAGGCCCCAAAAGCCAAACGCAGGCCCCCTCCACGCTCCGCAGGGGCAGAGAGTGTGCGTGTGGCTCACCTCTGCTCTCAGTGTTTAGAGCGAGAGAGAGAGAGAGAGAGAGAGAGAGAGAGAGAGGAAGAGCAAGATAGACAGAGGAAGAGAGAGAGAGAGAGAGATATGTCTCTGTCTGCCATTATTTAAGTGTGGGCTAATAACTAATGTATATGTATTTATGGCCTGGAAACATGTTATTTATTTATTTATTTATTTATTTACTTACTTACTTACTTACTTCATTCACTCCCTGTATCTCTTATGAGGGAAAGAGATACAGGGAGTGAATGAGAAAGGGGAATTCTTGTTAGCGACCCTCACAGCCGCAAAAAAAAAAAAAAAAACAATTCACCGTACAGTCGTGGTTATCACCAGAACTTCCATTATGGTCATGGTCATCCAATCTGAATTCAGTTATCATTATGGAGAGATCTACCGCCAAGCTACACAAGGCCGAACCCAGAACTATTGAGTGCTGGAATATGTTTTAAGAAATCATAAGAGATCTGTAAGGTAGGCAGGTGTGTGATGAAAACAATTCAATCAGTATATCAATATGAGTTAAAGTAAGTGTATGCAATATTTGTAAACATTATAGACATGTATGTAAGGTGATTCCCTGTATTATGTACAAAGTTGTAATTTAAATAAAAAGTCATCATTAAAAAAAACTTTACATTGTTTCCGGCTCTTATTAATAACTTATTAAGTTAATAACTTGTGAGCTTTAATAACTTATAAAGTTAATAACTTGTGAGCTTTGGCAAAGTGCAGTCGTGGCTCCCTAATCCGTGATTCATACTAATACAGCGCACTGAATCGCCATTATCAATAAAGTGAGTCATTAAATTTACAGAGAAGCACATAAGAAAGATAAGGTTTTATACTGTTTGATGGGCGCTGTAGGGGAGGTGGGGGCGGCAAGTCGAGTGGGTGAGTATACTTTGGAACGTAACGTCAAAAGTCATTCATGTTTCCAGAAATTAGACACCGCTAATTCACCTCCACTTACCGCTAAAATCAGGTCTTCACGCGGGCACCTGCTTGGCAGACAGAGACGGCGGTTAGCGGGCCTGCTGGAGGCCGGGCCCGACCTCGAACACAGAACAGAAGCCCTGTGGTCTGTCTGGGTGCCAGGCAATGAAGAATGTGGGGGACCAACGGGGCAGGTCAGGTAGACAGGAAATGCAATGGAAAAACGACTCAGAATGTGTGTGTGTGTGTGTGTGTGTGTGTATGTGTGAGAGAGAGCAAGTGTGTGTAAGAGAGAGGGTGTGTGTGTGTGTGTGTGTGTGTGAGAGAGAGAGAGAGAGAGAGAGAGTGTGTGTGTGTGTATGTGAGAGAGAGAGGGTGTGTGTGTGTGTGTGTGTGTGTGTGTGAGAGAGAGAGAGAGAGAGAGAGAGTGTGTGTGTGTGTGTGTATGAGAGGGTGTGGTGTGTGTGTGTGTGTGTGTGCCTTGCGCATCTGTGTGTGTATGTATATGTGTGTGCGCCAGTTTGCACCGAAAGCATTGTGAAACGTTTTTAAAGTTCCTTAAACAGCCATATCATCTGCGATCTGTTTTTCAAAAGTGCAAGTAAATCACCCTAATTGGATAATAAACATTTCACGGTAATTTATCCCTCTCAGAGCGGCGTCCAAGGCCTACTGCTTTAACTGCTGCTCAGCACGAGGGAGAGTTAGCATGTATGCTAAGAATTGTTGATCAGACATCAGAAACTCCAGCATTATTGTTTTTTATGATGTCATTAATTATTAATAGCTTGCTTTCTGTTGAATTTACTGGGCTGTAAATCATGTGCTGGAGCATATGACTGTATCTTTAACCCATTGATCTGAAAACATTTAAACAAACAAGACAAGTTTGATGAAAAACATCTCCGATTGGCCCGGGTCTCAGAGGGCAGTTATTTCCTTTCTCGAGTGCTTAGCTGTTCCTGTAAAAAGTAAAAATAAAACATCAACAATGACCCTGATGTTATGAGTATGAGTGTTGGCTCTGATTTACCAGATTTGGAGACGTTTTTTAAGCACATCTCAGGGTGTTTCTTCAAGCTATCAATCGCGTGTCTCGGCTGTTTGGTTGTCCCACCACACCTTTCAAATACCACAAGGATGTGACCCTGGACGGTTGCAAAAGGTCAAAGGTCACTCAGATGCTTCCACGGCACGCCATCAGGGCGTTGTGGTCTTATCTCCACGCCGTGTGATGTGGAAATATCTCATCCATGGTTTTTATTCTCATGACTCATGACAGCGATTAGTCGGCCTGCGCTCTGAATCAGCTCACTGAGCTACGAGGGAACTTCAAATGGCAACAGAGAATCAATGTGGTCTTGTTTTCTTTGCATCTCCCGGGTGATCACAGCAACACACAAACACTCACCACAGACACACGCACGTGTGCAGACACACACACACAAACACAAACATGCACACAACAGACACACCGCGCAAACGCACGCACGCATGCACGACGGACCGTGCTGACTCGGACATGTCGCATATTCGCTGAAACAGTGTGTCTCTGATGTTTCGTGAATTTTTATGCTCATACGACTAAAACAGGCTGCCTTGGAAGGTGCCTGTAAAGCAGTTTTAGCAAACAGTCCAAGCAAGCATCCACACATGCTCGCATACAAATTCTAAGCATATATTTAAACCCAAAGTTTAATGTAACCAATAAAAGGTATGTAACTCAAAATCTTTTCTTTAGGGATTGATAGACATTGTGTTACCTCCATGCAGCTTACAGACACACTGGTACATGCAGACCTTTTCACACTCACACAAAGTGATTCTTAATCGAATTCTCGTGGTAATACTTTAAAACACACACGAACATAAACACATATAGAGGAGTGCATATTCTAATAATTATTACAGATCATCTAAACACACACACACACACACACACACACACAAATACTCATATGGAAACACACAAACACAGATTATAACAGTGATTCTCGAAACTCCTCCATATATGCACAATCTCTCTTTATCTCTCTATCACACACGAACACACACATACACACACACACATATAGAGGCTGCTCGTTTCCACAGTCACACAGCGCAGATCCCCGAACCTGCGACTCAGAAGTCATCCCCATGTTCCTGTAAGTGTAAATGAGTCATGTGGTAGTAAAGGTCTCTGGTTCACCTCCTCGCTAACCACGGCTCTGCGTCTGAGTCATGGCCTCGCTGCCTGCTCTGCACCCGTTTGCACAGGGATGGGAATTTTCCAGAAACACCACTGCGTCGTGGCCGTGAAGATTTGGCCTGCACCAGGACAGCACTGCGCGCCCAACCTTTGCGCCGGGGGGTGGGCAGTTTAAATGGTCGGTGGGTGCATTGGCGCTCGTTCACATCGGCCAAAATTGGCTGCTCTGTACGCTTGTGTGGCTTGTGTGAAATTCAACATTAGCAGTTTTAATTTTCTGTAGCATCTGCATGCGGTGGATGTTTTCATGGGTTTCTCGGAGGAGGGGCTAGTCTGATGAGATTTCTAGTCTTTGCTAATTCTGGAGATGCATGACTGGTCCTGAATGCAGACCCCCTTAACAGTACAAAAAAAAACTGTGGCCAGAATTCAAAAAACATTGGTCCTTAACTTTTTATTTTTAGCTTTCCAAAGTTTGTTGGTGAAGACGAAAAGAAGAAAATGACCACATGAACTGAACTGTGAGCCAAATGCTAACTGAATGTCAATTTGCTGTCAGTCGTTGTTGGCTAACATCAACTTAATCGCTCTTATTCGTTTACTTCTGCATAGTCAGATGTGTAGGCTGACCTTCTCGCTTGATTTATTGGCAAGCTTATGAGTGGTAGCTGTTGACCATTGATGTGTTCCCCATATGAAATACTTTACTGTGGACTCATCAATGAGCCGACTGGCATTGGCGTGTATAGGCTAACAAGCTAATTTGTAAATCATGCAAACTACAAACTACATGAAAACCAATCCTCCCATCCCCCTTCTATGGGTATTTGCTGCCCAAGGTTGCCAGAGATGTCTACTGGATTGGTGGAATGAGAAAAAGAGTAATATTTGCAGTGTAGGTATAAGATGGGGGATTTTGAGGAATTTTTTTGGGAGGAGGTGAAAATTACAGACATCTGGCACCTAAGATGCCATCATGGATCTGAAGAACTTTGGGGGAGAACAGGCGGCGTAGTTTAACCACAAGAGCTCACTGGACACAGAGGATGGGGTATATTTCTCAGAGAAAACACATTTTCCCACAGTGCAAATAACAGGCCGGGGATAAGCCTGGATCTGACATGGGCCAGACTCGTCTTTCCTTCGACAGCGGTCAGGCGTCCAGGAAGCACCATGATACTGGCGAGCAAGATGTACGTCCTGCCCCGCTGCCAGCGTCCACCGTTGACCTGTCGATGTACTGACACACATAAATATGTGAGTCACCTCCGCTCAGTCACACACTTTCCCTGCTAACTGTGGGCACTGGTGGATTTTGTGGTTTGACATAGTTAAAGTAGACTATCATCATCCCCCACTAGTATGTATATATTTTGTAGGATGCCCGTTGGTGAGGTGTTGCAGTCGAAACCGTTACGCCCTGCGCCGGCCGCACACAGATGGGCTCCCCCTCTGATCCAGGGTCTGCTCAAGGTTTCTTCCTGTTCGTCAGGGAGTTTTTCCTGCCCAGTGTTGCTCTGAGGGGGTTCCAGGCCAGGGATCGATTGTTAAGCTGCTTTGTGACATGCTTTGTGATGCGTTATAAAACACGATGACTCTAAAATCTAAAATCTAAAATGAAGATATGGTGGTAACACAATGGCTTCTAGCCTCGAAGTACCAGCGGGCAGTACCACCACGTGACCACCAGGCGGTGAGGGGGCGCTAGAGAGCGGCTCCTGGCGTGACGCCACAGCTCGGGTCTGGGTCGTTTTTGCATGGTGAGGTTTTCCTGAAGATGACTGGGGCCCTGCAGAGTCACAGCGCAGCCACAGACCAGTTCCTGTGTGAAAGCCCTCAGGCTCTGCTGCCCCCTCTGCCTGGCTCTGGGGTTACGAGTCTTTGGGGGTGAAACCACATGACAGACATGCGAGTCATCTTCCCACGCTGGTAGGCTAATGGGGGTGGGGGGTGGGGGTCGGGAGATTAAAGTGATGCCGGGTGTTGATTAGGGCACTGTGTGTAGGGTGGTGAGTGTTGATTTTTCATGTTGTTCATGTTCAAAAAGCAGACTCTGGCTAAGGGCTGCCATGTCCTCTATGGTGTTTTTACCTTCGTCTTCATGTTGTCTCTACGAAATGCCTGCAATGTCATTTAATGTAATCAACGAAATATTCTAATATATATCCAGAGGTATATATTTATTGATTAGGAGCATGTTGGGAGATATTTATAGTGTACATTCTCTGAACAGTTCGGTCATTAGTATCACTTATGTATGAAGCTGTCTCGAACCGGCATTGGGAATTATTCTCAATGCATGAAGTCCAAAATCCAAAAACATGTATTCTATTTATGTGTAGATCAGAAATGCGCCATATCATAGTGCATATGAATATGCCTTAGAACGATAAGTATGCATATTATTCAACATATCAAAAATATATTGGCTGGGAACCAAACAAACACACACAGTGGGCATGTGAGATTGAATCAAAACATGGACTTTACATGTTTTGATTGAATTGCAATAATACAAAATTTTTTTTGGAAACAAACATGCGTATGTGTTTGGAATGTGTATTTTCCATAGACTAGCGCATGTCCTAGCGTAAGACTAACCATTGCCAGCTATGGCCAGAGGTCCCCATTGGAGAGGCAACAATTGGCCAGCCTCCCCAGGGATGATGGGGGTAAGCCAGCTAAGTTTGTTGGTCTCATCGCCATAGCGCCCTCTCTGGTCATGCTGGATGGCTGTGGCGGCAGGCTGACTGCTTCACCCTCCAACGTCATGCAGTGCGTGATTAGTGGTGCGGCTGCAGTGTGAATAGAGTCTCGTATTCGAAATAGCGAAGCCTGTTCGACTGAATTGCACATGCACTGAGAGAGACTAGCGTGATTTGACTGGACCGTGTCCTCATGCCACTGGTTTTTGGCCGTCTTGGTCTTCTCCACTGTGAAATGCATAGTGCAGTCATATCTTGCAGATGTTGCTCTGGATCTGTTGCACCTTCTGACAGCCGTGTGCAATGCAGTTTATCCCCATGTCGCAGCCCTGCTCTTTCCGACCAGTGTGGGCCTTACATGGGCAGCTGGATCTCCCATTCTCCAAGACAGCCCTGCATTTCAGCCCCTTTTCAGTTGTTCCAGCTCTAAGTATGAAAATGGTGAGATGTGAAATTTGAAATGTGAAAACGTTTTGGCAAATGTAGCGATTTGTGCACACTATAAAAGAATATATTTCCTCTGGTCAAAAGAAAGATTCATAGTTTTGCATGTAAACCCCCATTCCACCCCCACCCCCATCCCCTTGCTTTTCATCACCACTGAAGCTCCCCCGATAATCAGCTACATCACACATGGGTCTTGTTGTTTCCCCCACACACTAATTTTGATGAGCATCCCATACTCAGTTTTGAGAAATACGGACATCCTTGCCTTACAGTGAGATTTGATTTACGAAAACTCTCCCGGAAAAAAAAAAAAAAAAAAGAAAAAAAGAAAATAAAAAACGTTGCTTTTGATGTTCCCTATTAAACAAGATACTAAAAAGACTGGCTAATGTTTGCAGGCTGTGAGCAGCACACAGTGAATATTGACTTCATTCACACTATTTTTTTCATTTTTACTGGAGTGGGTTTAGAGCGAATGACTCATCGTTTACATACGGAACGGTCAACACGAAGTTCAGAGGGAAAGGAATCGACGGGTCCAAACTTTTGTGGCGGGCTGGATTTCAGGGCCCTGAGCTGCTTGTTTCCATTATGCTAACGAGAAAAACACAGCGTTCTAACTGTCTCCAGTTATTGTATTTATTCAGCAAAAAAAAAAAAAAAAAAAGAAAGCAAAGGCAATCCGGACAGGGCCCGTTTATTTTAGTCTCTAACGTGTCCTTAAGGAATTCAAGTAATTGCACGCTTAATCAGAGGTGCAGGGCACGCTCTTGTCGCCGTTCCCGATGAGATGCACTCTCTGAGGTAAATAATCCTGTTCTACGCCAGCGGAGATGGCGTTTCTTTACAGTTTTTGTTTGGTAAACACACACGGCCAGATTCAATCAAACACACTTAGTCTCCTTTGAGGACATATGCGATTCTATCTGACCTGACTTTAGTCTGCTTAAGGATTTCATGTGTTATTCAATTTTAACATGAAAAATGAAAAAAAAAGAAATACAATTGAACAGAAGCACTCGGTGTAAAAAGTAGTGTAAAGCTTATACTGAATTGTGTATGCCCTAATAACCCTTTTTTAAATTTCAAACTCAGAATTGGACTGGAATATCATCACACTCTTAATTGATTTGAAAAAAATAGTGAGAAGTACATTATTATCTCATACTGTCCCTTTGCATTACATTTTGTTTCCCTATTGCAGACTAATGCAGTTTAGGGAGAAAAATGACTAACGACTGTGATTAACAAACATAAGTCTAATGAAAGGGTCATTTCACTGAGTGTTTATAGCTGCAGAATGAGAGCGACCTGCTTGTAGAAATAAAGTGACAGATATCTGAGTAATGTTTATGATCAACATGGGATGATTCCATATGAGTTATGAAAATTTCAGAGATCCAGAAAGACCTCAATTTCCTGTGCATACGTATCTCTGAGGTTCCTGTGTATCGTATATCACATGGTGGAGGCCTCTCTGAGCATGTGTGACCCATGTCCTTGGTCTCGCCTCACAGAGCACATGAATTTGAGCTGTTGTCACTCCTAACAGGCTCGCTGAATTTCCTTGTGGCTTTAACGAGGGTGGGGATTATGGGAAGAGGAGGGATGGGGGAGGTGGTTCCACTGACCCAAAAGTGCTTTCCCAAAAGAACTTACAGAACGCAGAAACGTGCAATTTAAAAAGATGGATGAGAGCACCACAGATTATTTATTCCTTCTGCAGAGTCAGCTGGGCCGACGGAGCAACCATGGAAGTTCCTGTTTCACTGCTTTGAAGTGGTTACAATGTCACATTTATGTATTTATTTAATTTTAGCTTATTTATTTATTTATTTATTCATGCACGTGTTTGTTTGTTTGCTTTTTATTTGTTTGTTTGTTTGTTTGTTTGTTTTGTATATGTACTGGGTGTGAGACAAAATTTCTGGGCGGTTGTGCTCTTGTAAGTAGTGAGCTCTCTGCTGAGAGCGGCCTACTGAGGTGCAGCACTGTCAATGCAGAGGAATAACACATAAATGTGCTAATGTGCTAACGTGCTAAGCTGGTAGACTGTTCTGTGATAAGGAGCGGAGTTGGGCAGCCTCATCTACAGTAACAGACATGCTTGTTCTGCAGTCTGCTGTACTGACAGAGGACATTAGTGCATCACAAGACAGGCCTCAAAATACACTTGGACATCCCTAATCAGTGTATAAGTTAAAAGGAAACAATTTTACGAAGATTAGAAATGATCACAATTGTCCATTTATGTGTGCTATGTTTAATAAAATAGATGTTTTTGTGAAACCACCCTTCAACACATTTAATGTATTTTGTTACCGTTGTAATAAATCCAGCAGTACATACCTGACAATTTTTAGTGAGCATTTGTGTGTGGTGTCTGACAGACTTGGAAAACACAGTGTGACGAGTGAAGTGTGCAAAATCAAACACACACACTCGCACGTGCACATGCACACACACGCACACATGCACACATGCACACACACACACACGCACACAAATATGTACATTTACATGTGGACCTACACATGCACACACACTCACACATATACGCACATGAACACACTCACGCGGATACAGATATGCAAGCACAAGCAAACTCACATTCACATGCACATACACACACACTGATATATACACACATACGCAACTTACTTATATACTCTCTCGCATATGGAAATACATGTGAATACATTCAAAAATATACATGCATGCCACCCCATCCTCCACCTCTTCCTTTACTGTTTTGCTGTTGGCCCCCAAGCTCAATACACACAAATATACTGAGAGATGAGCAGATAACACAACGAAAGTGAGAAAGCAGCAAGCAAGCTGTTTAAGTTACAACTAACTCACTGAGGGCCAACTTAAAAAAGAAAGCACAATGCAGGTGCCATTGGTTCACAGGCAACCCTTTATGATCTGCTTATGGTTTATAATGTAGGAAAGGTAAGAGTTAACAACGTTAAAAAATATCTGGAAAGTCCATGAGCTGATCAGTCAGCAGAAGCAAGCACCTGCTGGAGACGGGTTGGTTTAGACTTTCAATCTGATGACAGTAGGACGATTTCCCAGACATGAATTGGCAAAAATAATAATATGAAAAAAGAAAAAAAAAGTCGATAGAGGAAGATGGTGTGTGAGTATGTGTGTGTGTGTGTGTGTGTGTGTGTGTGTGTGTGTGTGTGTGTGTGTGTTGGGGGCAGGGGGATACCAGGTTTTGTAGACGAGCTTTGCGTAGTCGTTTCCTCCATCTTCCCCATTCGAGTGAGGCAGAAGTGAGAAACAGTTTTTCAGCGCGACTGACACTTTCCGGCATGTGAGGAACTCGCGCCCGGGCGGTCTGAGTCGTTCTCACGCGAACGCTGGCCCCGGCTGCCATGGCGACGGCGGGTTTCAGGCAGCAGAAGCGGAAGTGTGCTGATGTCTGAGGAAGTCGTTGGTTTTTTGATGGCCATCGCGGCGGTTTCTCGACTTCTGTCACTCTTCCCCTGCTGCAGAAGTGTAGGAGACGGTCAGCGCGCGTGGGAAAGGACGTGAATTAAATCGCAATTAACGATGAGCTGGAGGCCTTCAGTCAGTTTTTTTCTCAAGAATTTTGAGTTCCCTGAAGAATCAGGGCTCATCTTATGACCGTCAGGTTTTTCCCACATGAGAGAGTTGCACTCTCAATGCGAAACCTGTCCTGCTGTTAAACAGATTTTTTCTAAAAATAAAATGTTGTTTTTCAAATTTTGTCAACTTTAGTAAAACAAACCTTGAAGTCTATCAATAAAAGTGGATGATCCCTTTGGGAAAAAAAGTACAGATATGCAGCTGAATTAAACTTTACTTTTAAAAGCATTTTTGGGTATTTATGCCTGGCTTTTTGCAGCCCTGGATGTTGTGTATTTCGCAGGTGAATGACAGGCCTGGTTTAGGTTAATGGCATGTTCTTGTCATTATGCTGTCATTGTGACTGGGGTGTATTGGAGCTTTAGTTTTAATTGACCGTGAGAAATGCAGTACCAGAAATTAAAGCACATCAATTCAGGACAGAAACTCACACCTGCTTCTGTAATCTTTACTACAGTCTCCCAGAGAGCATCTGTCTTAGATCACCGACGGCCAGGGCAATAAATAAAAACATCAGCCTGGATGAAACACGCATTCGCAGCGAAATGCACGCTAACCACCCAGACCACCGCCGCCACCGTCTGCTGCCATAGTGACAGCCGTGCGCGTCTCACCTGGTCGACCTCGACCTCAGTCATCCTCGCTGTCGTTTTCTACATGCTCCAGCAACCATAGAGGTTTTGCAGGTTAGAATAGTAGAGAGATGTCTGGTAGACTGCAAATGCCATAGAGGTTTGGGAGGTTTTTGGTATCAGGGAGGTTTTGTGGGACTGCTTTTCACTTTCTCTGGTCTAATTTTAATTGCTAAATGAACCCGGAGAGAGGGGGTAGAGACAGTTACACTCTTAAAAATAGGTTACATGAGTGAAACAGGGGCTTGTGTGCTTTGTAAGAGTAGAAAAGTGCTCAGTATACCAGAGATCATTTTGCAATGAACATTTTGCTATGTGCGGAGGAGGAGGAGGAAGCAAAGGAAAAAAAAAAAAAAAAAAAAAAGGCCGTTGATGGTGAAAACAAAATTGAGACAAAGACACTGAACGCAGTGTGCTCAGCCAGAACGTCCTGATTGTGAAGTAATTGTGGTTGTCTAGGCCTTGCAGGGTTTCGTGCTTGAACAGCGACCTAAATATAGAAGGAATTTTGTCTGTGGATTAGCAGCACAGAAATGATGTGCCCGAGCAATTCTTAGTTCTGTTTTCAGTTTCTGTCTCTGCTGGGACTCTCTCTCTCTCTGTGAGTCTTCTTTTAAAAAGAAAAAGAAAAGAAAGAAAAGAAAAGGCTTTGATGGATGCTTCTTAGAATAATAGATCCGTTATGCTACACACAATCAGTACCACCAGGGCTGGCAGCGAGATGGGAGCACGGTGACAGAGTGTGGAAAGGCCAGAGTTAATTTAACTCCAGCTGAGTGTTAGGTCTAGTGAGGCGATCTTACAATGTAGCACACAGTTAGAGCTAGGTCATCATAAGTAGAGAATCTTGCATAGTTTTAACACTGTGAGCTTCAGTGGGAAGCCAGATAGGCTCTCAGCAAAGTAAAGATGGGATAGGTTTTCAGCTGGGGGGTTGGGGTTGGGGGGGGTGTTGCAATAATGCCAGCAGTAATAATTTGCGGGTGTTTTTACCTCTTATTCAGTGTTAATCACAGTCCAGTATATGTTGTTTTTTGAGTTTTGATTGTGAGCTTTATCGAGTTTAACTCTGCTCCTCACAAGCTGCACACCTGCTTGAAAGTAAACTCATGCCTGGCGATAAAACATGTGTGGAAGAGGATATGTATGTATGTATGTATGTATGTATGTATTTGTTTATGCCTGTGTGTTTTAATGCTATGTGATTCCAAATCAGGGCTCGGTTAATGGCAGCCACACACCTTTAACAGAGCAGATAGTGAGCACTGGGAGGAGAGAGAGGGTTTCTCTGCCTGTATGTTCTTAACACTGCGTGAGAGTCGATTACAAGCCGGCGCGAGGTTTACTCCGCTCCGCCGCCAGCCACACACCTGCCACAGCGGCACGGCGGTGGCGGCGGTGCGGCGTACCGAACGAGCGGCCAGCGCATCGGCGGGCGGCTCCCCCGAGGTTTCCCTCCAATAAACACCCAAAAACCCAGAGCGATTCTGTGGGGCCTGTGGACGTGGGTTTGCAAACCCCGAGCCTCAGATCCTTGGGTGCCGCGGAAACGGCGCTCCTGGGCCTCTTGCCAACGTCTGACGCGCCCCCGCAGGCGCTTGCACGTCACCAAACACCGCCCCCCAGCCCCTTCCACCGCCCCCGGCCCCTGGGGAGCTGAAGGACCGTAAGTGAGAGAGAGAGAGAGAGAGAGAGAGAGACATGGCGGGGAGGGGAAGGGAGGGAAAAAGAGAGAGAGAGAGGAGGGGAGTGGGAGGAAGGTGGAGGGGTTAACGAGAAAGAGGGAGGGGAGAGAGATGTTGCCGTTGTCACGGTTCTCTTTGTGACATCTTATCTGTGTGACATCACTGTCATTAAAGAATTTGAATTCAAAAGAGCAAGAGATTGAGAGAGAAAACAAGAGAGGGAGCTAGAAAGTTACAAAGTGACACAGAGTAGGAGAAGAGAGAAAACCCAGAGAGAGAGATAAAGATTGAAACCAATTACTAATTCTACTAATTGCTAATTCATCTTTTATCTAATTTTTATCTTATTGTTAATTGCTTTGGCAATGGTTTATTCTATAGTCTTGGCACGAAAGCATAATGAAAAAGGTAGAGAGAGAGAGAAAGAGAAAGTGACACAGATAAGAAAAAAGGGGGTTTCAGAAAACTCTGGTTTTTCTAGGGTTAACTGTTCTAAGCAACCAAAACCCTTATTCCAGCCACAGGTGGAAACTTTTCTGCCCACCTATAGTAAGGTTTTTATGTACCTGAAAGAGGGAGAGATAAAGGTAAAAACACAACTGGGGGTATCATCGACTTAACCTGGCAACCTAGGCCATAGCGACTGTTGTCTTCCTCAGCCGGCCATGGCAAATCGGTGCTGTTGAGCGCCCCCTGTTGACTGGCCCAATTAAGAATAAACCGTAAGGGTGGTGTCAGCACTGCAGAGTGGTCTGAGCTGTGTGTGTCGGCCGCTGTCCGCTCTGTGTTTCTCTAGAACGCACAGTGACACATGGGGCCTTCCTGTGGAGAAAGTACCACTTTGGGGCTGGCGTTTGCTTTTTAATACCCCATTCCTCCTGTAGTCCCACTGCTCACAGCCTGGCTGTGCAGGGGTTCCCAAAGTGGGGGTCGGGACCACCTGGGGGGTCACGAGACACAGGTGGGGGGGGTGGGGGTTCGCGAGATGACTTTCAGAACCAAAAATCAGATAGATGCATTGTGCCCACTCATCTCATCAGGTACGTGTAACGTTACTGTATTACAATAAAAAGCAATGTATTTATGGTTGCTAGGCTATTGTGTTCGTTTGTGTTATCAAAGCTCTGTGCCCTGTGTGAACAGGCCTATTTGCGTGTGTGTGCGAACGTTTGTACGTTACAACCACCTCCGGGGATACGTGGGGGTCGCGAGTCTCTGGCGCCATAATTTTGGGGGTCATGGGCTGAAACTTTGGGAATTCGTGATGTAGAGAATAATCTCCCAGCGCATTTCTCTCAGTAGTTTATGTTGTTGTGGGTGTCTTTTATTTATATCTGGGGTCCCAAAACTTTAATACTTAATATCCAAATCAAAAACGGCACCCATCACCAGCATCCATCACCAGGTACCTGACCAAACTGCATCCATCACCAGGTACCTGACCAAACTGCATCCATCACCAGGGACCAGACCAAACTGCATCCATCACCAAACTGTACCTGACCAAACTGCATCCATCACCAGGGACCTGACCAAACCTGCATCCATCACCAGGGACCTGATCATCCATCACCAGGTACCTGACCAAACTGCATCCATCACCAGGTACCTGACCAAACTGCATCCATCACCAGGGACCTGACCAAACTGCATCCATCACCAGGTACCTGACCAAACTGCATCCATCACCAGGGACCTGACCAAACTGCATCCATCACCAGGGACCTGACCAAACTGCATCCATCACCCAGGACCACCTCACCAGGGACCAAAACTGCATCCATCATCACCAGGGACCAAACTGACCAAACTGACCACCCATCCATCACCAGGGACCAAACTGCATCCATCACCAGGGACCTGACCAAACTGCATCCATCACCAGGGACCTGACCAAACTGCATCCATAACCAGGGACCTGACCAAACTGCATCCATCACCAGGGACCTGACCAAACTGCATCCATCACCAGGGACCTGACCAAACTGCATCCATAACCAGGTACCAGGACCTGACATCCATCACCAGGACCTGACCAAACTGCATCCATCACCAGGGACCTGACCAAACTGCATCCATCACCAGGGACCTGACCAAACTGCATCCATCACCAGGTGACCAAACTGATCCAACCAGGGACTGACATCCATCACCAGGGACCTGACCAAACTGCATCCATCACCAGGGACCTGACCAAACTGCATCCATCACCAGGTACCTGACCAAACTGCATCCATCACCAGGTACCTGACCAAACTGCATCCATCACCAGGGACCTGACCAAACTGCATCCATCACCAGGGACCTGACCAAACTGCATCCATCACCAGGTACCTGACCAAACTGCATCCATCACCAGGGACCTGACCAAACTGCATCCATCACCAGGGACCTGACCAAACTGCATCCATCACCAGGTACCTGACCAAACTGCATCCATCACCAGGGACCTGACCAAACTGCATCCATCACCAGGGACCATCACCAGGGACCAAAACTGCATCCATCACCAGGTACCTGACCAAACTGCATCCATCACCAGGGACCTGACCAAACTGCACCCATCACCAGGGACCTGACCAAACTGCATCCATAACCAGGGACCTGACCAAACTGCATCCATAACCAGGGACCTGACCAAACTGCACCCATCACCAGCATCCCATCACCAGGGACCTGACCAAACTGCAAACTCCATCACCAGGGACCTGACCAAACTGCATCCACCTGACAAAACTGCATCCATCACCAGGGACCTGACCAAACTGGAGGGACCTGACCAAACTGCATCCATCACCAGGGACCTGACCAAACTGCATCCATCACCAGGGACCTGACCAAACTGCATCCAGCACCAAACTGACCTGACCAAACTGCATCCATCACCAGGGACCTGACCAAACCATCACCAGGTACATCTATCACCAGGGACCTGACCAAACTGCATCCATAACCAGGGACCTGACCAAACTGCATCCATCACCAGGGACCTGACCAAACTGCATCCATCACCAGGGACCTGACCAAACTGCATCCATCACCAGGGACCTGACCAACTGACATCCATCACCATCACCAGGACCTGACCAAACTGCATCCATCACCAGGTACCTGACCAAACTGCATCCATCACCAGGTACCTGACCAAACATCCATCCCATCACCAGGGACCTGACCAAACTGCATCCATCACCAGGTACCTGACCAAACTGCATCCATCACCAGGGACCTGACCAAACTGCATCCATCACCAGGGACCTGACCAAACTGCATCATTACCTGGTTTCTAGAGGTGCAGATTCTGGATCAGTTTGATTCAACCATACGGGGTTTTGGGCCAGTTTAAAGTTTGGTAAACGCTCGTCCTGGAGCACGCTGTATGGCTTGCATTGCCTTGGTTTATTTTTATTTTATCATTATTGATTCTTTCGAAAGTTTCGAAAATTCATTTTCATATTCATAAGGGTTTGAAAATATGTTTGGAGATTAAGGTTAAGCCTTATCAGGTGATAGACGGGTATCAAAGTGATTTCAAGAGTAAAACATCTCAAACAAACTGGCAGAGAGCCCGCAGTCTTTTACAGTAAACGCGTTCTCACAGCGCCTTGAGCGAGTGAACACGGTGCTATGTAGGCTCATGTGGATTTCATTGGCCACAAACCTCACCCAACATATTTTTAACATTTTCAGATTTTCGTTGTGGGAAAGTAAAAAAGGCCCGAAACCCTGCTGCAGGTGATGGTGTATGATAGGTGATGTTACAACACCAGGTACATCACGTCTTCAAGAACACACACACACGCACGCACGCACACACATACACATACACACACACGTGCACACACTTACACATAAACACGCACGTATATGCACGCACACACACATACACATACATACATGCACACACATACATACACACGCACGCACACACACAGACACATACACACGCACACAACACACACAGACACACACATTCACAACACATACATACAAATACACAGACATACACACACACACATACACATACATACACACGCACACACACATACACATACATACACTACACACAACACATAAATACAAACACACAGACACACACACTCACAACACACACATACAAATACACAGACATACACACACACACACACACACACACTCAAACCATGATTAATCTGGAAATTCTTCTCTGATGTAATCCTTAACTCCCTGTACATGATGTCACACATGAGCAGCAAAGATGCTTTTAATGTAAAGCATTAACCAAATATCATTATTATATTTATGTCCCAGGAATAATGCTGCTGGACGCATTAGTAATAATGTGCCTCGTATTAAATTATTGCTTGGTATAATTCTTTTTTTTTTCTTCTTCCTGCAAGCGGTCAAGAGCTCTTCTAAGACCTTCCATTCTACTTGAAACACAGGGCTAAATGCTGTATGCATGTGTGTATGTGTGTGTGTGTGTTTGTATATGTGTGTTTGTGTGCACGCGCTAAAAGACCGCGGTAAGGTCACTGTACCCTTTAATACACATTACCGAGCGTTTTAAAGGGCTCTGCCCTCTGCGGCTTTGTCTCAGGGCCTGGTTAAGAAACAGGCAGCGCAGGCTTTTAGGGTTTCTAAAGAGGAAAACCACAACTCCTTCACCAATGAATATTTTACCTCTCTCCCAGCATTATGGCTGCGTTTAGCGACCACAGGGCATGTTAAGTGTTCCTGCCCAAAGGCAAGGGGGCACTTAACAAACGATAATGCCCGCCATCTATCATCGCGTCGCCGTGCCAACGCAGACAGGGAGCCCATCGGTGGCCGGGCCTGGACCAATCCCATCCTTCCCCTCCTGACCCAATCAAAAACCACAAACTCCCCATGCTCGATCGCGCGCCCCCAGCGTCGTCAAAAAGGGCCTGTGCCCGACCATACCGTGAGCTTCCTTCCTCTCTCGCACATCGACCAGGACCCAGGCAGGTTCCTGCATCCTGCAAATGAGCACATTATTTGGTAAAGGGGAGTCTTCTGGACCATAGATCACACAGAGACGTTATAGAGCGCAGCAAATGGTGACAAACCATTAAAGGTGCCTCTCTGATGCAGAAGTTCCACAGTCACCATGGTGACAATAATAAAACGTTATTTTATTTATAAACTACACAAAATGACATCTTGTATAAGAATGTATGTATAAGAAAACACAACAGCAATAGACAGCTGAACTTCAGGGTTTATTACTAAAGAAGAAACTGTACTAAATATTCAAATAAACATTTGCAAATGACAATGGAATCTCTACTCTCTATTTTGTTGTTTTGAACTGTACAATAACTTGTGGCAATAATTTAAAAAAAAAATCATAATTTTCCCAGGTATTTCTATGTGTGGTTTCAGTATGCCATCATAAAGCTGTGTTTGCCAAAGTTTATATAATCTAAGATTCTGATCTGGACTGAACATGACATAGCCATTTTATTCTGAACACAGGTTATTTATTTGTTTGTTTATTTATTCACTTTGTGTGTTGTTTATTATAATGCCATTGTTCTGATTTTCATTAGTGGGTGGTTGTGACTCACAGTCCCCCCCCCCCCCAAAAAAAATGTTTGTATATGAAGAAGTTATATGATATAACAATATTAGTAACAATAATAATTGTGGCATTAAAATTATTTACCTGCGCCATGTATTTGAGACGCTTTTAAACACTTGTAAATGCTGTGTTTAGATGGATCATCGGTGACATTTAATCTCCAGACAGGAGACTTTTTTTCCATTCGGCGACGG
This sequence comes from Albula goreensis, assembly GCA_022829145.1. NCBI lineage: Eukaryota > Metazoa > Chordata > Actinopteri > Albuliformes > Albulidae > Albula > Albula goreensis. The sequence continues at coordinate 4,612,558 of CM040749.1, forward strand.
GCACCTGAGACGCAACGAGTGTGAGGCTCCGTGTTACGGTTAAACCCCCGTGAAGCAACTGCTGCTGCAGCTGTGTGCTTCTCAACAACAGGAAACCACAGCCGTGACTGACAGCTGCACAACCCCGCCCACTTTCACACTTACGTTAGTGCTGCGTTAGGAGGATAACGTTCATGATGATGCTCTGCGATAAGGGCCACACACAAGTAAATATGGATACACACACGCACACACTCACACACATACGCACGTACACATGTACACACACACACACTCACACACATACGCACGTACACATGCACACACACGCACACATGCACACACACACGCACACACACACTCACCCACACACACACACACACACACACACTCACCCACACACACACACGCACACATACACATGCACACGCACACGCACACGCACACGCACACGCACGCGCACACACAAACTTTGGCACTGTGATGAAGAGCACTTGTAGACATGAGTACACATGCACTTACACACACACATACACTTTGATACAGAACACATGAGCATACACATACATGCATACAATAAACACACACAGTGACATTCACATTAACTCACAATATATTCAAATCCTTATACACACTTAACCCCCCTTCCCCCTCATAAACAAAACACACAAGAACATTTAGGCACCAACACACGCATAGCAAATAAAAACAGTGATATCTTTTGATAGATAAGACAAACAAACAGTCACACACAGGCACCCTGAGCTTAAGGGAAGACACACTCAGACACTTTAAAATCTTGCTAACTCACAGACTCTCTATGGTAGAAGGACAGGCCCTCTAACTCTAGATAGTTCCTTTCTTTTTTTTACTACTACTGCAAATGTCAATGTCATGAGGTTCTGGGTGATTCTATCCCATGATGCAAAGCAGACAGCCTGCCACTGGCCAACATCAGTGCAGAGTCCACAGTGATTGGTGGAAAGAGAGGTACTCAGACTCGGTGACTAATTTGATCCTGTAATAGCAGCATACCTGAGAGCAACTGCCATTTTCAAAAAAATAAATAAATGAAAAATCAGCAAAGATCCTCTCACTGGGCCAAACTTAAGCAAATGCACAAAAACTAAGAGTGTCTTATCGAGTCGAGCTTTTAAACATTCATATCAGCTAAGGGTCCGTTATCTGTCCAAAACGAAGCACAATTACAACAGCTATGTATTACTTATCCCATTATTGGCCAAAACATAAGCGCAAGAAAAATCAGCACTCTCCCTTGTTGGGCGGTAGTGGATACCTAAGTACAACTACCCAAGCGTCCGCTACTCAGTCCAGCTTTTAACACTTCTAAAGCAGCTAAATGCCCTGTAATGGGGCAGATTAAGGCACATTCAGAATGGAGCTGGCTGAGGGAGACAAACCGGCCAGTGTTTTGCGGCCTGACCACAGTACACAGTCAATACGCCCTTATGAACCATGCGGTCTCGCGCAGAAAGAGCATCACCACTGGATCGCATTGTGCTGTATACTGAAAGTGCTCATACTCCATACTGCCCTCAGGACTTAATACATTTTACTCATCAGTATTTTACTGTACAGGACCTGTATTTATTTATGTATTTATTTATCAATCCTTAAAAGCTGTACGACGTGACGTGTCCAAGAAGGACACTTCAGATGAAAGGCATGACATGGAGGTTTCCACATGCACAGAATCTCGTTCTGCTGCATGGAAATGGAAATGAGCCAATAGCGTAACCTACAGCAGCACCCTTAGGGAGTACTCACCTTAGCGGCAGTATGGAGTTAGCCAGCCGGGGTGAGTGTGAGCATGTGTTTCAGTGGTGTGGAGAGATGAGAGATGTGTGACACCACACCCACACCAACGGAGATACAACAGAAACAGCATTTTTTCAGCTTTTCCCCAACAACACACATACACACACACACACCTATGCACTCACACCTGCACACACACACACACACACACACACACACCTATGCACTCACGCCCGTACATCCATACAATACACAAACATAGGCACACACATTCAGAAACACACAATCTAAAACAATACAGACCAACATTTTCCTTTTTATGTTTGGTAAGTCATCTCATTTACCCTTGACTACAATTGACCTTTTTTTGTTTCCCATTGCAAGTAGAACACTTTACAAAAATTCTATCATTTGTTGAAATGCTTACAATACTTTGAAAAAATCTGAATTTTTAAAATGTTTTTGTAATGTTTTTGTCCATATTGGAATATTATCCTGTTTTACAATATACTACTGCACATAGGAGGTATGTATAACACTGAAAATGCAGAGAGCATTACCCTGCCGGTTAATAAAGGTATTCATAGTATTGCTTTACATTGAGAACCTCAGTGTGTGACTGGTTCTCAATTAAGTTCAGTCATACGATTTTGATGCAAAATGATCTAAGGATGAGTCCCAAAGTAGAGTGGGTATGTCCTGATTTACTTAAGAATTTAGCTTGCGCAAAACTGTTTTCCAGGGACAAAATACTAAGAGAGCATGTCATTGGCTGAGGTTGTCAATTTTCTCCAATCACAAATCACGTCACTGAAAGTGCATGAGCAAAAATGTTAACAAATTCTAAAAGTGTTTATAAATCATCAAGTCCTCTGTTATAAACCTGTTGGCACCAACTGCAAGAAGCTTAGGCCAGAAACCTTAACAGAGTTATTCAGACTCTCTATCAGTTATTGACTGCTTTGGAGTTGAGTCTGCCTTACATTTAAGCTCTCAAAATGCCAAAATACTACAGGAAGAGAGTTTAGGAAAACGCGTGTGAAATGACTACAGGGCCCTGCGCTTCAGCAGTCGCCTCTCACAGGGGCACAGCAGAGCTCTATCTGTGCCACTCCACACAACTTTCTGTTGTTTTTGTTTAACCTTCTTTGTTTTTGCAAAATGTACTTTACAGCTAAAGAAAACAAAGCAGCGGCTGGATGTGATTACGGCGATGTAAACAGCCGAATGGTAAATAAATCCTGCGCGGATCCGGCCCGCTCACGGCGGATCATTACTGGATCGGTGGGAAATGTGTTTTATAAAAATCCCTGAAGATGGATGCCCTGCTCAGAACTGCATTACCAGAGACACGGCGGGCCCTGATAGCCGGCGATGATTGAGTTTGCTGCTCAGGGGGGACTTCGAATGTGAGGTAATTGCTGACAGGCAGTGAGTTAGACGGTCTCGGATGACATTGTGACATCACGGTTCCAGGGACATAAAGAGGTGCTGGGAATGGAAATTCTTATCGCAGTTACGAGCACAATATTTTAAACTTTTTTATTTTTTTATTTTTTTTTTAACGTCCATGAGAAACCAGCAAACCAAGAGGCTGACAAGAGACAGCTTTTTTTGGTATCACTGGTGTTAAAAACTGTCACACACATCACCTCACTGCAGCCATTTACCTCCAAATGCAGAAACAAACACCCGCGCACACACACACACTCACACATATGCACACACACACTCACACAAACACACAAACTCACACAGTCACATACACACTAAAACACACAAATGCAAATCCACAGACAAGCACACACCCACACACACCCATCCGTTATCTGATATACAAGGTGTGTTTGATTACATGCTTTTGTGTGTGTGTGTGTGTGTGTGTGTGTGTGTGTGTATGTGTGTGTGCTGAGTATGTGTTTTTGTCTGTGTGTTCTTGCATGTGCATGTATGCCTGCATATGTGGTTGTGTGTATACATGTATATGTGCATGTGTGTATGAGTGTGTGTTTGTGTGAGAGTGTGTCGGTATGTGCTTGTGTGTGTGTTTGTGTGAGATAGCGTGGGTATCTGCTTGCGAGTGTATGTATGTGTATACATGTGCATGTGTGTATGAGTGTGTGTTTGTGCGTGTTTGTGTGAGTGCGTGTATGTGTGCACATATGTATGTGCATGTGTGTGTGAGTGTGTGTGTGTTTGTGTTTGTGTGTGGTCTGGGCTCGCTCTGTGTTTTTAAAGTGTTATAAGTGCATTAGTGATATGGGTCACATCTTGCTTTGGTAACCCCTGACCCCGCCCAATCAATCAGGGGCCGAGTCGCGGATGGGGGTGAGCTCATGGCCCCGCCCCTCATTGATCTTTAATGATTTCCTCCAGAAACGCGCGTGCCAGCAGCGTTAGCTTCATCAGGGCCTGGGGCTCAGAGCTGCTCCGGCTACTGAATAATTAACCGCCCTAAAACTGTGGATCACACACTCTCACTCACTCACACACACACGCACACACACATGCTGTGCACCGTGCCCCTAACCTGCTGCTGCTCTCTCCGCCTCTCTCTCTCCTCTCTGCCTGTAGTCCTCTCTGCCTCTCTTCACACCCTGTCCGTCTCTTTCCCTCTGTGTTCATGTCCTCTTTGCCCTCATCCAATCTCATTCTCTCTTCTCTGCGTCTCGTTGCTCCTCTCTCCCTCTCTTCTTCCTGACTCTCTCTCCCTTTCCCTCTGTGTTTATATCATTTCCTTGTCCTCCTCTCTTTCTTTCTCTCATCACCTCTCCTCTCCATCGCTCTTCTGTTTTTCTTTCCCTCTGTCAGTGTATCCTCTCTTTCTCTTCCCCATTTCCTCTCTGCCTTCAATCCCTTTTTCCATCTTCCTCTCTCTCTTTTCCCCTCTCCCCTTCTTTCTTTGTCCAATCACTCACTCATCCTGTATCACTCTGTCTGCTCACCCCCCCTCTTTCTCTCTTTTACCCTCATTCACCCTGTGTGTGTCTCTCTCTCTTCCTGCGCTGTGGGGAAGGTGTTGTAAACTGCTGTGCTTTCACTGGTTCCTATGAGTTGTATTTAATTCATATAATGTGTAATGTTTATGGATTTCCTCACCTCCTCACATAATAATGTACTAATCCCCTGAGGTGAGCTAAATGATCAAATCAGATCATATAATTCAAGTGAGATCACATAAGTTTTTTTTTTTTGTTCACCTCTGTCGTTTTTGCTTTCTTCAAGAAATGTTAGAAGGTGCGGCTCGCAAAGTTACTGGGGATACAGGGCTCGGTCTGGGCCAGTGGTGAGGGTCTTTCCTGATTGATCCGTATCCATGGAGACTGCATTGTTTATTTATTCATGTATTTGTTTGTGCACTATACCTGGGGAACCCCACTGATGTCTCATGGAAAAAAAATCTACATGGAAATTCCTGATGCTACAGGAGCTCAAACCCAGTGAATGCCACCCCCCCCCACTCATACAGAGGGGAACGCTTGTTCTTTTGTGTGTGTGTGTGTGCGTGTGTGTGAAAGAGAGAGAATACGTGTGCATGCGTACATGTATATGTGTTTTTGTGTGTGTGTGTGTGTGTGTGAGTGTGAGAGTATGTGTATATGTGTGTGTGAAAGTATGTGTGTGTGTGTGTGTGTGTGTGTGTGTGTGTGTGTGTGTGTGTGTGTGTGTGTGTGTGTGTGTGTGTGTGTCTATGTGCGCGTGTGTGTGTGTGTGTGTGTGTGTGTGTGTGTGTGTGTGTGTGTGTGTGTGTGTGTGTGTGTGTTTGAGAGAATCAGTTTTTCTGAATGTGTGGAATGCCTGTAACCAGGCTGTGAAAGCGACCCTCTGAAGTTCCCCTCTAAGGTGTTAGCCAACTCCACCGCTTTCCATTGAGTTTGTAACCCTGTGCATCTGCCATGACCAGGCACTTCACCAGCTCCTCTGCAACCACATGCAACATTATTAGGACAGACACTTCTTCTTTCCAGTTCTTCAGAAAGACAAATCCTGCACATCTCTTCTTCAGAAAGACAAATTCTTCCCTTTCACACCTCTGCTTGTGTAATACCAGTAACCAAAAATACTTCTACAGGGTCTTCACCTATGTGAATCCCTAACTCATTCATATGTTTCTCAAGTGGATGTTTATTATTACTATTATTATTATTATTAGTAGTAGTAGTAGTAGTAGTCGTATTATTATTATTATTATTATTATTATTATTAAAAGTGATGCTGTGCAGAGTAAGGAGATAATGCAGACTGCTTGTGTTTGCATATTTGTCAATACTCTAAGGCCCAGATATATTAATGGTTATGAGTAAAATGCCAGATTTTTCATAATGAAACAAGCTTTGTGTGACAAATCGCCGGGAGCAGCTCTCTCTGAGCATACACCTACTGATGCTATCAGACGGTTAAAGTGAAGTAACCGGCTGGTGTGGCTCCCCTCAGTATGCCTGTGTCTTCAGCCCACTCGGCTGCTGTTGAAGGAAGTTCTCTCTGCTCCAGGTTTACTGGCACCACGCTTGACCTCTGCTCTGTTTCACAAGGTCTTCAGTTGGGTTATTGCTAAACAACAATGACCTATTGTTAAATGAGCATGCAAACACACACACACACACACACACACACACATGCACACACTCTCACACACACACTCTCTCATACATACACACATACACTCTCTCTCACACTCACACACACGCACGCACTCTCTCTCACGCTCACACACAGACTCTCTCACACTCACATACACACACACACATATGAATGCTTGTGCACATGCATAAATATGTATACAAACATGCACACACTTACATGAGTACATATATACAAACACAAGGCACACGCATTCAAACTTACACACATATTCATATACATATATGCACACCCATCCCCACACACATACACATCTAAGTATACACATACACACAGTCACTCATCCACAGTCAGCTTCGCACTTATAGTTATCGTGTCAGGGTAGAAGGACAATCTGTTATTAATACAATACAACATTGCTAATTAATTTTGGTTTTTTTAATTGCTGTAGCGGTGGTGTACTTTGTAAGCATATTGTAGCAGTGATATGTTTATAAATATGTCGTAGCGCGAGCAGTAAAATGTTTATAACTCTTTAATGACACCAGCAGTGTCATCTGTTTCCAAACTCAACAATATGATGAACTGTGTATATTCGAGTGATGTAGTGCAAGCAGCTTAATTAATCTGTTCATGTATTAGCAGCAGAATAACATATTTATAAATGTGTTATATCACCAATAGGGATATATGGTAATAAGTGTACTATAGCACAAGTAATAATATCTGTTTATAAATGTGTCGTTTCACCAGTAGTGATATGTGTTTACAAAACTATTTTATCACCAGTGGTGTAACTTGTTTATAAGGTAGTAGGTGTATAAATATATTTTTTATGTGTGTGATGTAGAGTCAACACAACTGTGTATTATACCAATTTGCGTGGAGTAGCCCGGTGCATCATGTTTATAAACATTTTATAACTGTGCTATAATGTGTTTATTAGCACATTATGGTGCTAGCCGCATCTTGTTGATTGGACGTGTCACTTATGGCCAATGCGCAGTCTCTGGGCGACGGTGCCCTGTCGCTTTGTTGGATGAGGGCTATCCGTCACCCTACCCCCCCAAGCCCCAATGGCTGCTGTTTCCACGGTAACCCCAGGGGTCAGATAAGAAAGCCTACACTCATAAACAGCATGTATAATTGATGGAGTACAGGCAAGAGATCCGATCTGCTGTCAAAGCGTGCTGGATACGATTCAGCAGCACGCTCGATATGTACTGTGTAACTGTCCATGCGTGTTAGTGCATGCGTGTGTCTGTGTGTGTGTGTGTGTGTGCGCGCACACGTTACTGCATGTGCTTGTGTAGTCATGCATTTGTGTATGTGTGTATTTCTGTGTGTATGTGCACACGTGAACATATGTGCATATGGATGTATAAATGTGTATGTCATGTGTTTGCATGTTCTTGTGTAATTCAATGCGTGTGTGCATATGAGCAGAAAATATACTGTGAAGATGTGTGTATGCTTATATGAGTATGTTTTTCTCTCGAGTCACAGACTCTTGAATCATGGACATTCATTCCTCAGTGTAAAAGTTTGACATTCAACAAGAAATGAGGGCTGGATCTGTCACTAACGACCCTGAGGGAGATGTTATCGTTTATATTTATCTCTGTCGTTACTTTTACAAAATGCCCTTTCAGATCTACAGGTAAAGCTTGTTACGGCTGGCTTCTCTCCCCCGCCCGATCTATTATTTATTAATTTATTCCCTGTTATTTTCCCGTTTATTTATTTATTTTTGTTTTTAGGACGGGCAATTAGCGCATGCCGAGGTGACTCTGGTCATTATGCCATAAAAAGGCTCCCTGACGCACAGGCCCGGAGCCCCGCGGACGGCTCTGCACCTGTGCTAATACATTAGCGGCCCCATTACGGCCCCACTAGGCGCTGTGATTATACGCTGTGCTAATACACTAACGCCCAGGCTAAACCCTCCGAGCCAACATGCTCCTTCTTCAGAGACTCCCCGGCTGATGTTAATGAAACGGCCAGCAGTCTGGGGGGCAGAATCTTCCTTAATGCTCTCGTTTTTAGGGAGAGGGTATGGGGGAGACAGAATGGGACTTTGTGTCCACTTTGAGCTCCCCTCTGCCTCCCCCCCCCCACTCCACTCCACCCCACCCCGGAGTCCACTCCTCAGTAAGTGTCTCTCGCTAACGACCTCTAATCATTTTAATCATCCCCAATAAACAGGGAGGTGAGAGAGTGGGGGTGAGAGGGAGGAGAGAGAGAGAGAGAGAGAGCAAGATAGAGAAAGGGAGAAAGAGGGGGTGAGAGAGAGGGGAGAGAGAGAGAGAGAGGGATTTTTTGGGGAAGAGATTGTGACAGACAGAGAAAGGGGGAGGCAGGGAGAAAAAGGGGGTGAGTTTTTTTTTGTCAGGGTGGGGTCTGGGGAGAGGGGCTTCTGGGAGGAGAGTCAGAAAGGGGAGGGGGGAATGAAACGCTGTGGCACAAGTTAAAATTACTTCCAGACCGGCGCTTCCAAAAGATCGAGCTTGTCTGTGAGTGGGACTTCAGCCATGTGAGAGTGACGGTCTGTACCCCATCTGTTTGGGGAGGCTTCCTGGGACCGTGTCACACTGTCAATGGGGGGGTGGGGGGGTAGGTGAGGGTTTTTGTTTGGGGGTCGGGTTGGGGCAGGGTTTTGGGGATGAAGGTTTGTGTTTGAGCTGGGGGGGGGGCCAGGGGGATGTGCGCGCGTGTGCTATGTCAGCCAGTCTTTGGACCATTGCTGTTATCAGAGTACCCCCGGATGGTAAAAACAACAGTACAGTACAGTACAGTCATTTAGCTGACGCTTTTATCCAAAGCGACTTACAGTTGATTAGGCTAACCAAGGGCCAATCCCCCTGGGAGCAATGTGGGGTTAAGGGCCTTGCTCAAGGGCCCAACAGCAATGGTGTTCATAGTTACCATAGATCTGCTGCAGCCTAGCTGTAGTAGCCCAGCAACCAGGACAATCCCATAATTCAGTTAATATTGCACGTTTTATGAGGATATCTTCACAAAGCAGCTTCACATAGACCACAGACCCCCTGCAGGCGGGCCACCCGAGCTCAGACCCAGAGATCTGATCTCCAGAGTGTCCGACCTTTCTGTCAGTATTTGCTGTGTTTGTCATGTTTTTATTTTTTTTCCATTTTGTTCGACTGTTTTCGTGTGTTCATTTTCTTTGTTTCCCCGGTCCATGTGCTTTTGTTTTTGTTTTTTCCCTTTTATGTCTGCTCCGCCTTCCTCCTTGTTACCTGCCTGTTTGTTTCACCTGCCCTGTTGTTGAACTGTGTCTTGTTAGCTCTTCAGTTCTCTGCGTATTTATACCCTGCCTTTTCTTATGTTGTTGCGAGTTCGTGTCAGTGTTTTTGTCACCTGTGTACGTTACGAGCATTTATTATCCTGCTAGTCTGCCTGTTATCACTTCTGTCTCTTGCCTGCCTATCGGCTATTGTTGTGGACTGTGATTTTGTTCTTTTGCCATGTTTTCCTTGCTTTGAACCCCACCTGTTTTTGACCATGATTCTGTCTTGTGTTTTGGCTGCTTTAATAAACTCCGGTTTATTTCGTGTCTGCGCTTGAGTCCTGACCCTGACGTGTAACACTTTCACCCAATCATTCAAACTGGCTTCTTTGGGGTTTGGGCTTTGTGTTTGTCTTTCTTTTTTTTGACTGTGCTGGTTACTGGTTATGATTTTCTAAATTGTCCATTTTTGTTAGAGTTTTATAATCTTTTTTTGTCACCTCCCGGAAAAACTTCTTAAAACTCTTGTCAGCATCACAGGTTGTGTCCCACGTCTCCATGATACATAAAGCAGCTCAGTGATTGACAGATCTCAGAGCTTGGTGCAAACGGTGAAACGTTCCACTCAAGACTTATGAAAGCTCCATGTATTAAATTGACATGCTCAGTACGGACATGTCTTACAACATTCCCAATCCAGAGGTACGGCCGACCCCGGGCCATATATTTGTTGCAGCTCAGTGTGAGTGGTAGTTACACCATGCCATTCAAAAACATTCATCTCTGTAATTTCAATATATTACCGTCACAAAGATAGATAATGTATAAGACTCATGACTCATGACCTCAGTTTAAATTTACCAATAATCTGGTGGAGTTGTACATGATTACACATATTTATTTGTGACTTTAAAAATTCATTTCAACGCACTGAGGAATGTTTAGAATGGTGAGTTGTGAGTATTTTTAAGCTGGCATGCAAATACATATGGCTCACTGTTTGGTTTTGGACGTATATATTTTTTTTTTTGGTGGGGGAGAGGTGGGGGGCAGGCCAACAGCAGCAGCTTCTGTTCAACACCCTCTCTAAGAGGCTCCAGGTCGCAGCACGGCCCCCGTCTCGCCCCTAACCCGTGCCCAAATTACTTCCAGTTTTCTGGGGCTGTCAGGGAAGATTGCGGGGGAGGGGAAGGGGGAGGAGAGGGGGTTGGGGGGTGTAGGGTTGGGTGTGGTGCGGAGAGCAGAGGCACAGAGGCTGGATGGGGGGCGCCTCGCCTGTCTCGTTCAGGACGGTCCCAAACGCTTCCACATGAAACCGCAGCCATCAGCGAACTATAATGATGATCCTCCATTTGGATACTGTTTCCCTGCGCTTTATAATATAACAGGGCAGTTCTGGGAAAGCGTGGAGGGGCGGGGGTGGTGGCAGTGTGGAGAGGGAGGAGGAGGAGGAGGAGGAGGGGGTGGAGGGGGTGGGCGTTAGGGGTCCCATATCTTTGATTTTAAAGAGCTACTGCCGTTTTAGGCTCGAAAAGTGACATAATTCTCCATCTCAGTGTCTCCTCCCCCCCATACCGGACGTGTGCAAACCGACGCCTTTCCATTCCATGGAGAAGAGGGGTACAAGCTGATACAATCCCACAGAGAGCTGATCCACTCTCACACACCTGCTGTCGACATCCCACATCTCTGCCCTCTGATTAAAGCCAGATAACCAGTTTATGAAAGTATCACTGCAGTACACCATTCTATTTCATTCTGCTCTTATCTGTTTATTATATTCTATCATATTCTATTCTAGAATGTTCTGCTCTGCTCTGTCCCATTCCGTTCTATTCTGCTC
>CM040749.1:4626486-4648986 GCA_022829145.1 Albula goreensis
AAAAAAAACCTGTCCACAACATTGGTAAACATTGTTTTTTTTTTGGTGGTATTTATCGCAAAGCGAGTCAAGAGACGAAATCAGAAGTTTAGTTTCCAGGGATGACTCAGGACGGGGCGGTTTTCTTCAGCGCTGCTTCTGCAGTCTGCCTTTCCACTTCTGATGTAATGAAATGGCGAACTTAATAAATTAAACCACATCAGAGGACAGCCTTAGAAAACAGAACCACGGATCAGTTAGTGGGATCAATGCAACCCAGGGATCGAGTCTGGTTGGCCATACAAGACGCTTCAAAATATCTGCATTTTAAGTGTTGCTTAGTGTCTGCCTTGCTCATCTGAATAAATCAGGTTTGCGTAAGTTTATCTGAGAGAGTCGAGGCTTTCTTTATGCTCATCCCTTGCCTGCTTTTATCAATTGAAATCTTAATGGGAGACTAAGATTAAAAATAGAAGACAAAGATGACTTGCTGAACTAGGTGTGTTTGTTCTGAGCAGACCTGCCCTTCCAGCCCTTTAGAGATAAATCATATTCATTACATAGATTGTAAAACTTTGAATTTAATCTACTATCCATGGGGTTGCTTATTGAAATACATAATGATTTTGTGGGTTTTTTTTTTTTTTTAAAAAAGCAACACCAACTGTAGCATTCCAAATAAGACATGCATGTTAAATGAAGGTAATTATGAATTATGTGATCGTTTTCAATAAAGAGGCGATCCATTCAAAGTTTAGTGTTATGACATTTAGTCTGACATGAGAGGAAACCCAGAGCAGATGTGCGAGAGCTTAGATATATTAAGAACATAAGAAAATAAGAATGAAGACAAGCCTTTCAGCCCAGCTAGGATCTAAAACTGTGACTGTAATGTGTGTGTGTGTGTCTGTGTGTGTGCATGCATGTGTGTATGCGTGCATGCATGTGAGTGTGTGTGTGTGTGTGTGTCTGTGTGTGTGCATGCATGTGTGTGTGCGTGCATGCGTGTGAGTGTGTGTGTGTGTGTGTGTGTGTATGTGCATGCATGTGTGTGTGCGTGCATGCGTGTGAGTGTGTGTGTGTGTGTGTGTGTGTATGTGCATGCATGTGTGTGTGCGAGCATGCGTGTGAGTGTGTGTGTGTGTGTGTGTGTGTGTGTGTGTGTGCATGTGTGCATGTGTGTGAGTGTGTGTGCGTGCGTGTCTGCGTGTGTGCATGTGTGTATGTGTGTGTCTGTACTGTGCATGTGAGCTGTGCCTGTCTTTTTTTTAATGCATGTGTGCAATGTGTCTATGTATGTATGTATGTGTAGTGTGTGTAGGTGTGTGCTTTTGTGTGTGTGCAGGTGTGCATGCACGTGTTGCGATATGCATGTGCATGTGTGTGCATGTGTGTACATGTGTTGTGTGTGTGTGAGGTATATATGTACACATGTGTATTTGTGTTTGTGTGTCTGTGTGTGTAAGCTGCATGTGTAAACATGTGTGTGTGAGTGTGTATGTGCTTGCCTGTGTGTGTCTGTACTGTGTTTGTGAGGCATATGTGTTCACATGTGTGTCTGTATGTTTGATTCCCTGTTCTGGAGGGCAGAACTGTTTTACTCCTTCTCCTCCCCAGTGGTTGTCAATTTAAACAGCACAACAAGAATTACTCTGTTTATCTCCCCTCAGATCCCCCCCTCCTCACTTTCTCCCTGTCCTGCACTTACAGGTTATAAACCCTGCTAGCCACACTAATTGCATTAGCCCTTTTGCTTCCCTCAGCAGTTTTGACCCATTTCTGGTAAAGTATCGTTTATCACTATGTAATTCTCTCTCTCTCGTAGGTGGAGCGCACACACCACAATCACGGCTGTGGCCAGGGATGGCCAGTACTTCAGGACTATGCATTTAAAATTAGCATTTTTATGTATGTATTTCATATTTGTTATGGTTTATCCCTTCCCTTTAGTAAAACATTTAACAAAGCAACATGAAACTCCTATACTGCAGATACGAGGTTTATACCAGTGTCTGTGCCACAGTGATCCCTGCAAAATTCACTATGCCTCCCCTGTTTTCTGTTTATTCATATACGGAAAAAATAATCTGCCATCAAAATGGTGGACGCCTTTGTTGATTCTTTTGTGTGTTTATTTAAGAGGGCCTGTGCACACATATCAACATCTCAGCTTTCAGGTCAATGTCAATATGCCAGACTTAGCGAAGCAGCTTAGCAAAGCAGCTAATTTCCATCCATTGGCCCTGGCCAGGTTAAAAACAATGCGCCAATAGTCCATGATACACGTACATTACGACTAACACAATGATATGTAGAACAACATGTTAAAACGAAAACACAAAACAAAGCAAACGTTCAAATTAATATTGAAAGCAAATAAAATTATTGGAAAACAGCTCCCCAGGCTTTGGAAGGGCATTGAGAGTTGGGAATATGAAAAAGGGATTTAGTGAAGAATAAAGTGGGTGCTTTTTTTTTTTTTTTTTTTTTGTGGGCACCTACTTTATGGAAAAGGCTTTCACTAGAGACTTCCAAAATGGCCGCCGTGGACTGAGTGCTTTTGTGGGCATGGCGAGACCACATCCACGGTGCTTTGGGGTGATTTGTGTGTGACCAAGGCTGTCAATGGACATGGCATTCCAGTGGGCTCCTGGAGGATTGTGGGAAGGAGAACACCACAAGCCCATTAAATGGCCACCACTTGGGTCTATTTTGTTTTTTTTTTTTATTATTATTATGTGTTTCATTAATTAATTGAATTTCATTAATTGACTGTTATCAGAATGATGAATGGATTGATGCCAAAGCCAACTCTGGAGGCAACAGCCACCACCAATGAAAAATACTCACATCATGTCATAATCTGCTTGCCAGTGCCTAGACCAATGTTTCTCTGATCTGTTACAGTATTACAAACATGCAGCAATCTGTTCTCTGTTCATGACAGCATTTTTTCATGCATTTTTTTTGTTTTTAATTTGTTTTTTAACAGAACAACAAAATAGCAGCAGAAAAAGCATTAGTCATATCAGAAGCTGTTGCAGAGATGCAAACAAGTCAAATAAACCCCCCCCACCCCCTATGGGAGGAAGCTCATGTTTGTTGATAGTGTAGCCGTGGGTACGGCTAAGCATGGCTAGCCTTCCTCTTTCAAAACGCGTCTGTCGTCATCTCGCTTTTGCGCGAATGACGCGCCGTTTTCGCAATGTGTGTGGGGCAGGAGGAGAAGGCCAGGCTGCAGTGAACACGTAAGCCGTTAATTCGTATGTCTGGGCCTGGGGTAGGATCCTGGGTGGGGTGGCAGTGGGGGGCTTGGTGGTGACGCAAATTTCCTTCCGTCTCCTAGTCATCTATGTCTCCTAGTTATCACAGCAGCAAAGGAGACTCATAGAATTCACACACAGTCTGCTAAGGGAAACAGGCTATACGTAATTACTGCTCTAATTCATAGCCGTAGTCTTATTTGAAGTAACTCAGTCTATGTTTCCACTTGTGTAATAGTGCACTACATGTCTTCTTTGTAATGACTGGGATAAAGGCAGTCTGTTGAAACTGTATGTACAGTATGTGTCATTTACAGTGTTACCGAGAACAAAACCTCAAAGTCTTCCCTCTTTTTCTCTTCTCTTTCTCTTGTAATCAAATAAATGAAAGAATTTAACGGGTGCATAGGAACATGCTCAGTTCCTTTTCTACCTCCTGTCCCTCTGTCCCTAAAATGTCTCCTTAAAGCCATTGTATTTACATACTTTTAAGAAATCAAACTCACCCATTCTTATTACGTTGAATAATCATTTTAATTTTCCTCCTGGCAATACATATCTACAATGATCTCCTGATACACTTAAATCTAATATATTATCAAGGTCAGACAAAACAAAAAAAGTAATATTTGCTGCTTTATTTGCTGCACTAGCTAATGGTTGAAGCTGCTGTGCTATAATTCTAGTTTCCCATATAATATTTTCTCAATAATATTTAGTTTGCTCCTGAATGCATTAGCTGGACTTCTACAGGTGGAGATGGCAAAAGGTGCTTATGTGTTTGGTGAAAACAATATACATTTTTCTCATTTTTCTGAACAAAATGTCATTTTTCTTTATTTTACTGCATGGGATGGGACTCTAAGCCTGATTAAACCATAGTTAAAAGCCTGTAGAGTGAGACTATCAAACGGCTAAGCAAACCATCACCGATAATCCAGTCTGGTCCAGCCACAGCTCGTGTGCTTAGGCCTCACAGATATAGGGTGATCGATGTATGAAAATCTCTGAGGACCCCTCTTCATCCTCCATACTTCCGTGTGGTTTGGACGGAGACGGAACTCTGGGAAGGGCTGAGTCCGATGTTTATGTTTATCTCCCGTGCTGTGCGTTTTTTCCAGGGATCCGTCAAGCGTAGAGCACACAGCTTCAGGCCCCCAACGAACAACCTCTAGTTTCCCAAAACATTCCCGGGATGTTATGGTAAACGCTCCCAAACATGCTCGGAAAAATTTGTCCAGTATCCCAGAATTACACTTGAATGCTATTTGTGTAGAGAATTTTTGTGTGACTTCAGCAGAAATTTTATTTTAACATAAAATGAGAAGATTATGGGGAACTGTCTTAGCCATGCCTTCGTCTCACAACTAAATGGAAACCTTCGACAACGTTGAGACAACGTGCTGTGATTGCTCTGGATTTCATTTTAACACTGTTAAGAGTTAAATTAACATTGAACATTGATTTTTTTGAGTATAAGGGTTTTTTTCCCCACACATTACTTATTGTGAATAAAATGGAGAAAGTTTGGGAAACTTTTTCAAAACGTTGTTTCACAAACAAATGTGTATCCAGCCATAACCTTCCCTAACATCATGGGGACATGATATAGACATTTAACAAACACTTTTGCAGATCATCTTATTCATGCATGCAGCTAGATGTTTACTAAAATAACAAATCAGAAGTATTTTGCTTAAGGGTGCAATGATGGCTTTAGATGGGAATCAAACCAGCAACCTCTGAGTTACAAAGCTGGTGCTCCAACTCATATTATACTGCCACCCATCCCTTTTGTCATCTTTGTGTCTCCCCCAGTATTCAAGCTGGATAAACCATGTCACAAAGGGAGACAGACAGAGAAAAAAAACCCTTCACATGAGATTGCAAATGGATGTTTGCTAAATAATGAAGCTTTTAACTTGTACCGTTGTAAACATTGCATCTGCTCCCTAACAGGAAGCACTAATTGCCTTATTTTTCCACATTAATGATGGAGTGATTGTTTTTAATGAGGGCACATATTTAACAAATACTGTCGTTCTCTTATTCTCTCTTTTTTTTTCAGGCAGCCAAATGACTGTGCTGCTGCGCTGTCGTTTCTAGTGAGCTGGAACAGCATGTTTAAAGTACTTAAGTCTTTCCCTTCAGGTAAAGATTTTCCAATAGGGCCATTTACTCTTCCTTTTGAATATTGACTCACATTCTTTTTATTATTTAATGAGCGCCGACAGGCCTATTTAAATTAGCTGGAGGGAATGGGTGGGTTTATAAAGAATCTGACAGTGTCTTAGTGGCTTAATACCCCACTAAAGCCAGACCCTGTAAAAAATGTATTCCCTATAGGTCTTTATTGTAGTGTATTGTTTCCACTACGCGACTTACGAAGCATTGAAAGGAGAATGCTTTTACATTTTTTTTTCAATGGGAATAAAATGTTTAAAAAAATAAAAAGGAAAATACATAAAACATCAGAGTGAGTCTCTGTGCGAGTCAGTGACTGGATGTCATCACCTGTGGAAACAGTGGTCTACAAAACACATCACTGCAAAACAGAGGAATGTTAAAAAAAAACTGGAGAAAAAAACACACATTCCCTCCCCCCACACACACACACACTGTCTTCCAAAAACATCTCCTTCAAACGCTACTGTTTAAGCACTTTTAAGAATTCATCCTGCTCCCAATTTTATCTCATCATATTTAATAACCGCTTGTAATTCTTCCCCCGAATGCAGGCTGGTACAGCAGACTGCTTGGAGTCTAGTCACGCTCCGGTCCCAGTCGCTCGTGGCAAAAGAGAAAGTCAATCCTCCCTGTTTTATTTGCCCCTAGAGTTGTGTATTTAATCTGAGTTCAGAACACCACCTTAGCTCTGAGTAATCTATCAAACGGAGAGAAAACCATAATTAAACTGTCTGAAGCACTCCCAGACACATACAGTTCAGATTTCACTCACTTCCCTGCTTTTATGCTGTTACTGGCTCCTCTTCAGAATTCATAATTCATATTCTTGGAAAAATGACGGAAAAACAAAGAGCAAAAAAAAAAAAGGACTGGAGAGAAAGAGAGAGAGAGAGAGAGAGAGAGAGAGAGAGAGAGAGAGAGAGAGGAGGAAGAAAAAAAAGAAGATTTCCTAAACAATATATGTGCCTGGTGAATCCTACACAGGAATCAGGACGGTAAATAAACAGGGAAATGGCTCTTCCCAGCCTATCATGGGATAATCTACTTGTCAAACAGAGGAGAGGATGTTTATCCGATCGGATTTATCCGTGATTCAGATTCCCGTTTACCCGTGCCTCTTGCATCCGGCTCCAGCCGTGGGCCGCTGGTCACGGTGTGGTTTGTCCCAGCCCATCCAATCAGCGGAGAGATGGGGGGGTGCGTGGGGGTGGATGTGGAGGGCGTGCTCTCTCTGATTTGGGAGAGGTGGGCGGTGAGCTGGGATTGGGGGGATTACGGGGCGGAGGAGACGGGAGGCCAGACTGGGATTAGACAGGGATTCTCCGGGATCTAATGAGGATCTGAGCATCTGTGATGAGTGTGAGGTAATTTTGCCTGCCCACGTACACCGGGAAAACACAAACACACACACACACGCATACTCACATGAACACACAGATGCACATACACACGCACACAAACATGAGATGCATGCACGAGTACACACACACTCACAAAACACTCACTCACATTCGTATTCCATATGCACAGGCCATACAGACAAAAAACACATGCTCATGAAAATATACTGTAACCCCCACAAACACAAGTGTATTAATACTAAACGCACACACCCACATTCTCTTACCCACCCACACACACACACACACACACACACACACACACCCACAAAAACACACAGCCACACACACCCACACACACACACACATACACCCATACAAAAACACACACACACACACATACACACACACAAACATACTCACATACACCCACAAAAACACACACCCACTCTCACACACAAACACACCGACACACACCCACACACACACCACACACACACACACACACACGCACACTCACACACACCAGCAGAATAATTGCTGATACAGAGACTCTGTAAGAGCTGGACCCGGGTGAACTCCAGACTAAATACAGGCTGGGACCCAGTGATTCACTCCTGCCGGCTCCACTGTCTGAGTCCTGTCCTGGTGCTCAGCCAGGGTGCCTGGTTTACAACAGCACGCTGTCCTGAGAAAACCATCCCCAAAAACCAACCCATGAACCCTCACTGAGTCACTTCCGCAAGCCTTTCAGGCTTAATCTTCTCTTCTTATTTCGTGTTGTTTTTTTTTATTTTTAAACTCCACTAAACTATTCTGTTTATTGTTCAAGTTTTCCTAACATTATCGAGGCATGTATTTCCTGAGGTTTAGTGTAAACCGAATAACAGGAAAAAAGGCAGTTTGTAAATAAAGGCAGCTTTAACACAGGGGCATACATTAACCTCTCGGCTTATCGCTCGGTTGATGGCGATCCAAGATTGTTGAAATGTTTCCTAATTAGCTAAATAAAGGACTGGGCGATAAGAGGGTAGCAGTGGTTAAAGGCCATGCCGCTGACAATCACAAACTGCTTAATTATCTGATCTCAAGCCACACACACACACATACACACACACACATTCCCTCTCCCTCTCTCTCTCACACACACACACACACACACATTCCCTCTCCCTCTCTCTCTCACACACACACACATTCCCTCTCCCACACACACACACACACACATTCCTCTCTCTCTCTCTCTCTCTCACACACACACATGCACTCTCACTGTTCTCTAACACACACACACACACACACACACAGGCATACACACACACACACACACACACAGGCACACACACACACACACACACAGGCATACACACACACACACACACACACAGGCACGTGCACACACACTAAAGCCACAGTTTCTGCGCAGTCAGGTTCCTCCTACCATTAAACCGTCTCCGGGCAAAAAGCCGCAACCTGGCCTCCTGCTCCCCGTAACGAAATCATGTCAAAAAGCAATTAATATCGTAATACCTCCATCAGCGCTGCAGGTTGGGCTGGGGCCGCGCGGCCGGGCCGGGTCGCGGTTTCCCTGGTCTCATCTCCCCGTGCCCCGGCGGTCAGCTGTGGTTTTGGGGCAGAGGGCTGCAGGCTGGGGAGGGCTTAGCCGCCGCTGAAACGCCATTAGCTGCAGATACGGCTGCATGGCTACCGAGCTCTGCTACCGCGCTGCTCCAGCTCAAGCGTGTATGGAATACGACGATATCCACAGTTCCGCAGTATCTGGGAACAGTCATCAGGTTCACGGAGCATTTTAACTGATCATTTTATGGCCATAGATATACAGTAGTATTACTGTAGCGCTCTCAACTGGGTAACCCTCAGCCCTACAGCATTCAACTGTAGCTTACAATGTAATTTATTTTAGATTATATGGGGTGTTTCAGGGCTGCTATGGTCAAACAATTTAGGGGAACAAAGCACACACACACTCACTCACACACACACACACACACTCACACACACACACACACACACACACACACACACACACAAACACACGTACACACACGTACACTGTCTCTCTTTCTCTCTCCCTCTGCTTGTATTTTGTGTGAATGGAAATGACCATAAAATTCAAGTGATTTAACTAAAATTCTTACGGTGATTTTTACTCACTGCGCAGAAGCACAGATATCACACGTGCATATCGGAACAGACAGCCGATGCTTAAAACACATTTGTGTCTGTGTATGTGTCATTAGTATTATGTATTTCATTAAACTTTGCAAAGGCAACAGAATGCCTTCTTCTAGCCTACAGTGGGCTATAGATTCAGCCTACATGCAAGGAATAGTCTTCTACACACTGCATACAGCTGTGTGGGTATGAAATAGCATATTGTGCAACGCACACAATATCCCTTACAGATTAAATAATGCAGTTGCATGTGTCAGATTATATCTTGCACAGACAGAATAACTAAGACATATGAACAACATAATAAATTGTTCAGACAGTTTTACAACTGTTATGGATAAGATAATAGCATGTAAAAACATGACAAATCACGCGGAAGAAATAATGCACTCATTTTTTTTTGCCTTTGTCTGTCTTTCCGGCCACTGTTTTAATACAGTGAATCATGAGAAGATTTATCTCCTTAATATCATAAATTTATCTTAAATTATAATTTAAAAAAATGATGAATGCCATCTTGATTCCACTGCCGGCTGTGTTTGTGCAGCGCTGTTTAACTGAGCTCAGAGTGCCATATGACACCAATGGAGTACTGAATGATGAAAATCTCAGCTTCCATGACTTCCTGTTGATTCAGAAAAACATCGTCTTGATTGGACGCCATCAGTAGCTTGCTTTGATTATGATCTGCGAATGTTTGCTGCTTCTTTGGAGGTTTCGCATATCCGAATAACCCTGAGGTCTGCCAAGCACTACTGTAGTGCACATATCCAAATAACCCTCAGTCCTGCCAATGCTGCTGAAGCATACATTTTAACTCAGCCCACATTTTCAAGTGTCTTTTTTTGGGCCGCAGGGGTCAAAGAGTACAAACAGACATATGCACAAGCACACACATGTGAACATGCGCATACAAACACACAAACACACATACAAACACACACACCATTAAGTGTGAAAGTGGCTAAATCTTATGCTCTCTTTCTATCACTCTCTCTCTCTCTTTCTCACTCTCTCTCTCTCTCTCTCTCTCTCTCTCTCGCTCTCTCTCTGTCTGTTTTATATTCCCTCCATCCTTCAGCGTTGCTGAGTATTTTTCCTCTCCTCCACCGGGTGGGACGGCCTGCTGGGGTGTGTGTTTCCGCCGCCGCTGCCGGCTCGTGTTCTCGCTACTCTCACAAAGGCTTTCCTTACCACCCTTGCAGCCGAACAGGAAGTCGCGTCGCCGGTCACATGACGCCTGGTCAGGGCCACACACCCCGGCTCACTGGGTGGCAGCGGAGGTGTTGCCCTCCCGAGCAGAGTGGGGGTGGGGGGGCGGCTGGGGGGGTTCTGGGCATTGACCAAGAATCCTCCTGGTCCAACGGCGAGAAATTAAATTCAGCACATAGCGAGAAATTCCTCACCTTCATTACTGTAAGAAAAATATCTATAAATAAGTCAATGCATTAACAATGGACCTCAACAGCTGCATAAATATCCATGCAATTATCATATATAAATTATCCTGGACAAGGAAGTGGGCTTAGTAGAGGAATGATATTTTAACAGAACTGGGGGAAACGTTTTTTGCTTCGGTCTGACTTCACTTCGCTCACTTTAGTTGAAGTTTTCAGCACCACAGCTGCTGTGCTTTACACCGAAGGCCTCAGACTGGCAGCGAAATACACATCCATTTTACTCCACAGTAGACTGGCTTAAAGTTATTTTCTTTGCTAAATAGTTTTTTCTGCTTGCGTTGTATTGTCTGAAGCATGGCTTGGGAAAATCTCTGAAAACAAATTCCCTTCCCTAATACTACCAACATGTCGGCAGGTAGCTGTGTTTTCTTTTCTCTACTGTGTCTGTATCAAAACCAGATTTATATTTACATTTTAGCTTTAAGTGTTAAGCTTGTGTATTGCATACACACATACACACAAACACATATGCTTACAGTACACATATGGTATTCTTTCTATACACGCACTGTAACAGAAAATCACTTGTCTTAATGCCAAAACCATTTCCAGGTCTTTTTCTTGTCCCAGAGTTGCCTAAATTTATTTTTTTTTTGTTACTGTAAGGATGTGAGAAGGTGCCAAAATCATAAGCAGTTTTTCATGGATATTCGCATATATTTTTCCTGTAGATAAACTGCTTTGAGTGGCCCGGTCAAAGCTCCTCTAGATTGATCCGCTATTTATCGCACTGACAGCAGAGATAGCAGAGAGATCCTAATTCAGCGCACTCGGGAGCTTAAGTTCCTGTATCGCTGTCGGCTGCATTAACTTACTTCCTGGATCTCAATTCAATTAGCGGCTGCAGCAGGGCTGCTCTAGCAGGGCATAAATCAATAGTGATGGCTCGGCGATAGGCCGCTAACGCTAACGCTGCTGATGTTGTCCCTCCTCTCTCCGTGTACATTATCATCATTACCACGGTGACGGGGGAGGGGGTCGGTGGGGGGGGGTTGATGTTGGATTACACCTTGACTAGACAGGATGGAACATGCTGTATTATTTACGCCTGGAGACGGGGGGGGGGGGGGGGCGTGGTGGTAATTGCTCCCCCCCCCCCCCCGCCGCACGGTCTGTTGCTCAATCCTGGGCCCAAAACAGAAGCATTCCTAATTTTCAGCCCAGCTTCTGTTAAATTCAGTAATCAAACTACCCCAGGGAATTAACCCTTTCTGTGCCCATTGTCAGACCGACAGACTGACAGACAGACAGGTAGACAGACAGACAGGTAGACAGACTGACTGACTGACTGACAGACAGATTACATAGATAGATATTGAAGAGAAGAAGAAGCAAGAATTGAAAGGGAAGAGAGAATGACCATGAGAAATACAGGGAGGGAGTGAGATAAAGACAGAGAAACAGAGTGAGAGAAGGAGAAAGCTTCAGAAAAAGGAAAAAGGGAGAGAGAGAGAGACAGACACAAAGAGAGGTGGACAAAAAGGAGAAAGGGAGACAGAGAGAAAGAGGGATGGAGAAAAATAACAACAGCGATACAGAGAAAAAGACAGGAGTGAGGTAGTGAGTGGAAATGATTTTCCAGCGGTAAGCTAGCCCAGCTGTTTGGAGAGGGCTCAGACAGGGAGCAGCAGCGCGAGCCAGACCAGGGAGACAGCAATGAGACAGCAATGAGACAGCAATGAGACCGCACCGAAGCTGCTGCCCCAGGCCGCTGGCGGAGATTAAACGTGCTTTATCCGAGACCGGCGAAGAGACAGGAGTCTCTTCCACTCTCTGTCTCCGAGGGCCCAGGGGTCGAGGTGTGTGGGTGTGCAGGCTTGTCAGGAGTGAGACCCAGGTACCATTGGGCAGACCGCTGCCCCCAACCGCCCCCTCCCTGGGCCCTCCAGGACCTCACCAAAGAGGAAACCCTCCATGCCACCCTCCATGTTCCGACAAAACTAACGCCAACATAAAAATCCAGTCCAATTCATCAACTTAAACGAAGTGGGTGGAAAATCTGTGGTCGCTCGTGGAAATCTCTGTGTAAGCCCTTTTTTTTTTTTTTAGAGCTCTTGTTTTTTCTTGCAAGCTTTAATGTTGTGCAAAAAAGCAGAATTCATTCATTCTGTGTTTTGGAAAACTGTAAAAAGACTGCATATAGCTAATCTCTTTCCTCCTTCTTAAGCCCTGAAAATAACTTCTTTCCCTTTTAGTTTTACTTTGCATTTCAGTGGTGTATAGATCTCTTTCTTTTCTGTGCTGTTACATTACACTGCCTGTAGGTTGCAAAGGATTTTGCTGCTATGTTTTATTTAGTTTTAACATGGTCACACGGAGTACTTTATTTAGCTGCCAAACTACCGATGACAAATACTGCCCATCTGCCAGAGGAACCCACTGAAGGGTAGTTAATTGTTTTTGGTCAGAGGGGGAGGCATTTCAATGTGACACAGATACTGGAGGGCAGAGCAAGTGAACCACGGTCCACAGCGTGTCAGCAATTAGCTTCCCCCCTCTTCCCCTTCCCCTCCAGCGCCACACAGTCTTTCCATGAGCTTAAACATTTTTTTTTTAGTTTTGAGTTTTTAGGAGTTTTTGGTTTTTTTTTGTTCAGGGATGCGATGGCGGAACCGTACCAGTTGCAGGCGATCTTAGGGGAAACCAAAGCTCCCCCCAAAAAATCAAGCAGAGAGGGGTAACAGAAGGCGAGCCAGATGCAGAAGGAACAGACTACTGCTCAGGGTTTGATTTCACTTTTTGCCAGATTTCTGTAACCCCCCCAGCATGCCAACCTCTGCCTCTGCCCTGCGCCAGGAGAATGGTGTGGGGGGGGTTTGGGGTGGCGGTGGAAGGGGACGTTAGCCCAAAGACCAGTTCTCCTGGTCATAAATTTTACTCTCTATTCAAAAAAAGAACCAAACCCCCCATTATTTTCAGCAGGGTGATTGGGCAACCTAATCCTGTCTCCAAAGCAAAGGCTCATATCGAAATCATTTTACAGAAGAAAATTAAAGAGAGAGAAAGAGAGGAAGAAAAAAATAAAATCAAGAGGAGCCAAGAGGTTCATCTTCTGTTCACGGGCATATGGTGCGAATTTGATACAAAAAAAAGTTTCTCTTTTTTTTTTGGGTACATGTCACTGAAGAGACACACACCAAAAAAATAAAATAAAAAAATAAATAAATAGAGCAGGCTGTAAAAATTCAAATCAAAGTGCTTCTGGAAGTGATTAGATGCAAAGAGGAAACAGATGCAGCCCCAGCAGCGCCTCGGCCGGGCCTGGGAGCACAGAAGCTGGCTGCCTGAGCAGGAAGCTCCTGGTGCCTGGAAGCAGGATCCTGGAGGTGGGAGAGGTACAGGTGTGCAGCAGTGTGGTGTGACAGAGCCGGAGCCGGGACAGCAGGGTCTGACAGGTACACCTGGGAACTGACAGTATGGCTGATATTGGCAGATTACAGATACTTCTGTACTGGCAAAATATTTCCCTGATAATCCATGACTAAATATGTCTATATTCGGAGGGTTTTTTTATGTGTTTGTGTGCATTCATTGCTTTGCTCTATTTCTAAGTGTCTTTTTTTATTTATTTATTATTTTTGCTATTACAGATTTTTGGTTGTTATTTACAGAGGCACCTGATGCAGTTTATTTTTCAATCACTATAAAAAGAAGTAGACAAATCAGAAGGAACCAATAATCAATCGAGAGGGTCTGAAGAGGAAGTAAAATACCACCATGAACACAAGGGCCCCCGAGCAGTGCAACCACCAACTCATCCAGCAGAAATCCAGGCGCATGACTGCACATCATCACTCTAATATAAACCTTAAACCGAACATCGATTCAATCCTGCAAACACATACTACACAATGTGAGAGGGAGAAGAGCTGACCACCAGTCAGAGATCTGAACCAACCCAAGTCCTGATGAGTTTGGAACCTTCAGAGGTTCTACAGTGTTAGTGTATGAACAAGAGTTACCATAGTGACCGTGAACCATCTCAAGTCCTGATGAGTCCGGAACCCTCAGAGGTTCTACAGTGTTAGCGTATGAACAAGAGTTACCATGGTGACCGTGAGGCCCAGTGTCCACGGATAAATACAAGATGAAGGAGTAGCTGATAACCAGACTCTCCTTTTAAAAATCACAGATGCATGAGACCATGTTTAGTCCTTAAATATTAATGCAAATATGAATGTGGGGGAGAGAGCAGGCCCTGGAGATTTGCTAAGCTCTCTAATGTTTATGAGAGTCCCTGGGAGGTACACATGTCTCTCGCTGTTGCTTTTTGAAAGGTTATGAACTTCACTTCAAATTACAGCGACTGTTTAGATGTGCACTTTAATCGATGGGAGGTTTTAATGCGCTTGTCATTTCTTATGATTCCTAGTCAACACTGATTAGATGAGTCTATGGTGATTACATGATTCAAAGTAGAAGCCTGTTTTGGAAATAAAATAAAATAAAATAAAATATTTTGAGTTTGATCAATGAATAGATAGTTCTCATTACCTTTTGGATAATGTCATTGTTTGGGAAAAATATTGTACAATTTAATCCACTAAAACTTGTTTTGTGTACTGCAAACATAAAACATTCTTCTCACTTCCTGAGAGGTTGTAGCCCATGTAGGGTGAGCTGTAAAGTAAGGAAGGACACTGTGTGATCCCATGTGCTTGACAGCATGTTAAAAGCTAAATCAATAATTTCCTGTCCATTTTCTACCAATCCGATAATCCATCCTAAATCGGGATTAGACCACAGATCATTAGTCTTCACACAAATCCATCTCTGGCTAAATCTGAAGGTCTGTTCTCACGTCATGCTTCACAGAACCTCAAGGTGCATTGACCTCGTTAACACAGGATATATTTGATAATAAATTTGATTCCTGCACAAAACTGTACATTTTAAATAAAGATAAATAAGTAAGTAGAAATGTCTATTGCCTTTGGTGGAATGCTGAGACGGCAGGGGCTGGAGATCACATTGATCAATATTCTGTTTTGGAGAACGCCTCATAGCCGAGATTTTGGAAGCTGGAAAATCTGTTGTTGCTTTTGTCCCACAACATCCAAGAACATCACTGTGGGTTTTCAGGCATGCTTTCACAGTCTGACTATTGCTTTATTGCTTTTTGTAAATTATCATTATTTCCCTTGTCTAGCTCTGGAAGCTAACAGGTGACATGGCTGCAGGTGGCTTATCTTTTATCAGTAATTTTTGGGTGAGCCCCCTCCTTTTCCTCTCCTTCACCACTGCAGGAAAAAGGTCCACTTCAGAAACAGGACCCTCCAGTCTCTCCCTTCAGCGGAGCCCTATTGATCAGCTCTTGGTCTTTCCCCTCACCATCCATCTCCTTACTGCTGGAGAGTCCTTAATAGATATTAGTGAACGAATTCATCAGCCAGGTCTGTGACCGCTGTAGAACAGGCACAGGCTGTTCAGGGGGCCTGTGTCCTTAGGCTTTTAAAAGCTCATCTCCTCTGAGGGGAGGGGAGGGGGGAGAGGGGGTGTCCCAGAAGGGAAGGTGACGGGGTGGGGAGGCGGGTGTAAGAGTCTTAGGGCAGGAGATTGGGAAGGGGTGCGAGTTGAGGACACTTTCTCTGACTTTCAGATTCTTAGGATTTCAGATCTGACGCGTGATCCATCTCATCTCTGTCATTCATCACAACTGATAAAAATGAGACAACAGCACCCCAAATAAAATAAAACGTAGAAACAAACAAACATATTTGGGCTGTTTTGGGATTTAAAGTAATCTCTCTGGAAACAACGTATTTTTAAGCGTGTCACACGAGTTTCAGTGGCGAATTTATGGCGTAGATACACCTTTACAGTGATAAACATTAATGTTCTCATTCACAGAACACTCATCACTCATTCTTTTGGAACAAATTCATTTGGAACTTTCTGACTTAAGAACAATCAAGCAATTAAAGGTAGCTATTTCTAGCCCCCCCTCATTAAATGTTTAATATAAATTTTCCATGAAGAGGAGATTTCTTCATGACTCTCCCACAAAAGGTGAACACACATGAAGCTCCTGTTAGTATGAGTCAGGACACAGAACCGGCAGAAAATCTGAACAGCCTTTTACTCAAAACTGCTATTTCATACTCCAGGTTTAACAAGGCGCCATTTGATTTTAAAATCGGGAAGTAAAGCTAACATTTTTAAGAAATTGGGGTTTTCCCTATGTATCTCTGAGCAACGGTTTTAGAATGGAGCACGTGGCATTTATAATGGGCCATTTCACTGGTATCTTATCCAAAGTGACTTAACAGAAGCTCATAAAAAAAGGTTTATGTGCAGAGACAACACCATTGTTAGCTGTGTCACTGCCGGTAGCTGCAGCCATGTCATTGACCTTCATACATAATGTCAAAAGTACTGCTGTCGGAGAGACAGTGAGTACTTCAGTTTTTGTCCTGTGTTTTTCCATGAATCATTAAAAACACCGGGAATGGGCCCCATCGTGTGTCGGACCTGTCACCCCCAAGACCGCCGTCGCAATCCATCACCTCAATAAAAGTGCCGGTGGGGGAGGGGTGGGGGTGGACCCCAGATCAGGATCAATGCCATTACCCGTGAAGCCTTTTAGGGGACCCTGTGGCTGGTGGGGGTCATGTCGGGGGCTTCCGTCCAGTTGGCCCAGGGGTTCGTCTGCGGTCAAAGTCTCCGAGGCCCCCCGGAGCTGGAGAGGGTGCAGGAGCGGAGTGGAGGTGAAGGTCAAGTTCCGGGAATGACCGTCACAGATGCACCCCCAGCGGTGAACATATGCCGCCCCGTTTGCCCCCCGTAACCCCGACACACAGCCCACACGCTCCATATTGTGTGCGTTTGAGGAGAGTCTGCTCCCAAACTACATAACGGCTGTTCTAGCCGTGACCCCTGCGACTGAAAATCGCCCACGCCCCGAGGTGTCCCGGCCACGCTGACCACACAAAGGCCGCTCCTGTTACCGGGGGCAACCGGTCTGACGAGGGGGTCTAGCATTGAGAGGCGTTGGGGTCGGGGGCATGTCCAACTGCCTACAAACATGACCCCTCCCCCACCCTGTTCTCTATTTATCCCATGGGCAGAAACATACAGCGAGGCAGAGGATCGCTGGAAAAACACTGAAAAGCATAAGAACATTTTTTAAAAATAGGCCATAAAGTTCAAACATACATTGACTTGCCTGCCCTCTGACTTCACTCAGCACTCACACAGCCACACACATAATAAAAACTCCTAAACAGAGTTATTTCAGGCTCCATTTTAAGGGCCCAAAAGCATGGCACAGCAGTCAAAACAAAGTGCATTATCTGAGCATGTGTAATTGCTGCCATGTTTATCTCAAAACTATGTGGCGTCAAGTTCACGCAGATTGAATGCTACAGCTACGTTCCAGGCTACAATAAAATTAACTTTGCCGTGACAAAGATATCACATAAATCTGGACTTTTTCAAAATAATTGATGCACCAGTTATTCTATATAAAACATTTTTTTTTTTATCATGTTTTAACTGTCAGAATAGAGCATCTAGTTTTTCGTTTCATCAGGCAAAGAGCAGTGCGAGTGCGCCTCGATGAGAATGTGCCCTCTTGCGCTTACATCATGCAGTGGAGGCTCATGGGATAGGGTCACTTGTGAGGTCACGGCACGGCCGTTCTGACCCCTGAGCTGAAGTGCTTTCACCTGCCGTGCCCTCTGCCAGTGAACCCCGGCCCCCGCACTTTGCTCCAGGCACGCGAGCGCCTTTCAACGCCAACCGCAATTAGGGGGGAGCGGGCAGGAGAAAGCCATCATTAAACTCTCAGGAACTGAACATGGACGCTGAGGGGGGCCTCTCATCCCCCCCCCCCCCCATCCCACTAAAAGCTCAGAGGTGGGGTGTTTTTTTAAACCATGTTGGTCCAGAGCACGCTCTTGTGGGGTACGGGGGTGAGGTTTATAGTGTAAAGCGTGTGTGTGAATTCCAAACTGCAGGCTGATGTGGGACCACACGGACCTCTGGCTACTGTCTGTCTGCGACCTGGAGGCCGAATATTTCCTGCTGCTGAGCAGAGAGAGAGCACAGAGAGAGGGAGAGAGCGAGAGAGAGGGA
The DNA here is from genome assembly GCA_022829145.1 of Albula goreensis. Taxonomy (NCBI): domain Eukaryota; kingdom Metazoa; phylum Chordata; class Actinopteri; order Albuliformes; family Albulidae; genus Albula; species Albula goreensis. Next base: position 4,644,988 of record CM040749.1, read on the forward strand.
GAAAGAGAGAAAAAGAAAGGGAGAGAGAAAGAGTGTGTGTGAGTGTGTGTGTATGTGTGTTTGTGTGTGAGTGTGTGAGTGTGTGTGTGAGTGTGTGTGAGTGTGTGTGTGTGTGTGTGTGTGCGTGCATGCGTGCGTGTGTGTGTGTGTGTGAGTGTGTGTGCGTGTGTGTGAGTGTGTGTGTGTGTGAGTGTGTGTGTGAGTGTGTGTGTGTGTGCGTGTGTGAGTGTGTGTGTGTGTGTGTGTGTGTGTGTGTGTGCATGCGTGTGTGTGTGTGTGTGCGTGTGTGTATTTACCTTGCCTGATGCAGTGCTGAATGAGGAGAGCTGTACTGTCCTCTGGTTATCTCTGTGGTTCTGGCTGAAGGGGTTCTTCAGTTCCTCAGATGACGCGATCCCCTCTAATGTGCTGTGGTCCAGGCCTGACTGACCCGCCACTGCAGGCCCCGCAGATTCTCTGAGGCAGATAGCAAAACCGCAGCGGAGAATTCTGTGGTGGTCTACATTTCCTGTAATATCCTGGATACTGTAGAAGAGGAGGACAGGGGAGAAGAAAAAAAAAGCCCTGAAATCTAAAGAACAAAAGCAGAATCTGTCTGTGCTTCCTGCGCTCAGATTCACCTCCGTGGAGGAGCAGCCCATCGATCGCACCCAGGGTTAAGATCTCTCCTGCAAGGCATGCTGGGATAGCGGTTAGCAAAATGGTGTCCTCTTAGAAGCTGCATTTCCTTGTGTATGGATTGTGTGCATCTCTGCTGTAAAGCAAGGGAAAGTGGTGCAGCTCAGAACGATAAACCCCACCCACTGTCTAAAATGCCCAGTTTTGCATCTTTTTTCGCATTGCACCCTACTGTGTTTGTGCAAACATGAATGTCAGTGTGGCTTTGTAGGTTGGGAACAGGATCTGTAAACCAAGAGGTTGCATGTTTGACTCCAAAGAGGGGCACTGCAGATGTACCCTTGAGCAAAGGAACTTAATCCGAGTTCCCTCCTGATGTATTCAGTTGAATTCATTGGTAGCTTATGGGAAAAATAATTGAAACAGTGTAAGTTGTTCTAAAGAAAAGCATCTCTTAAACTCCTGAAATGTAACCCACAGCCCTGCAACCTACACCTTCTGTCCATGGGAGCTAAAACTGCATGATGTGAGCCATCAGGCGGAAATGGGAAAAAAAACCGCTGATAAAACCCGTCTCCCTCAACTCACCGGTGATGAAAGTGGAAAATGACCTCTTTATTAGTAATTGTGTGGAGCCTCAGAGCGTTGTGGTGCTTTGATGAGACAGTACTGCTTGCCTGTGGTCGGGGTGGGATGGCGGTTGTTGGCGGGGGTGGCGGTGCTGTTTGGGGTTGGGGCGGGTGAAAAACGTTGGCCTGAGGTCTTGAAGATATGGTGTTTATTTCTAAAAGGCACTTGGTTTTTTTTTTTTTTGTTTTTTTTTTTTTTTTTTGTGGCCTGCATGTATGGTTGATTTATTTTTAAAGCTGATCTTGTTGCATGACTCCACCCCACAAACACAATTACCAAACTGTCACAGCGGAGAGGGTGGGAGGGGGAGAGAAGACAAGACAGAAAAAGAGTGAGAGAGAGGGGAAGAGAGAAAGAGTGATGGACAGAGGGGAGAAGGAAAGAGAGAGACGGAGAGTAGGTATGGAGAGAGATGGCAAGAAAGGAAGATACAAACATGACGGAGAGAAGACAGAGGTGACAAGAGACAGATGGAAATGAAAGTGTGTATGAGAGAGAGAGGGAGAGTCAGATGGATGGAGGGAAGGAGAAAAGAGAGGGAAATAAAGATGGAGAGAGAGTGAGAGAGGGGAAGGGTACAGCCCAGCTCCACCGCACACATTATGCCTGGCTCTCTGTGGAGCCTCGTCGCTGGGCTCAGAGCAGCTGGAGAAACCACATCTCCTGAGGCACGCTCCAGCCAGCTCTGCGGCCCCATTCAGAGTATAAATAATAAAAAAAAAATATTTAAAAAAAAATAACCTTCAAAAAAGCAGCAATAAAAAGGGCGTGCATGGGGTTTGGGCTCCGGGGCCCAGGGAAACCGCGCTTGGATTGAACGGGTATTTGACCGAGCGCTTTGTGTTTCAGTTCGACTCTCCGCTCCACCCGCCCCGCCCCCACAGCCACCCCCAGCCTCTTTTCGGAAACCATTTCGGAGTTGTAAACCCACGCGCCGAGTCAGCATTCCCCGCTGCCTCTGGGTTTTTTTCTTTTTTTTGTTTTTGTTTGTTTTGTTTTTTTTTTTAGCCGCAGATGGACCCTAACCAGGCCGGACCTCAGCAATAGCTCCAAACCCAGGGCCTCTGTGCGATCGCATCATCGGTCCCCCTTATACAACCACCATTGAAAAAAAAGGTTCCCTTTGGAGTCCTGGCCACCTCATTCATCCACTGAAGCAGAGCTGGGTCAACCATAAAGCTAAACATCTCAGCCAAGGACTGAGAGGTTTTAGCCACCCTTAAGGCCCTCTTGACTCATCCTGATGTTTTTGTGGTGCACATATCGCATCCTGGGTCCTGTAGTTTGAATATGGTGTTGCGCAATGATGTACAAACTGAAATCAGTGAAAGCACGGATTAAAGTCCAATTTCTGACTTCCTCCTAAAACAACGACCCCCTTGTAATGATGCACATTATTGCGTATTCGTAAGGTTACTTCAAGTCTCTGCTTATTTTTTCCCCCTTTATCTGCCATTAATAAAGAAGACAAAAAATTCAAATGAAGACATGTAAGAGAGACAGTTGCTATATCTATGGTCTGTGGTGTCACTGCAGTGTCTGTGATTCATCGAAAGGATTTCCTTCACTTCCCATACTCCTACGGCGGGGTTAACGTAATTCATTGGTTAACCCAACAGCTGAAAGTGTGCCTGACCTTCTCCAGTCTGGTCTGAATGAAATCCCCTGCACAGATTAACTCTACATCTCTTGGCATGAGGAGGGTTGGAGGGGTTGGAGGTTTGTAGCTTTTACCATAGAACTGATCCTTAAGTGTGAGAACTACTGATAGAGAGCACATACCCTGAGTTTGGGACAACTGCACAAGCTGACCGAACAGAATATCTGAGATTTAGATGCAGAACTGGACACTCACAGAGTATTGATATTTATATATGATGTTAGTACTCAACAACCTGATCTATGTATAAGAAATTATATTTGTAGATTCAGACGTGTGCATCACGTCTTGAACAATAAACTTTGGTAATTCTTGGGTTAACTAAAAAACATGCCAGTCTCTATATTCAGTAATAAATCCTTTTCTCATTGGCTCCCAGCTAAGGGGTCATGCTATTGGCCAGAACAGCACTGGCCTATTGGTATGAATAGCCAATAATAATCCCCATATTTGCCAGCATAGCCTGAGAGCTGCTATATTTTCATCTTATTTTCAGAAACAGCTATAGAGCCTCCCTATTGGCTATAAAAGCTGACGAGCTGTCCTATTGGCCAGCATATCTGAAGAACAGTTCAATAGGCCCAAACAGCCAAGCTGCTGTCCTATTGGCCAGAACAGCCGAGGAGTTGTCCTACTAGCTAGAGCAGCTGAAAAGCTGTCCAATTGGCTAGCACAGCTGAAGAGTTGTCTTCTTGCCAGAACAGCTTTTGAGAGCCACTAAGATGGGTTATGGGTTGAAAGGTGTAGCACAGCATACAGGATAAATAGCTCTGGTTTCATCGTGGCACCCAAATAAAAGTAAGAATGCATCGCAGATGATGTGCAAGCCTGTTCTGGCGGCGTCTGCGTCCACGCACACAAGTAAACACCCGCAGCCCCCCCCGCAGACAGGGGGGTGGTGGGTGGGGGGTGCGTGGGGCTGTGGGGGTGAGTTTTGGGAAATGTTCTCTGTTAATACGGCACACTGACTCTGCTGACCACCTACAGTCACACTGCTGCAGCCCCGAGCACTCCCAGCTGCTACGCGTTAACAGAGGTCTTTGTAATAATGCGGTTGTCATAGGAAATAAATGTAATTAACAATACGGTTT
>CM040749.1:4653986-4693986 GCA_022829145.1 Albula goreensis
ACCCGGTGAGGAGAACCTGAACCCTTAAGGGTGAAAGTAAGATCAAAGCAGAATGAAGCTCGCACTCTCCTCCTACCCCAATAAAAAGAGTTAATCATGTGCTCAAATGGTCACATCTCTTTAAAAACAGTCACAGATATGATTATAAATGACCCACATCCGATGTCACGGTGGAAAAGCACATTTTCAAAGTGGGCAAAGAAAATCGCATAACACAATGATCCGGTGTCTCTTTGCAACAAAGATCCCTCTGTATGCAGACAAAACACTGCCCTCTAGTGGTTGCTTCCTCGGTGTTTGTCAGGCATTGCAGATAACAAGCCCTAGAATCCTAATACTGCAAGAATTGTCAAAACAAACACAGCTGAATCCCCCCACCCCCGTCCTATCTCCATTATAAAGACTTTTTTTTTTTTTTTTGTAGGGTGGAGGGGGGTGTTCTAATTATTGTACCATTGGTCTGGCTTAAGCAACTTAAGGCATGCAACATTCAATAGTATCCTTTAAGTGGCTGTTTGGGGAGAAGACAAGAGCCAGGTGAGACGTTTTCACACTACAGGGGTGTGTATGTTTGCTTTTTGGGCTTGTACAGCACACAGCCCAGAATCATGCATATGACGATGTTGTAATACCGACATGATTTTCTCACGGTACACTCTAGTCCTTATGAGGATAACAGCTCAGCCTTTAACGTAGGAAACTCAGCGATGGCGTAAATCGATGGCTAATCAATACTCAAAGGGCTGCAGCGCTGCACGCATTAGAAACGACGGTTCGGTCTCTTGGTTATTACCGCGTATGTTGCATTATCCGTGGAGAGACCAAAGGACTAAAGAAAGCATTTATTTTTGCTGCCATGAGTGAGTGGCGAGCAGAACCAACGGGCTTTTATTGTCTTAAAATGCCGCTGTCTCGTGACCGTTTAAGAAAGGGGGAGTCCAATTGGTCCGGCATAATAAACCTCAATTAACTCCAATTTTCTTGTTTTTGATATTGTTTGGTGTTCGGGAATTCCCCGGGGAGAATGAAATGTCTATCTGAGAAGCTCTTTCAGGCTCTGCTCAGTAGTCCTTTGATTTCAGGGAGGCCCGGACTTGCTACAAGTTTTTTTTTTTTTTTTTGAGGTGTTAAAGTCTGGCTGCGTCTCTCTGAGGAACTCGTTAATCACTTCACGGGGCCTCTCCGTGGTAACTCTCGTTAACTTCGCTCTGTACAAATTAGAATGTGTCACAGGGGTTAGAGTTCAAGGGCGCCACCGCAGCCAGGGTCCCCTGACTTTGGGAAAAACCAGGAACAGATGTGTTCATGAACTATCTGCTCAGGACTCACAGGAAGAGAAACAGTTCCTTGCCTTTTTTTTAAAAAAAAAATATATATATTAAACAGACTCAAAAATGAAATAGCTTCATTTTCTACACTTATTTTGAGTTCACACATTTTTAAATGCACAGACTGAATGCCATTTTTGGTAATGATAAATCCCCACCTGTATAGTCTTAGGAAGCCTTCAGAACAGCTTCTAGCAGCTTCTCTTATTTATGTATGGGGTCATTTTTGGAGCGGAGATATTTTAGTTACAGAACTTACAGAAAAGCTGAGTTATTTTGAATGGTTCTGTGTTTCTCAGTCAGGTTCTGTGACTACTGAAGCAGCGGATTTCCCATTTAAAAAGATGGAGAGATGAAAGAGGTGTCCAGGTTACACTGATGGATGCCTGTATAGAAGAGCCCTCCTCCAGATACCACTCTGATCTCTGTCCAAACCCCACCCCACCCCACCCCACCCCCCACCACCTCCACCCCCAGTGCCTCCAACCCCCCCCAACCCCATTGATTTACACCTGATGTCTTCACCTGCAAGAGCAGCACGCAGGTCTGGCCAGAGGTCACCTTCCACAGCCCACGCTCTGAAACCAAACCTTTAGCACAGGTGTTCATCCCAGCGGTTTACTGTTGACTCTCCTTGATTCACCCTGCATCTCACCACAAACTGAGGTTATGGCATCTTTATGGGTTTGGTTATGGTATTTATGGCTATATTAGTTCATTAGCACTTATTATGGATGCTCTGTTTATACTAAGGATTTGTATTTGACCTCTACTTAGCACCTAGTTGACCTTTCTGGTCTGGGAATGCCATTAGCATGGTCTAGCACTATTGCTCATATTAATATGGTGAACGTGCTTATTATGGTTTCCCATGTTGTAAGCCTCTCTGGATAAGAGTGTTTGCTACATGACTATGTTCAGTGTCACTATAATGACACGAAGAATCATCCTGTATTTACTCAGGCAATTTGGGTGAATGGCCTTGCTTAACAGTGTTGTGGTGTCCTCTTCTCTAGGACTCAAACCTGCAACCTCTATGGTACGAGCACAGCTTCCCAACCATCGCACTACACTGCCTGCTGTAGTACTACGAGACATTGGGCCAGAGCCCTCTCATTCCTCATAGCATCACCTTGATATTACCTGTAATACCAATGAAAACAGGTGCCAGTTGAGAAATGGCGATCGAATAGTATATCTTTTAGCAACCTGGTGCCTGTAAAGAGGCTGCAGGTTCAAATCCCAGAACGGGCATTTCCATCTTACCATTGACCAAGGCACCTCACCCAAATATGTGGCTGTAGAAACAGGCAGGTGTGTAGGTTTTTCTGTGTGAAAACATTGTGTACACATCTGTAGTGTACAGTTAATATCATACTTTTAATTGTGAGAGTAAATGATAGCAGTGACCTTTTCTCAAGAGAGCTCCGGGGATGAAACACACACACACACACACACACACACACACACACACACACACACACACACACACGCCCCCATCCTAAACCCGTGAGTGTGCTCCCTTGGCACAAGGCGAGACCGTAGGAGAAAGGGATTGATCCATTGCCAGGACAGGGTATTAATTAAGCTCAGGGCGGACTGGCTGGTGTGGAACAAGTGGGCAGTGTGGGACTTAAAGACGGAGCCAATCTCACATCCTGTCCTCTCCCCCTCCCTCCACCCCAAACCCCACCGCCCCCATCCCCCACCCCGACACGTTGGCTGTGCAGAGGCGATCTCGATGAACGATGTGGCACCCGGCCCATAGTATTCCATTCTGTTATGGTATCCCTTCGGCGTTGTATCTATATACAAAGGTAAAGCCGTTCTGGAACCAAGCCAATCAACCAAGCCCGAAAAAAAAAACCCTCCCACTTTTTTTTTTTTTTGGCTAAATGCAAATGAACTGCACCCATACACCAGTGAGGTGGGGGTGGCGTGAGCTTTATTTGTATTCACTGCCCCTCCCCCTTCATGAAACGTGATTGGCTTCACAAATGTGCTCTTGGGTTCCGGTCCTGGAGTCCCACGGGGTATGCGAGCAATAATTAATAATTTCATAACTGATTTCACCGTTCCACCCACCCTGCTCAGGGTATACTGTATATACATTTTAGAGTGGATACTCCATAACGTACAGTATGTATATCCACTGCTCCCCTCTCCTCTATCTCCCAAACTTTCTTTCACCCTACCCGCACCCCCAAACCCTCTCCTCTACCTACCCTGTTTCACCTCACTTCACCCCTTCTTCCGCCCCCGAAATTCCCCGTCCCAGCCCCTGGGCTTCTGTGTCCCTGTGAGAAAACTGACACCTGTCCCAGGAATCCCAGGCCCTGGCCAGGGTGGCTGGTCCTCCGGCCCGACCAGCGGCACCGTGGCACAGAGGCAGGCCTGAGGTTCTTGCCAGGCCCTCCGGGCGAAAAGGAGGCGGAGCGGAGGTCTCGCTTTCAAGCGCCCGCCACCCCCATACATAACCTCAGAGATACTTACGGCGTGTATCGGTTTGATGGTGTGCCGTTTGGAAGCCTGCGCGGTCTACGTGAGCGAGAGCCTCGCTGCTGCTTGTACCAACAGCTATTAGGCGGCTACAACACCAGAGCCTGGAGGCCAAATAGTTCAGCTCGACTCAAAGTGTTTATAAATAGTAAAATCTTGAGTCACTTTGAGTGTGTGTATGTATGTATGTATGTGTGTGTGTGTGTGTGTGTATGAGAGTGTGTGTATGAGTGTGTGTGTGTGTGTATGTATGTATGGATGTATGTGTGTGTTTGTGTGTATGTGTATGAGTTTGTGTGTGTGTGTATGTGTGTTTTTGTATGAGTATACGTGCGTGTATGTGTGTGTGTGAGTATGAGTGTGTGGTGTGTGTGTGTGTGTGTGTCATTCAGATTTTGTAGTCAGTTGCTTTCATCCATGTTTAGTAGAGCTGTCAAATGGATCTGAGTTCAAACTTAACTTCTTAAAAAATTCCATCACTTTGAACAGGTTGCATTGCAGAATAAATATTTTTATTTACTGCAACGTTTACACGGTGTCAACACGTGTCACAAATGTGCACTAATTAATTAAGTGGATTAAAAGGTCATGTAATTATTGTTGTCTATACTGAAAAACAAGAAATATAAATAAAAGATTAAAACACAAATGAAGTTCAAACCTAAACCTGACAGCTGTTCTGCATAGTTTGTGTAGATCCTTCTTCAGTCTCTAACTGTAGAGTGTGTAGAGATCTTGTTGTCAGTCTCTTAGCAGTGGTGTGTGTACATCTTGTTGTGTAGCTGTTGCTGTTGGACTCCCACAGTAGTGTGTGGTGTGTATGCATCTTGCAGACTGTGTCTTGCAGCAGTTGATAGTTTGTGCAGTGTGCGCTGCATGTTGTTTGTTTTTGGGGAGAGTAAACAGCCAGGCTGACACAGGCCCGTCTGTGAGGCCCGCCGATGACACGCTCCACTCCCAGCATCCTCTCTGGCCTGGCTCCAGTGGAGGAGAGCACTCCAGACTCCCAGAGAGGCCTGACACCCTGTGTGGCCTTGGGAGGGGGGGGTCCACCACAACCCCCCACCCCGTGCCCCCCACCCATCCATCTCTGCCACTTTAAAACTTTAACTGCATCATTTTCACTTTGCGTTTTACAACTTTCAGAAAATGTAGTCTTTTTTTTTTGCATCATTCAGTATGCTTCTTTTTGTAGATTAAATGTTTATCTTATTTGCACTTCAAGTGGCTATGAGCACTTTCTTCTGTTTTCCCCGCAGTGTAGTTATCTTATCTAAGGGTACTTGTTCTTCCTGGTTAACTCTTTTTATGATTGATTGATTGATTGATTGATTGATTTAGGTCATCTCTCTGTCCCTCTGAGTGTGTGTGTGTGTGTGTGTGTGTGTGTGTGTGTGTGTGTGTGTGTGTGTGTGTGTGTGTGTGTGTGTGTGTGTGTGTGTGTGCGTGTGTGTGTGTGTGTGTTTATTAATATGTGGTTGCACTGTGGGGGATCAGAGGGAAGTGATGGCCAAGCAAAGTGAATGAAATTGTGTTTGCTTTTGTGACTCAGCTCTCAGTCATTTGTGCTGCCTCTGTGGCGGGAGCAAAGGGCTCAAATGGGACATGACATTGAGTCCTCAAATTGACGTTGCGCTATTAAACGTTTAAACTGATTAGGCAGAATGCTCATCTATTAAATCATGCTTAATGGATGCGCTACACACTCTCTTTCACACACACACACAAGCACACACAAGCAAACACACACAATACATGCATGCATTATGACGAAGCTGAAATTGTAGATTAACTACAGCTCTTGTTACATACATTTGCATTTAACTGTTGTGCTAATCTCTCAATCCTACCTTTGCAAGTATTTAGTCTTTGTTCTTTTGCCTGTGTTTTTACATTAGATTTTCCTGTTATGTGTTTAATGCATATTATTTCACATCTTTCACACATTTCTGGTATGAAACAAATGGAAAAAAAAACAACGATTGTTCAAAATTTCCTCTTGGACTGACCAGGTCGCACAGGCTTTTGAATGTGCAAATAGTCTGCCAGAACAGCAGATTCTGAGCTCCATAAACCCAGAACCTTCTTAATAAATTCAATGCATTCACTGTGGCTCACAGCCTATTAAAGTGTAGCCTGATATAGGTTCAAACAAAATTAAAAAGTTTTATTTTTTTTAACATGTGGGACAACAGCTGCTTGTAGGTAAAGATAAAAAATGTAGTGCTTAACTTGACTGGTGTGAATGCCAATGGAAAGAATATAATGCAGGGATTTTTTTCGTATTTTTAGTATTTTAGTATTTTTCACGCCAACTAGTTGCAAAAAATACAGGTATTATCATAACAACTGTCTCTGACCTGTGTATCCTTTATTTCTGACTTGTTGTGGCTTTGCAAGGGAGAGGGGACCAGGCCACTGAGCTTAAATGGAGATTGAGGTTTATCTCCCAAGTGACGCACATTTTATTTGCATCTTATCACAGACTGAGAAATTTCACATGCATTCCTTGGCTGATATGGTGTCACAAACATCAGTTTCGACAGCTGCACCAGAGCATGATGGGAAATGACTGGGAGATGTGCTGCAATGAGTGTGGGACTGAAGGCCTGCCAGAAGGGGCTGGGCTGGCATTTCGGCGCAGGCCCGGCCCGGCCCATCTCATCGCTGCGCCACGCCCTACGCGGACGGCCCCAGCCCAGCCGTCAAATAAACGCTGTGACAGGTAAATGTGATCTGACGAGCTTTCAGCCAGTTTCTGGGCTCACCCCCTGCTGATTTTTTCATGTCTAGGTTTGAGGTGCATCTCTCTCCACCAGCACGTTCTTCCGTACTTACACCACACTCACTGACCGCACTAAGGCACAGCTAACCCCGCACGAGTGTTCAATCTTTTTTTGTGCTAAAAGACAGAAGGCAGAGCACCTCTGACTGTGTGGTACTGTTTTGCCCTCCACATTTTTTAAATATATTTAACATGCCTGGACTTCATGGATTTTTATAAGATTTCATAAAAATTGTATGTTCATATGGATTTTTATGGTCATTTTCTGTTCATTGATAAATCCTGAGTTGGTAGATTTTTAACAGATATTGCGGTGAAATTTAATGGCCAAGATATTTGACATGTTCTTCAAAATGAATTTATGTCTTCAACAAACTACACTACCATACCTTGGTAACAAATAAAGTCATTGGAGCCAAGTATTCCTTCCCGTTTTGATCCTCAAACCGCGCAAACCTGTTTCTCAAAGATCATCTATCAACACACACTTCTTTTCCAAGCGGTGGTTCTGTCTTCTGTTCAAGGCTCTGGAACTGCTGTTAGGGATGAGAGACAGTCACTGGCGGACATTTTTCACTTGACTCATTGAATCAAGGTGCATTTTTAGCTATATTTCTCATCCGGTAGTTTGAAAATGGCGTTTGCACACAGATGCACCTCTGAGAATTGACATGTCAGTGAAAGTATATGAGAAAGAATTTCAATTAAAAATTGAAAACAGGAAACAGGAAATAATTGTCAAGCCATCTCCTTCATGTTATGTATGTATGTGTTTGTATTGTTAAGGGAGGAGAAAAAGATAATAATAAGTGTAAAAAAAACTGGAATTTCTTACTTCTTCCTGAAATTGTTTCCCTCATGCCACGAAATTCACCCATTCACCAATTCACATGAATTCATGAGCTCACATGAAAGTAACGCCCCCCCCTTCTCTTAGAAACTCAGCTTCCTGGATAACCACGTCACATCTGTAGAACAAGCAAGAGCATGCCTCAGGGTACGTGGGAATTCATTTTGGGGGGGGTCAGACAATTGACTCATACAGCCATAGAACTCTTCCACCTCCACATCCATTTTCGCCGTCCAGACTCAGATCGTTGCGCAACGCCATGCTCTGGAAGCGCAGGACGTGATAGGGATATGGGAGAAAAGCCAGGATGAGTCAGACAGGGCTTGTGTATGTTTTCGTAGCGGAATTATCCACTCTGCAGGGGCGGAAGGTGTCTTGGAAGACGAACAACGTGTGGGAACCGAGGCAGGCGCAGTGAAAGCCCTGCTGCTCCTTCGCATGTATTGATCACCGTCTGCCCTGCTCCAATTCCACTTGATTAATGCACTTGTTTGGGGAAATCAAGGTTTTAGGTAATATTGGGTAATCCATTCGCTCCATCAATACTTTTCGCGCTCCCATGTGGCCTTAGAAAATGCTAGAATTATGCTTGGCCGTAATGCAGGGCTATGAACGGCCTCTCAAATTCTCACTCAACAAAGCTCATGAAAAAAAAAAAAATGTTGAAAACACTGGCAGGGTTTGGTCCTGTTTGGCCACACCGTAACCAGGGCCATTTTGAGGTGTAGCTGGAGTGTAAACAGGCCATTATGAAAGCCACCAACATCCTCTCCTCAGCCGCTGGTCGCGTCCAAAAACACAAGCCAGCCAAGGTTAAGGTGGAGGACAGAGCCTTTTGCTGTCGGTGAGATTTTTTTTGTGAAGTTCTAAGGTCGCAGATCTTATTTTGAAGGAAAAATCCTTTAGGAAAGGAATGGGGAAATCAGAGGTCGGGTTCGGGTTTATGCACAGAGATAAATTGTGCCTTAATTGATTATCACTCCTTCTCTGGGGATTTCTTATTAATTATTTGCTTTTTATTTGATTGGAGAAAAGGGTTTAAATGGGCCTTTGTGATTTTCATAGGTGACCAAGAACTTTGCCTGACTTTTATTTGCCCGGGTAGTTAATAATAAAAACTCAGCTCTCTTTTGCAGCGCTGGCCAGGTGAATGAAAGCAAGTATCGACGAGATTACCAGAGGAGATTTTGGACTCAATCAGTCACAGTGGACGATCAGGTTGCTGGATCAATAATTTGAGCAGAACTCCGCGGTTAAACCCCCTGCTTCTTGAAAAAGTGGCGTGGGATCTTTAATGTGCAAACTGAGTCAGGACTCTGGTTTAATACCTCATGCCAATGAAAGCACCCTCTATTGCTGTCTGCCCCCATCCGTCTGCTGGGACATTAGAGTGGTTGGGTCCAGAGGGAAGAGTGCCCCCTACTGGCCCAACAACACTTCTTCCAGCAGCAGCTTGGAGGTCTCCCAGGAGGTTTCCCAATCACATACTTACCAGCCCTGGACCTGCTTAGCTTCAGCAGTTTGACATAAGAAGGGCTCAGAGAGGCATGGCTGTGCTATCAGCAGGCAGAGACCAGGAGAGAGGGAGAGAGCAAAGGAGAGCAGGAGAGAGCAAGAGACCTGAGACCACCAGAATGGTTTCGAGTAACTCTCTCTCTCTCTCTCTCTCTGCGCTCGCTCTCACTCTCTCTCTTTTTCTCTCCCACCAATCCCTCCTGCGCGAAAACACACTTGTTTATTTTGGTCCGCACCTCGTGATTTCTCGGGTATAAGTGTAAATTACATGTCGCCAACATTAAATATTAAACCCAATCTGCTCTTAATTATTGATGCCATTACCTATTATATAACACTGGCACGGGCGGGGGAGCACAACCGGCCAGAGAGCTTTCCTGCATTAGGAGCTTATTTGAGGTTACAGACTCTCCCCTCGGCTCCCCTCCCATTTCTTTTAACTTTATGATTGATGATTACAGGAAGTTCGTAAAAGAGAGAGAGAAAGAGAGCGAGAGAGAGAGAGAGAGAGAAAGATCCCCTCAGAACCGGCTCATCTGGACAGTAATGTAGAGGAACGAGTGGACCTAAGTGCTTCTTAAACCACAGCTAAACTCTCAGCCTCCACCTCGGCTTCCCTTCAGGAATTATGGGTAACGATTGGTGGGGTGGAGGCTGGGTACCCACAATGCTCGCGGCGTCTGTAAACACTCTAGCCGCCATGCTGGCCTACTAGAGGTCTGAGCGCTGATGTCGTGGGGGAAGGGCAATGGGTGGGGGTGCGGTTTTATGGGATTGAGACTGTCGATTGCACAATATCAGAAAGAATAAATAAAATGCACAGATTGGAAGAGGCCAATGAGCCTCAAAGCCTCGATAAAAGCCTTTTTTCACCGTTCCTCAGAATACACACACACAGTTACACAAATATATGCACACACGCGCTTGAAGACTCACGCAGACATGCACACTCACACATTTAAAGAACTTTATTTTATTCCATGTAGAAGATCATTTAACGAACAGCACACTCACACAACGGACACACATACACTCATATCGAAACACACATGGAGACACATCTACTTAAACATGCCACTTTCATTTTTTATTTGCAGGAAATTTCCCAGATTAAGCCCGTCACATCTATTATCTGATGTCAGTCTTGTATTCTTTCAGACTCTTGTAATTACAGAGCGAGACACGCAGTAATTACTTTAATCCGACAGCATAAACCTCATGTACCTCTGCGGTCAGTAATTAGTATTAGCTTATTTTTATTTTAAGTTTGCCTATAAATGTCCTTAGAGTCAAGGCAACTGAAGGTACGATTACAAGTCCACCGATTCTGTAGGTGATTTACAACAGTTAATGATTATTTAGTGCAATACGTTTTCCTTTGATTTTTTTCTTCTTTATTTTTTTAATTATCTTGCCACACCCTTCCCCCAAAGAAAATACCAAAGCGCTGTTTTGTAACAGAGTGTACATTAACTCCTACAAGTATACACTAGTTTATAGCCTGAGATGTTACAGAGTATGTGTTTTTGTGTGAGTGTGCGTGTGTGTGTGTGTGTGTGTGTGTGTGTGTGAGTGTGTATGTGTTTGTGTTTGTGTGAGTGTGTATGTGTGAGTGTGTGTGTGTGAGTGTGTGTGTGTGTGTGTGTGTGTGTGTGTGTAGGTATGTGTGCGTGTATTTGTATGTGTGAGTGTGTATGTGTGTGTGTGTGTGTTTGTGTGTGTGTGAGTGTGTATGTGTGAGTGTGTGTGTGTGTGTGTGTGTGTGTGTGTGTGTGTGTGTGTGTGTGTGTGTGTGAGTGTGTATGTGTTTGTGTTTGTGTGAGTGTGTATGTGTGAGTGTGAGTGTGTTTGTGTGAGTGCGTATGTGTGTGTTTGTGCATGTGAGTGTGTGTGTGTGTGTGTGTGTGTGTAGGTATGTGTGCGTGTATTTGTATGTGTGAGTGTGTATGTGTGTGTTTTCATTTAAACACCAGCAGGCCTGAAGGGCCCAGAGCCCTGAGTCTGACAGTGGGCCCCTGCAGACCAGTTAGCCCAGCGCTGGAAATGAATTAGGCTGTGAGAAAAATTAAAGTGCTTGTCCATGCTGGATAAAGGAGACTATTACTGAGCTGTTACTTCGGGTGACGGCCCAGATCAATAAATACGATTTAAAAAAATAAATAAATAAACGACATCCTGTGGCACATTGGCAGGACAGAGTTACTGACGAGCCGTGCCCTAACGCGACGTGGGAGGCGGAGAGCAACAGGGGGCTAACGAGCTAATGGGGATTCATTGACGAAGACAGGGGGCCGTAAAGAACAATTACCCGGTCCCCTTTGGCGATAATCAATAAGGCTTAATAACCTATAATCGCGTCCTGTCGAAGTCTGGAGATCGTGGATGGTGAATGATGGGCCCAGCTAACGCAGCTGCTGACGATCGGCTGTCCATCGCTCGGTGAGGAGCTGACGATTGACATGGTCGGTAATGGATGGCGCTCCCTTGGCTAGCATGGAGCAAAGAGTCTATTGGACTTTATGCAGACAGGGTGTATGTGACTGACTCTTAGGATCTGCACATGAGATACCCAACTGTGACAGGAGACACTGAATTAAGGCCAGGTTACACACATAGCAAAGCCGTAGCAATGTTGTATAATGTATTTACATAGAGTATAAGGCGCCCTTTGACACGGCAGAGTGTATTAGAAATGTACTTGGCCTACATATTGCAGTCTGATATAGGCCTCCTCGGGATTCTAAGTACACAAAATGATAATGATCCATATTTATCAACAGTTATGGAATATGTTATGGAAGTTAAAACATATGGAATAAATGCTTTTAACCGCACTGCTGAACTTTCCTAGGATTACTAATTCTTTGACAAACTTATTTTTTAAAGAAGCTCAACAAACTTTTCATGACAAGCCATACCTGCTTTTGGTAATTCTGCATTTCCTCCTCTCTTCCAAAGAGATCCTCTTTGGCTGTCACTGACCCATAGATTGGTCTTCAGAAAACTATGTTTTCCACCGGTCACGATCCTTTGCAGAACAAGAGAATTTATGTAAATGAATTTATTCTAAGAATTATAATCATGAGGAGAAAAGAAATGTGAGGTCCATCTGGCAGCCCTTGGTGAAAAGAGGATGTAGATAAATTCAGCCCAATAAGTGTAAATTTAAAGGAACCTGAAGAGGATGAGAGTCAGGCATTTTGTGTGGAGGGGAAAGGAGCCGTTTTGGATGACGATATGGAGATCTCCCTGGCCTTCAGTAGACGGCCGTTTCCCCGTCTTTAAATCCTTTGATTCTGGGTCGTGAAAGGCCTCTTGTGACAGATATGCACATGTTTCCAAAGACCAATGACAGGAGCATAAAAAGAAGGGCTTATGAGTTCCTCTGAAAATATTTTCTCAAACAGAAATAGAAGTTCACTTATAAAGAATGACACAATTTTAATAAACTGCAGGGTGACAGGCGGCAGTTCTGAACGTTGAACTGTTGAAATTTAATTTAGTCAAGAAATGTTTGCATTTTTTTTTCTTTTTTTTTTTTTTTTTCTTCACTCACCACAACTTAAAAACCCAAAGATTCTGCTGTCTTCGCTTTTCCTCATCAGACCGTACTCTGTTTCCTCCCTGACCACCAAGCTCAGGGGGAAAAGAAAATCCAGAGGATTTCTAAAAGTGGCTGAAGTCTCACAAGCTTGCATTGGAGCTCTAAAGCCATCCTGTGTTTTTCCGCAGCAGTGAGAGAGCCCGAGGCGGAATGTGTGTCTCTCTCATGCCTGGGTGTTCTGATGGAAATATTTATCACTTATTTCCGTGTTTGTGTTTGTGTGTGTGTGTGTGTGCGTTGTATTCATTTGTGTCTTATGTGGATGTGTGTGTTTGTGTAAACCTTTGTGTGTATGTGTCTTATCTGTATCTATCTGCATACATGTGTGAGTGTGTGTGAGTGCATTTGTGTTTCTGTCTTGTCTGTGCACATGAATTTGTGTAACATGTGTTTGTGTGTCTGTGTGAGTTTGTGTGTGTGTGTGTGTGTGTGTGTGTGTGCGAGTTTGTGTGTCTGTGTGAGTTTGTGTGTGTGTGTGTGTGTGTGTGTGCGTGCGTGTGTGTGTGTGTGTGTGCGTATGTGTGTGTATGTGCATATTGGGACTGCAGAGAAGCCGGGAGGGCAGTCAGACACTGGCGCTGGGCACTGCTTCATGTGTGGGCACTGCCCAAACCCCCACCCCCGGCCCCCCCACCCCCCTCTCCCACCAGCCTCCCGGGGGGGCACAGTCTGCGCCTGCCAGCACGTCGCTGCCCCCCCAGCCTAGACCACCCAGAGCGCCAGGCCGCCCCACGGGCATGACGGCATGAGAGGGGCACTTCATTTCACCGGAACGATCCCGCCAACTCGACCGCCGCTGCTGCAGTTGCCAACCCCAGAGCAAATCACCCACAATGCACTGCGGGGGGGGCTTGAGGAGGAGCAACCCAATCCTCAACCTGAGGGCAGATGGGCCCATGATTCATGGAGTCTAACTCAAAACAAAATGATGAGAAATGGGCGAAACAGGGACCCCTGGCGATGTGCAGACGTCAAGCAACGGCCCTCTGCCGATGTTACACCCTCTGAGCATAAAGAAAGCCCTTTGGAAGCTATCGCCAATTACCGCATGTCAATCCAAGCCCACTTTGCCTTTATGGAAATAAAATGTGTCAGGATGTATTGAAATAAGACATTTTATCAAACAACTCAGACACCGCAAAAAGGATATTGAAAAATATATTAAAAACTGTTGAAAAAACATGTGCTATTATATTTGAAAAGCCCTCCCTTAGAAAAGACATTTTTATCTTAATGTGGTCTTCCTGGTGCACTAAAAGGTAGATACAAAAATAATAATATATTATGTCTTGTTTTACTGCTATGTACTGCAGTATATTGTATTTTTTTGTAAGGGTAGACCACAGTTACTGATTATATTTTCAAAGTGATCCACCAAGCATTGATTATGTATTGTGTATTTTAAACCCCGCCTCTGTGGCAGCGTTGGTTGCTGGTTGGTCAGAGATTGGGCGGCCCATGTCTCCCTCTATCCTGCCCCCGGTGTCCCTGACAGGAACTGCAGGGGACAAATCAGAGCCACATGTAGAGCAATGGTACCAGCCACATTCGCCACAGCCTGGATTCCCTCAGTTTATTATTTATTTAGTTATTTACGCTCTCTCTCTATTTTTTTTTTACTTTTATAAAGCCAAGATGTGCATCGATTGCCGGCGTCTGTATTGAATGATGGGATGGTTTTCAGTGAGAGGCCGCAGTGGTTTTTTGGTTTTTTTTTTTCTTTCTTTTTTGGTTCACTCAAGAGCGATCCCTTGGTTTCATGATGGACAGATCGGCGGAGAAATGTGCATGGTTGTTACGGTAACAGCTATCTGATACAGTCATCCTCCCCTCCCCTCTAATGGTCAGAAGGATACCCTGTCCGCAACCTTGACACAGATTTAGCTCCTCTGCACTTTACAGAAATTACAGAAATTACTGCTGGATGAGAAACAGGCCTACTCTCTCTGTCACCAAGGCCAGAGCAACACACTGTTTTTAATGATAGATTCATAGATAAAAATAAGGAAATTAAAAATTATCTCTAAAACTAAAAACGGTACAGCTGTCTGGGATAGGGGAAAATTCAATTGCAATTCATACAATTTAGTTGCTCAACAGTAAATTTTTCGATTTATTGAAAAATTCCCATAATGAGCCTACAATAATTTTTCCAATAATTTATCAAATTTCAAATTATTATTTTTTTTAATTTACCAGACCGAAATGGCACAGACTCAGACTCCAATTGCAAATCCAATCTTTAAAATTAAGGAAGAGAAAATACAATATATAAATATGGAAAAGTAAATTATGACAACTGCTATGTTTTAGCTATGTTGTAAAAGTAATGCCCCTTTATTCAGTAAGTAATTTTGCAAATTGGATAGCTAGCGATAAATAAGGGGCATTAAAAACAAGGTCATAATTTTAGGAATTCAGAAAATTGACTGTTATGGTCCACTTACTCGTAGCTTTTACTTTACTTGTAGCATTTACATCTTTGCCAATTGCAACCCCATTACGGACAAATGTAAGACATATCTACAATAACACTGGGATGAGTAAAATGGGGCTTTTATGTGTACTAAACATCTGAAGCAGTTTGGGCATCAGTGAATCCAGGTTCCTAATTTAGCCTTTGATGTTTCAGGTATGGAGGAGGTACTGAGTGAGGGAAGGTCATTTGGTTTGTCAGTTGTAGAACGAGCTATCCCGGGAGCACCCAGCTGATTCACAGGGCGGGGCCATCTCAGGCAGAAGGTGCGAGAAGAAGTGGAGGTGTGGGTTTTCGAGCGCCAAACGCGCTTGGCAAAGGCCGCAGCTGGCAGTGGGAGTCTTGGCATTCCTGCGGTATTGATGGATCCTTGGCGTGCGCTGAAGAGAATGCGCTGGATGGCGGGTGGGCGCCACTTTCACCGGAGCGCTTCTTGAAAAGGGCTCTGCGGTCGTTTGGGCCGATCCCGCTGGCCTTGCGGCTCAATTCCCTTTTGATGAGTAAGCACCCACACCCCCACGCCAACACCCGACCCCCCCCCCCCAGTAACTGCTGCTTTGATGCTGCCCACTGCCAATTTTTCGTTCCCGCTCTACCTCGCCAACCCCCCACCCCAAGCCCATAACTGCCTCTCTTGAGATTTTAGATTAGGTTAGATTAGATATCTTTATTGTCTGTAATTCACAGAAATTTTCCTTTGCATACAAAAAGTGCATGTTTAAAAAGAGGGACATAATGCAAGACATATTATACACACACGCACATATCCGTGTGTACGTATTGTTCCTTTGTGATGCAACAATAAATTTACTTTTGTTGATTTAGACAGTCATCTAAAGAATGACTTGTAAACTGTATACGAAGATGAAGAAACATCAAGTTTAGAGCAGCGATGATACCAATTTATTAGTGTTATAATTGATAAGCACACACACACACACACACACAAAAACATGCATACACAGACACATAATCACACACTCGTTTACTTCTCTGCTTTCATGAGAGATCATCTGTGCTTTCATGGCCCAAATAAAATTTTCCAGTTTACCGTTATATTTTGCTCCTAATGACTATCAAATATGAAAAAAAAAATAGTGAGGGGAAGAAACAGATCGTTTGAAAATATTTTTTCAATATACTATGGATTTTTTAATGGTATAAGCAATAAATAAAAAACAGCATCCATAATTAATGTGTATTGAACTGCAGTTACCAAAATCCAACAGTCAAAATCATACCTTTTTTGATGAAATAGTCTGTTTGAGGTGATGGACTCACTGGAGGCAAAGATATTATTCTGGACAAAAAAGAATCTGAGAAAAAACGCAAGAAACAGCACTAATATCATACCTCTATCGAGCTTCTAATACAGCCAGGCCACATTACAAACCAAAACCCACCCGACCCACAATGCCACATGTTTAAACTGTAGTCCAAAAGTGAGTGATTACAATCAGTTCTGCGCATTTTTATTCATTGTACAAGAGCCATATATTGAAAAGAATGTGCATTAATCCTAATATAACTAATATATTAAATATAAGAATATATATATATATATATTATATAAGCTCAAAAGCTGTAGCCAATTTTGTAACAACGTAACACTTACATTGCAGTAAATAGCATAAGAGACACTGTTATCCAGGGGCATACAATAAGGTTATATAGAGATAACTGTCTGAGATCTGAGTCCCAACCAATAATAAAGGTTAATAAAGGTCGTACACGGGCCCTCAGCACCATGTTTGGCCCACTGCAGGAGCGAGCAGTGGCTGGAAGCAGAATAAGGCATCAGAACTGTTTGGATTAAATTAAAGGAGACTTAATGGATCAGGGATTCCTCTGATAAAATCTCAGGGCCCTAACCCCAGGGATCAGACTCCTGGCTTCACTGTCCCACACTGAGCAGGGCGCGCTGAATTCAAGTGGGAGCAAATTTTTGGAGGCAAATTCAGACATCAGCATGACATGAGGTTACATTTGTGCCGATGGTCTCATAGATACTGGGACAACCTGCGTTCCAGTAAAAATCCATGTATATTATTCTCAGAGTTCTGTGATAAACCTTCCACATTTGGGATACCAATGTGCTCAAAATAGTCAGTATTTTTACTATAAAAGAAAAAATACAGCATGGATTTGTGCCCCCCTTGATGGGACAGAGAAATAATCACTGCCATAAAACGCAGCCAACGAGGAGCC
The DNA here is from genome assembly GCA_022829145.1 of Albula goreensis. Classification (NCBI taxonomy): domain Eukaryota; kingdom Metazoa; phylum Chordata; class Actinopteri; order Albuliformes; family Albulidae; genus Albula; species Albula goreensis. The sequence continues at coordinate 4,671,252 of CM040749.1, forward strand.
GACCCCGAATCTGTTCACAGACACGATTAATAAGGCTCTTTATTACATTTATTAATAAATATCAAATGCTCTTTTCCTCCAAAGAAGGAGTTATGCAAACCGAGCTGAATTAGACACAGGCCTGTCACCATCCCACTCTGCCCCAGCTCTTAAACCATAACCACCGCCACCCCCCCGCCCCTCGCCACCGCCTCCCCAACACCCGCCCTCGCCAAAAAGAGTCCATTCGCGGTCCACCCTGTTTGTTTTTCTTTCCCGGTGTCTGATTGGCTCGCAGACACTAGCGGCGCTAGCAGACCCAGAGCTTCCTTTTCCTGCTCCAGTGACAGATCTGAAGGATCCCCTTGTTACAGATAACTTCCTCTGACATGTTTGGGCACGCTGACAATGTTTTGAGTGAAAACAGCTTTTAGGGCCTGGCCAGGGATACTTTCTTTCAACCCCTGGGGTGGGCTACTTCTTCAATTGCTGTTTTATCCCCCCCCCACCACCCTCTCCAACTGCCCCTCCCTCCAAAAAAAAAAAAAAGTAAAAGAAGGAAAGAATGAAAGGCTTTCGCCCTCTCGTGACAGAAGCACTCCAGAAAGGAGAGCTGGATTCTGTGCCGTTAGCAGTTAGCACAGGGTTTTGGCCGTTTGCACAGGGTTTTCACCATTAGCACAAGGGTTTTGGCCATTAGCACAGGGCTTTCACCGTTAGCACAGGGTTTTTGCCATTAGCACAGGGCTTTCACCGTTAGCACAGGGTTTTTGCCATTAGCACAGGGCTTTCACCGTTAGCACAAGGGTTTTGGTCATCAGCACAAGGTTTTGGCTGTTTGCACAGGGTTTTGGCCATTAGCACAGGGCTTTCACCGTTAGCACAAGGGTTTTGGTCATCAGCACAAGGTTTTGGCTGTTTGCACAGGGTTTTGGCCAATAGCACAGGGCTTTGGCCGTTAGCACAGGGGTTTTGGTCATTAGCACAGGGTTTTGGCTGTTAGCACGGGGTTTTAATCGTTAGCATGGGATTTTGGTCATTAGCACAGGGTTTTGCTTGTTAGCACAGGGTTTTGGTCGTTAGCATGGGGGTTTGTTCGTTAGCACAAGGTTTTAACCAGAGCAGGGGCTACCTGTTGTAAGCTTAAGCCTGAGCTGAGCTGCACTCTTCCAGAGAGTTCCGCTTACCTGCTTACCTGCTTACCTGCCCCTCTGCCAGGCATCGAGCTACAGCGGGATGTCACACAAACTCCTGCTTTATGGCCTCACCCCTCTCTCGCCTCTTCTTTCTCTTCCACTTTCACTCGTTCTCATGCTTCCTCTCTATTTTGCATTCAAAGTTGCGGGTAAATTCAGATTCTTTCTCATAATGATAATGATGGACAGGGACACTGCTAGACTCTATGCACTTCTGGGGCACAGGCCCCCCAGTGCCCACATCCTCACTCATTTTTACTGGGGCACAACAAATTATTACCGGGGTGATCATCATCATCATCATCACCACCATCATCAACATCATCATCATCATCAACATTATAATTATTATTTTCCTGTGAAGACTTACTTCCATTACTATTGTTGTTGCACTGTTGTCGCTGTTCATGAATATACATAACTTTAATAGTGATCATTGTCATCATCATTTTTATTATAATAACGATCATAGATACACATTATGAATTTATCATTTGCTCTCTCCTATTCGTCTCTCTCTCTCTCTCTCTCTCTCTCTCGTTCCCTCTCTCTCTCCAGTCCTGAGAGCTGCAGGTCACCCCCGTGCCACTTATGTGTTTGTTTCAAACGGCTAATTAGAGGAGAAAGGGAAATCAATTGGATGTGTGGTAACAGGAATCTGAAATTAATACGCTGCCTTTGAATCAATGGCTAGGTGGAAGGTGGGGAAGGAGGTTGGTGGGGGCGTGGAGGGGAGGGGGCCCGGCGGTGCAGACTGCGACCTTTCTCAGGACACACATCGTAACCTGGTGTCAGATCACTTTTGGGAAATGTATGGGTCTGGGGGAGGGTTGGTGGGGGGGCACAGACCATGGTGGGGGGATTGGGGATGGAGAGAGGGCGGGAGCGAAGGAGTGAAACAGAGAGAGAGCAAGAGAAAGAGAAACAGGACACAGGAGGAAAGGACCCCCTTCACACTTCGCTGTCTGTTGTGTGGTCCATCCCCGCCTTGCCACAAGCGTTCAGTAAAATCTGCAATTTTTTCCACTGTGGAAAAAGAGAGACCAGAGATCGGTTGTTCTTCTAAAAGCGACAAGCCAATAATCAATACAGGAGCAGGCCAGGAGGCGCATTTCTATCTCTGAATACCACCACAGCTTCTGCTCCTCATTATATATAAACCAGCCCAATCAACTGTGCCAGGACGCTTCCACTAAACGAGCCGAGAAACCTCATTAACGACACCTGAAGACTGCTCCTGTAACCCTATATGAAACTTTTCACTGTGGTCTAACCTACAAATGAACAGGAGTTATTTTAATCTGGTCACAGGAATAATTCATTACTTTATTCTCAGACTGAAGACCTCTTATTGCCCTGAGCTGGCCCATGTCACCCATGACATGTGGAAAACATGCAGATGAAAAGACAGTATGGAAGCACTCCACATCCAGCCTGTGTCCATATCAGGACAGCACTGGGCCATCAGGATTCAGCCATAGCGAAGGACCAGGTAGTGAAAGTTCAGAGAATCTGAAGGAGCAAAGAGACAGAGACAGGAGTACACAGAGATTTTTTGTTCGGTGTGTTTCAGTGCTTTGGTGCTGACCTGAAGTCAGTGATGGGCTGGGGAGTCAACCCTCACCTTTTACACAGCCTGAAGAGGCCATTGATTGGATTCTGTGCCCCTCCAGGACTGGAGTTAAACCCGCAGACCCTGCGGCCCCCTGGGACTGGAGTTAAACCTGCAGACACTGCGGCCCTCCAGGACTGGAGGTAAACCTGCAGACACTGCGGCCCTCCAGGACTGGAGGTAAACCTGCAGACACTGCGGCCCTCCAGGACTGGAGTTAAACCTGCAGACACTGCGGCCCTCCAGGGCTGGAGTTAAACCTGCAGACACTGAGGCCCTCCAGGACTGGAGTTAAACCTGCAGACACTGCGGCCCTCCAGGACTGGAGTTAAACCTGCAGACACTGTGGCCCTCCAGGGCTGGAGTTAAACCTGCAGACACTGTGCCCCTCCAGGTCTGGAGTTAAACCTGCAGACACTTTGCCCCTCCAGGTCTAGAGTTAAACCTGCAGATCCTGTGTTAATGAATACTGGCCATGATCTAGGATCAGCTTTGGCCTTTCGCTCATACTGGATAAGGTTATGATATGAAAAAGGGGAAACTGATCCAGGATCAAGGCTTGGGTCTGAACCTCTGTGGCAGAGGAGGGGGTAAACAGAAGGCAAGAGAAAGAGAGAGTAACGAGAGGAGAGAAAGAAGGACAGGATGGATGGAGAGAGAGAGAGAGAGAGAGAGAGAGAATTCTGGTACTGAGAACAGAGAAAGGGCAAGAGGGTAAGACAAAAAGAGCAAGGAGAGGAGACGAGCGAAGAAGAGAGAGGAGGAGGAATGACAACAAAGCACAGAGTCTCCTCGCTGTGACAGTGGCATATGGAGGTGATCACCGCAGCTAGATCCCTCCGGTGATGTCATTGTCACGAAAGATGTTAACAATTAGACCCCTCATTGGAAGCAGCCCCTGCCAGGAAAGCAGACGGCCGGCTGGAGAGGCAGGCGGGCGGGCGGGCAGGCAACGAGGCCGGGGGGTTCGACAGGGCTTCTCTCGATGCTTCTGAGCAAAGCAAGCAGAGGAGGAGCCGGGGGTCAGGCCGCGGACCGAAACAGCGGAGAGGAAGCGGAGGAGATCCCGAGTGTTTGCGTTTATACTCACAGATTTTTTTGCACCTCATACATGTCAAGATTGGGGGAAAATGGTGTGAGGTGGCCACGGTTTTCATGCTCAGAACACGTCAGTCATTATTATATCATGTATGAAATGTTATATCAATATTATATCTCTAAGTCTGGTATTGGGAATGTTTCTTCATGCTTCAAATTAAGAAAAAAAAATGCTCTGCTGTTTTATGTGCAAGCAGGTCCCACAATAGAGAAATTTCATGGTGTTCATATATTTCTGGATTGGGAAGGAGCAAGGAAGACAAAGTTTATAAGTGACACGCCGGTTGCTGCTGGAGGGGGAGACGTGTGGGTTGCGGTTTTGCATGTGTCTCATTTCCCTCGTCAGAACCGGGAGACGGCTCGCGTGTCGTCCCAGAATCTGTCAGACGGGGCGAGATCACAGAGCTGGGGCAGCACGGCCAGCGGGCCTGCAGGGGGTGTTCCAGGAGCGACTGGCCTGGCTCCAGATCCTGGGAGCTCACACATGTACTGCGGGGGGGGGGCAGCTTAGTGTAACAGATTGGAGAAAGGGGAAGGGAGGTTGCTGGTTTGATTCCCAGAGTATGGCCACTGCCTTAGTACCCCTGAGCCAGGTGCTTAACCTATTTCAAAACCCCATCTAGGTCAACGCTTTGGAAATTATCATGTGCTATAAATGCTGGGATACATTACATTGGACCCTCTGTAATTAATTGTATCCATATCAAGCAAGCAATAAATAAATTGAAAGACAAACAAACAAATAAATAACTTGTTATTTCCCCTATTGGAAAATAATCAGTCTGTAGAAAATAGTACAACTTGAAATCCCAGTCTAGATGCAATGTGCACTTTGGGTTTGATGACATTATGTGTCTCTTTTGAGAATTTCTCTCTTTCTTCTCTTTTTAGGCCTCTGAGACAAGCCCATCCAAAGTGGCAGAGAATTTATGAAAATTTTATGCTAAAAGGAATCCCAGGAACTTAACATGGTTGGGGAAGTATGTTCCAAGTTAACCTACTTTAATACACAGTTGTCTTTTCATTTCAGTGAAGACGGCAACTTTATAATTACAATGATAGATCCAGGCTATGCTAATTTAATTACCAGGGAAAATTATGAGTTTATGACATTTTTTTACTCTTTACAAAAACATTGTCTGCATTACACCATAAGGGAAAAAATTCGGAATCGGTCGTAAATAATATCATATTCCAATATAATTACATTCTTTCCAGGAGAATTCCAAGGAGTTTTGTTATATTGGTGTACCCACTGAGTATCTTATGTTGTTGACAGTTTTTTTTTTTAATTTTTTTAACAAGATTTTTGTCTCCTCCAGACATTTTTGAGAGTAAAGTTCTGGCTTGACAGATCACCATTCCACACAAACCTGTTATTATTATTATTGTTTTCATTCTTATTGGAATCCGATGAGTCATGATTTATAACTCTTCATTTGTGCTGATTTATGACACATTCTTGCTGTCTAAAATAAAAAATTAAAATTAAATACCTGGCACAACGGCATGCTGAAGCCGTGACAAGCCTAATATTCAAATAAGCAGAGCTCATTAATTCACTCCCACTCTCACCCAGGAGTGTTACTCCACAATGCATGACTCAAACGTTTTTATACGTATTAATGGACAAACAAAGGCATGGCTTACCGTTGCAAGACCAGACAAGCAGCTTCGCCAGGTCCATGTGACTGGAGGCCCCACTCGAATGTTTGCCACTGGCATCTCATTTGCAATGAGAATGGAATCACGCTGGTTCAAAGAAGCACCGCCTTGCCATTGATAAACGCCGTCTTCACCTTTTGTTTTTAGGCATGCTAGCGTTTTACAGAGGACAAACCGTGTGTTTCAAATACACTGAACAACCAGCAGGTTCAATGGAGATCTCAGCAGATACTGTAACACTGCGATTTTCACGTACCTGGAGGTATTTCGATGCACTTGTAACATGTTGCCTTGCAACATTGTTATCATTGTATTATCCTTTTACATCCTATTATTATTATATTATCCTTTAGAAAAAGGAGAAAAAATGGTGGGGGGGAGATAGGAAGGACTAACAGCCATAAAACTGGGGGTGGGGGAGATAGAAAGAGATAAGAGTCATAAAACTAGGGACTGCCAGTTAACAACATTTTAGGTAGAGTTTTAAGGGACAAGGAGGATCAGGGTGCCATGGGAACAGTGGCCTTATGTCACAGGTGATGTTGTGTTGGCTGGAAAGAAGGGGGTGAGGTGGAGAGGGCTTAACGTCTATCTGCTAAATTAGACTTTAATGCTTTAACTTTAATGGGAAACCTCCCTGGGGCAATGAAGCTGCTGCTGTAAGAGGTATTGGTGGGCCAGTAGGGGGCGATCTTCCCTACAGACCAAAGTGAACTGTAACACCCCAGCACAGTGATGGGGACACTGTGCTTTGGGAGGCGCCGTCCCTCGGATGAGACGTTAAACTGACTCACAGTGATCTTTAATGATCCCAGGTCAAATTCCAGTAAAAAAGACAATAAAAATAGCATCTCAACATCTGTCCACCCAACCATCCCTCTGTTTTATTACCTTGACAGTCCATTGTAATCCCTACCTACTTTGATACCACAAGTCCTCCACTGCAGTCGACCAGCAGTACCTGGTCAAAAGAAGTAAATATAAAAGAAACACTGGTACAGCCAACTGGAATCTCTCATGGCAAAGGGGTTTCCTAACTCTTTCCTGTGGTAATGTTGTGTATGCTTGTTTTCATCTAAACCATAATTAGGGTTCTTGAAGTATAGCACAGTTATATTGTACAATTATAGTGTTAATTGTTTCAAATTAGGCCATTTTAATGCATAAGCTTTAATGTCTCTTGTGTTAATTGTTTTAATTCAGACGATTTTAACATCTGATGTTTTAGATGTCGTGTGGTGCAAACCCCTTAATACCACATGAGAAAAAGAGGGAGGGAGAAGAAAACAGAAAAGAGTGGGACTAGAGAAGAGAAAGAGAGAGGGAGCAGGGGAAAGCAGAGAGGGGAGGCAGAGGGGGAAAGAGGGAGGGTAAGAGGGACAGTCGGTCCATGTTTCAAGTGAGGTACGTTGTTAATTTAATTTAATCAACAGGAGGCAGGTTCCCCATAACCCTCCATTTATTTTCTTTTGGATATCCCCCACTCTGCTCTCTCCGGCAGCAGCGCTGGACTCTGGACAGGGAGTTTGGAGTTTTGAGTTTTGGGTGGGTGGGAGGGGGCGGGGTTTGGGGGTCAGGTGTCAGATAGGATCTGGAGGGCTGAACGGTCCCATTTATTCCCAGTCTCCAACCCTCCTTCTGTCCCCCACCCTCTTCGCCGTTCATTCCCCCTGCCAGGAAGGATGTCGTTCGATGTTGTGTTACGCCTGGATTAGTCCCCCATGCCACACATCTGTCAGCACTATAAGAGAAAAATAAAGAGGTGATTTAAAAAAAAAGACAGAAAAAGGAAAAAAAAAAAAGGTGGTTTTACAGGACATGAATTCTCGACCTCTTCTTTTTCATTCTTTTTTTTTAAGTTTGTTTGTTAGCTTCAGTCTCTCTATCTCCACCCCCGCCCCCCCACTTCTCTGACCCTGACTCACACTGAGAGTGGTGCCCCCCCCCTTCCTTGCCCTCCTATTAACCCCCACCCCCTCAAATCCCCCCCGTCTGCCACCCCCTACCCCTTCTCTCCCCTTCCCAAAATTTCTCTCACGTCGCTTACATAATAGACACATTGAATTTGTTACTGAGCTAAAAGCCTGAAATTCACCCCCGCTTCCCCAGCACCACCCTCCCCCGGGCCCCCGCCCTAAACCTTCCACCCAGCTCTGGGTAAATAAATGGACACTCCCCATATTAAAACATATTTTAAAAATTATATGATAATTAAACTAATTTGGAACTGTTTACGAGACTAGACCCTGGGTAATGGCCACTTTGGGTTTTGGGCTCATGGCTGAAAATGTGGTATTTGTTTTCGCGCTGTTTGAGGCGGTTTTGGCCGGGGAAAGTCCTGCTGGCTCAAAAATTTTAGTCAAAAAGGCTTTTTTTTTTCAAACTCGTGATTGGGCTGGATGCCATGGCCGAGTCTCTGGTCTCTTGAAAAATATGACCGTTAGTTATATAAGTTTGGGCTACTGTGTATGATGCAGTATGGGTGGCCTACAGCTAAAATGCTGGAGCAAACCTATGGATTTTTTTCTGCCAATTTTCCAAAAACAAAAGGACGGATAAACTGCAGAAGTCTAAAAAAAGAAGAGGCCAAACGCCTCGCACAGGTGGGTTCAGAAACCGCAAAAAGGTCTTTTTGGGGATCACACAACCCACAAAGCACAAGGTTCAGACTCAGAAGTGAAGCTGGCGTGGACGCCATGAAAAAGAGTTATCACTGCGTGTGTCACTCAGCAGATGTATGTGGCATTGCTTTGTGTTCGCCTGTCACTTTACATCCTGGATGAAATCACACAGTTTGACTGTAATGGGGGCCGATTTTTGGTACATGGATACTGTAATACACACACATGCATCTGTATTCCGGGAACAGTTCTGCTTTTATATCCTCTTTGAGAGAGATAGGAAGAGAAATGTTAAAAGAATGACAGAAAGAGACTTTGCAGCTTTATATAATGTTACATAAAAAAATCAACCTTGAGTCAGACGAGCAACAAAACAAAAAATTGAACTTCACCAATACAAACACCCAAAAAATAAAACAAAGGAGAAACCACTAAACTTTTGCTTAATGTGACCATCGGAGCTCTCTTTCAGTCACTTTAGAGAGCACTTTGTTCTATTGCCCATTGACTGCAAAACTTTATAAGTTTGCCAACCATTCTGTAAAGAGACGGTCAGAGAGCAAAAGAGACGGAGAGAGGGAGAATTAGGCTTCAACAGCAGTGAGAGCACATCACAGAGTTTGTTATGGATGGGATTTTGTTTTGGTTTGGTTTTAATTTTGCATTTTAACCTTTGTGGAAGACAAGCACTATAAAAGTCCTTTGGATACATTAATGTACTGCGTACTTATTTCATATGTTATCTTCAAGGTCAGATTTTGGAATCATCTTCCATGTAATTTTACCGTACCTTAGGTTTTTCTGAAATGAGGCCACAGTACTTAGAGCAAGGGGATAGGAGAGGAGCTTGAAGAGTGTTAAATTCCCACCACCAAATCACATTGGTGACAAACTGGCATTTCCGTTTGTGTCTTTGATGTGTCAAAACCATGCAGGCAAGATGCGTGACTCTCCTCATTAATCTGGACCTGCTTTTGAAGCCCTGAATGCGCTGTTGTTCTTTTTCCTCTCATCTTCTTCTTCCCTCTTTCATCGTAGGGCTACTTATCAGCGGCATTTCTTAATCCATTTGTGTCCAGTGCGTTTTGAAAAAATCAAACCAGCCAAAATCCAAAGATTTTAGTAGGGTGGGAGGGGAGGGGTGGGTGGCAATGGAGGAAGTCTGTTTATACTGGTGCCAAAGAGAAAACCAAAAATCAAATCGATTGCAATGAAATCCATCCCTGTTCAGAGAGCGTCCTGTGGTCCCCCTCATGCAGTTGCGTCATTTACTGTCAAGCCAAACAGCTCCAAGCTCAAAACCACCCAGTTTACAGTCACCGGCCGTGACCCCAGCCACTGCGGATGTTTTGCGTAACCGTGGTTGAGCTATAGGGCCAAAACGCAAAGCTATGTCTCTGTCGTTGTGATGAAGCTCTGGTACTGGAATCTTTCAACCAGTCTGCATAAGGTTATGACCAGGCTGCTCATAACCTTAGAGCACTATGAGCCTGACCAGGCTGCTCATAACCTTACAGCACTATGAGCCTGACCAGGCTGCTCATAACCTTAGAGCACTATGAGCCTGACCAGGCTGCTCATAACCTTACAGCGCTGTGAGCCTGACCAGGCTGCTCATAACCTTACAGCACTATGAGCCTGACCAGGCCGCTCATCTTACAGCACTATGAGCCTGACCAGGCTGCTCATAACCTTACAGCGCTATGAGCCTGACCAGGCTGCTCATAACCTTACAGCACTATGAGCCTGACCAGGCTGATCATAACCTTACAGCGCTATGAGCCTGACCAGGCTGCTCATAACCTTACAGTACTATGAGCGTGACCAGGCTGCTCATAACCTTACAGCACTATGAGCCTGACCAGGCTGCTCATAACCTTACAGCACTATGAGCCTGACCAGGCTGCTCATAACCTTACAGCGCTATGAGCCTGACCGGGCTGCTCATATCCTTACAGCACTATGAGCCTGACCAGGCTGCTCATAACCTTACAGCACTACGAGCCTGACCAGGCTGCTCATATCCTTACAGCACTATGAGCCTGACCAGGCTGCTCATATCCTTACAGCACTATGAGCCTGACCAGGCTGCTCATAACCTTACAGCACTATGAGCCTGACCAGGCTGCTCATAACCTTACAGTACAATGAGTCTGACCAGGCTGCTCATAACCTTACAGCACTATGAGCCTGACCAGGCTGCTCATAACCTTACAGCACTATGAGCCTGACCAGGCTGCTCATAACCTTACAGCACTATGAGCGTGACCAGGCTGCTCATAACCTTACAGTACAATGAGTCTGACCAGGCTGCTCATAACCTTACAGCACTATGAGCCTGACCAGGCTGCTCATAACCTTACAGCACTATGAGTCTGACCAGGCTGCTCATAACCTTACAGTACAATGAGCCTGACCAGTCTGCTCATAACCTTACAGTACTATGAGTCTGACCAGGCTGCTCATAACCTTACAGCACTATGAGTCTGACCAGGCTGCTCATAACCTTACAGCACTATGAGCCTGACCAGGCTGCTCATAACCTTACAGTACAATGAGTCTGACCAGGCTGCTCATAACCTTACAGCACTATGAGCCTGACCAGGCTGCTCATAACCTTACAGCACTATGAGCCTGACCAGGCTGCTCATAACCTTACAGCACTATGAGCCTGACCAGACTGCTCATAACCTTACAGTACTATGAGCCTGACCAGGCTGCTCATAACCTTACAGCACTATGAGTCTGACCAGGCTGCTCATAACCTTACAGTACTACGAGCCTGACCAGGCTGCTCATAACCTTACAGCGCTATGAGCCTGACCAGGCTGCTCATAACCTTACAGCGCTATGAGTCTGACCGGGCTGCTCATAACCTTACAGCACTATGAGCCTGACCAGGCTGCTCATAACCTTACAGCACTATGAGTCTGACCGGGCTGCTCATAACCTTACAGCACTATGAGCCTGACCAGGCTGCTCATAACCTTACAGTACAATGAGCCTGAACAGGCTGCTCATAACCTTACAGCACTATGAGCCTGACCAGACTGCTCAAAACTAACAAACTAGCCGATGGTTTGTTACGACTTCTAACTAATTCATGGTCTCGTTTATGTTGGGATCAGATTTGAGGCAGTGATTCAAGCCAAAACAAACTGTGACCTGTAACATAACACTGGCCAGAACCAATTAGATTGCAAGGAATCAACTTCACAAAAAGTAACTTCCTCTCCTAGGTGATCTGCATAGAGAGAGAGAAAGAGAGAGAGAGTGTAATTGTGTGTGTGTGTGTGTGTGTGTGTGCGTGTGTGTGTGTGTGTGTGTGTGTGTGTGTGTGTGTGTGTGTGAGGGATGGGACTACATAGCACTGCTGATGGAGTTTTCTTTTCCTCTGTGAAATTTAGTTTTTGGACCTTCTTGCTATTACTTATCAGTAGAAGTATCTGATAGGACTTCCTGAAAATTCTATACCATTTTTTTTGTGTTTAATTTTTGTAATAGACAGACATCATTGAGAGCCATTTCTCAAAATCTTATCTCTATATCATATACAATCTAGCTGTATAAATATACATTATATACAAATTTAAGTTGTGTAAGTTGCTCTGAATGAGAGCATCTGCTAAATGTACAGAATGTAAATAAATATTCGCATGTATGATGATGACCTGGTCAAACGACTTCAGTTCCACCAATATTACACGGTAGATTTTACGATTCCACTTATACAAAAAGAGAGTTTGGTTCAAAGTTTCTGTTGCTTGGCTTTGTGAAGAGACAGCGCCTTCACTTCTTCTCAGAAACAGGGCTTCCTGTACTGTCATCTCCGCACGCTTTCCAGACGGCTTTTACCGACCACCGTTAAAAAGCTTTGTCTACAGTAAGTGAGTCTGAATTCACACTTGAGACCCAACGAAACAAACAAAGAGCACTTATCACAATCAGCATGGTAAAGCGGCTCTGCATTACATCTGCCGGAGAATAAAGCAATAACGTTTAATTCACCGCACTCGTCATAAAGTTTAGATTACAGAAACATTATCAGCGGACGACTCCTTGTCTGGATGCAACCCTCTCCAGATAAACAACAGACAACTGCTTTTCAGTTGATTACAATGAAATAGGTTTTTTTTTTTTTTTTTCGAAAGCTATACAGATAAAATGCTTTTACTAGGATAATTCATTTATGATAGTCCTCCAAAGACAACACCAATAATCACCTCCATAGAGGCCTGGGAGGGGTGGGTAAGAGCCGGGGGGCCTCTTACCGCAGTCTCAGAGGTCTTCTCTCCCCTGGCAGAATGAGCTCTAAATGCCTTACCAAGTGGGTGAGTGAACCTGCAGTTTATTCATGAATTTCGTTTTTTTTTTATTTTGCCGGAAAACCTTATCAAAATAAAAAAAGCTATGAACTGCACTGTAAAGAACTGTTGACAGTTTAGTTTTTTAGTTTGTTAGAGTGATTTTGTGTCGTCATTCTGAAAACGTTTTTTTAAAGATTTTAAGACTATATTTTTATTGTTTGATTTCGGCCATTTGAATTTAGTGGTGTGTTACTTTTGGATTTAGTGAATACTCGAGTAAGCTTGCACAAGTCCGCCGACAGCACCCTGAAGCAAGTGCTCATGAGGAGAGAGAAATAAAGAAGAAAGGGCAAGGTAACTGTAAACTTAATTAAAAAATACACCTGAGGCACACCCCAGTAGCTCATCCAGTACAGCGCATGCCACATAAGGCCAAGGCCCTACTGCAGCAGCCCAGGTTCCCTTGCTGCATGTCCCCCCCCTCCCTCCCTGCAACCCCCATCTGTGTCCTCACTATGACCATCAAATAAAGTGGGGAAAAAAAAAAAAAAAAACTTAAAAAAATACCGTTGAGCCACAATCAGCAGACTGTAAATGCGTGAAAATGGAAGGAGAGAGAGATCAGGGAACAGGGGAGGTGAAGAGACAAAGAAAGAAAGTGACTGAGAGAGCAAATCAATCACTTAGGAAAAGTGAAATAAAACTGTCTTCCCTTATTTCAGAGAGAGAGAGTTTTCATATATGCTAATACAAATCCATAAGTTTGTGTTATTTTATTTTTCATTAGAGAATTTGCACAGCAATGTAGTATAGTGGTTAGGGTTGCAGGTTCAATTCCCGGAAAGGGCACTGCTGCTGTATCCTTCAGTTCTCAACCTAAAATTGCTTCAGTAGATATTTAGCTGTATAAATGGATAGTGTGTAAAGAGTGAACTTTAAGTGCAGTGAACTGTAAGTTAAGTGTAAGTTGCTCTGGATTAGGGCGCCTGCGTAGATGCCTAAATGAAAACGAAGGTGCATAGAGTGAGGCGCCCGCCCCCCAAGAGCGTCCAGGAAACAGCGGGCCTTCCTAATGTCCCATAGCACAGTAATCACAGGCATGCCCTGGAAATTAAAACGTTACGGAAAGGCCAGCGCTTTAATCAGGGAGGGCCTGACTCCGTGCTCCCCTCCTGGGAGACTTTGAAGTTCCCCCTCAGCCAGTGTCACATGCTCCTCACTGGCAATTTGTCCCCATCTTGGCAGAACAGGGGACGGTTTTCACAGGCGCGCACAGGCTCGGGTAGAGGGGATGGTGGGTTTTGTAGCGAGTTTGGGGGTTGGACGTGGGGGGTGGCTATGAGGCGGTTGTTGGAGCCCCGCGACGTGCTAATGAAACAGCGGTTTCTCGAACCCAGGAGCAGATTGGCTGATTATGGCCGAACATGGAGGCTGTAAAACGCTAACGAGGGGCCCATGTGGCCGGGCACAGGGAGCCGCCATGTCGCTAATTGGCCCACACTGCGCACGAGGAGCGTAAAATCAGTACTGGAAATGGAAACCATTTGAGCCTTTTTCCCCCTTCCACTCTGCCACGCCCCTTCTTTGAAGTGGGACCCAAAACTTCCTTCTCTTTTTTTTTTTTATTTCTGCACCTCACCCAAACACTCTCTTACAAACGCAAATAACACACACACATACACACACACATACTCAATCTTTTCACAAACTCTCTCTCTGTTCCACACACCCATTTCATATATACACTTGTGCCACACACACACACCATTTTTTTTCTTTCTGTTTCTCTCATTTTTTCTGTCTCTCCAACCTTCCATTGCTCCAGTAACTGGAAATTAAGAATTATCACTCAAAATTCATCAGCACACAACGGCACAAAAATGATCAATTAGCAAATGTATTGACCATGTGCTCATGTTTTTAAAAATGTTTTCATTTTGAAACAACTTTTCAGTTCTTTATTACACATGAAGACTGGCTGAGAACAAGCGACTTTTTCAAAACTGCCACCCTACCGCAGCCCACACTGTTCCATGGCCTATTCTCAACTTCAGAAGGATTCTTTTTGCATGCATTGCATGGACCTGAAGTATCAGGGAGTTTAATTCATTTTACACAGAAACATCAGGAGAGAAAAAAAAACACATTGCTGCTGGATAGTATAAGCAGGTAGCAAATCATTACAATATATACCTAGTTAAACAGAAAACATCGTGGCAGTGTAAGAGCCTGTTGTTTTTCTCTGGAATTGAGATCACTCACGTACACAGACCCTGGAGCATAAACAGAGTAAGGCAGTAAAAGTGGGACCTCTTAGTGTTGTAATCAGAGTGATTTGCTCAATTACATATGAAAATGCTGCTGGCTTTTGTTCAGCAAGAATGTATGCACACCTCTATATTATATATATATATATAATATATAATAATATATACATGTACATGACAATTTAGGTGAGCAATATAGCAACATAACGCAAAGGCTGGATTCACTTACAGACCATATATCACTGTAAAAAAAATGACAGCCTCCTTTGAAAAAACTAATTAAAATTTTCCATAAAACCTGAGCACCCATAATTAAATATTTTTAAATTTGGCAAAGAATTAATGCCACCCAAACACCCATCCTGAGGCTGCCACTCATGCACACACTCACACACACACACTTCTGCACTCACACACACTCACACACACACACACTCACGCACTCACACACACTCACACACACACTCACGCACTCACACACACTCACACATACACACGTGCACAGAAACAAACACACACACAAGCACACATGCACACACACAAACACACATGCACACACGCGCACACACACAAACACACACGTGCACACACACACACACACACACACACGCAGGTGCACAGAAACAAACACACACACGCACGCATACACACACACACAAATACACACGTGCACACACACACACACACACACACACATTTAGACCACATGTAGACACATGTAAGAATCTGGATAAGGAAGCACTCACTCACTGTCACTGGATTCATACATGCACTTGACAATACCAAGGCCATAAAAATACATAACAACACTGTTCTTATTATTATCATAATGGCATTCACTGGAGACATCAGATGAATTCCATTTGTGTTTGAGTGATAATCCAATGAGGAGAGCGTTCCACAGACCACACACTGTTCTGAAAGCATTTTATTACTGACCAAAATGCACCAGGTAGATTGAGGAAAACAGACAAACTTAGGAATCAGGAACATTTACCCAGACATTCAAGGAACGTTCTTGGAACCAACAACCGTGTGAAAGCTGGGGTGGAGTGTGTGATGCACAGTTAGTTCTCCAATAGGAGGAAGTGACAATGCATGTGTTCCTTTGATGTTACTGAACATGACAACACCTGCTGATTTTTGTGTGTTTTTATCTCTTTCATTCATGACTCCGGGGCACAAATGTAGGGGTTTGAGAATGGCGAGACAGGGGTTTGGGGAAGGGGGGGGGGTGTTAGGGTTGTTTAGTGTTGCTCCTCATTTCTTCGGCTCCTCTGATTGGTTCCACAGCAGGCAGGTAGAGCCGGGGGTGGGGGGTTGGGGGGTTGCGTCACTCCTTGTCTGGGTCTGAGAGACCTGTAACACAAAAGCACGTCTGACTTGTTGTGTCTGCCGAGCGTAAATCACGCTGGCGGCTGGTTGGAGGGGTTCCCCGACTCAGCGGCTGCCTCTGTCTCCCTTCACCACTCCCATCCCCCGCTCTTCACATGCCTCAGAAAATAAATCGTGTGTCTGAAAGGTTAATTACTGCATGTGAAGGCTGGTGCTGTCATGCAAGATGAGAGAGGAGGCCCGGGAGAGGGAGAGAGAGAAACGGAGAGAGGGAGAGGGAGAGAGAGAAACGGAGAGAGGGAGAGGGAGAGAGAGAAACGGAGAGATGGAGAGAGATGAGGGGGTGGGCTACGGTACATTATTTATAGTGTAAAGACATGTGTTTAGATGTGGAAAGCCTAGCAGGGCTTAGGACAGTGGACTTCAGCAAACACTTACACAGCATAAACACATACAAACAGACACACACATACCACACACCTATACGCAGACGTAAACACGCATTCATACGCACATGCACACGCAACGTATACACACAAACATACAAACAAACATATACAAACAGACACACACATACCACACATCTATACGCAGACACAAACATGCATTCATACACACACGCACACACATACAGCATATACACATACAAACAGACACGCACACGCACACATAGCACATATATGCACACACATAGCTCGCAAACACGAAAACACACTTGTAACGCATACACTAACACACACACACACACACGTGCGGACACACCCACACACGCACATTTCAAAATATTCCTTGGAATCAGCCGTTTGCTTATTTGCATGTTAGTGACACAAGTACACACACACATGTGCACACACGCACACACACAGTGTCATTGAGGGAATCTAAGATGTTTTAACTGCATCAGACTGAGCTAAAGGAAAGCTGTGACTGTTCCGTGTGGAACCACCACACAGCCCGAAGGCTAAGGCCAAAGGCTGGCCATTTGGGGGTGTCACAATAGCAACCAGGGCAGCGGTGACTGCGTTTGGGTTCAGCCAGCTAGCTTTTTAAACTGTGGTCAACCATGCCCCTCTGCCGAATTACCACACTGTCACTGCAGGATTGTGTGCTCCGAGTCGACAAGGAACAGACTGCGGAGGTTCCCACGAGAGAGAGAGAAAGGGAGAGAGGAGAGAGGGAGACAGAGGGAGAGAGAAAGAGAGAGAGATGGAGGGAGAGAGAGAGACAGAGAAAGAGAGTGAAACTGAAAAAAATATAGCAATATAGAAAAACTCTCCTATATTCTGGGAGAACAAACTGAATGTGTGGCATTGGCCGCCAAATATGTGGCCTCCTGTCATAAACTGAGGGACAACCAGTGAAGCACCATTTCCTCTTTTACATTAGTAGCATTTCTGTATTTGTCATGCATTTTTTAATATGGTATTTATTTTATTTTTATTTATTAACTGTATTATGTATGTTCTCAATGTGTGACATAAATGTTTCATTGTTTTAGCTTTGGCAATATTGCCTGTATGAAGTCATGCCAATAAAGCACTATTAAATTGAATTGAAAGAGAGAGAGATGGAGGGAGAGAGAGAGATGAGAGATATGGAGGGAGAGATAGAGAGATGGAGGGAGAGAGAGAGACAGAGAAAGAGAGAGAGATGGAGGGAGAGAGAGAGAGATGGAGAGATATGGGGTTAGAGACAGAGAGATGGAGGGAGAGAGAGATGGAGAGATATGGGGGTAGAGATAGAGAGATGGAGGGAGAGAGAGAGAGATGGAGCAATATGGGGGTAGGGATAGAGAGATGGAGGGAGAGAGAGAGATGGAGAGATATGAAGGGAGAGAGAGATGGAGGGAGAGAGAGAGAGATGGAGCGATATGGGGGTAGGGATAGAGAGATGGAGGGAGAGAGAGAGAGATGGAGAGATATGGAGGGAGAGAGAGATGGAGGGAGAGAGAGAGAGATGGAGCGATATGGGGGTAGGGATAGAGAGATTGAGGGAGAGAGAGAGATGGAAGGAGAGAGAGAGAGATGGAGAGATATGGGGGTAGAGATAGAGAGATTGAGGGAGAGAGAGAGATGGAGAGAGATGGAGGGAGAGAGAGAGAGAGATGGAGAGATATGGGGGTAGAGATAAAGAGATGGAGGGAGAGAGAGAGAGAGAGATGGAGAGATATGGGGGTAGGGATAGAGAGATGGAGGGAGAGAGAGAGATGGAGAGATATGGGGGTAGGGATAGAGAGATTGAGGGAGAGAGAGAGATGGAGAGATATGGAGGGAGAGAGAGATGGAGGGAGAGAGAGAGAGATGGAGCGATATGGGGGTAGGGATAGAGAGATTGAGGGAGAGAGAGAGAGATGGAGAGATATGGAGGGAGAGAGAGATGGAGGGAGAGAGAGAGATAGAGATGGAGCGATGGGGGGAGGGATAGAGAGATTGAGGGAGAGAGAGAGAGATGGAGAGATATGGGGGAGAGAGAGATGGAGGGAGAGAGAGAGAGAGATGGAGGGAGAGAGATGGGGGAGAGAGAGATGGATAGAGAGATTGAGGGAGAGAGAGAGATGGAGAGATATGGAGGGAGAGAGAGATGGAGGGAGAGAGAGAGATGAGAGATGGGGAGATAGAGATATGGGGGAGAGAGAGATGGAGAGATGGAGGGGGAGAGAGAGAGAGAGAGAGATGGAGAGATATGGAGGGAGAGAGAGATGGAGGGAGAGAGAGAGAGAGGAAAATCCATACTGCTCCTTGGGGCATAATATAATTCCAATAATGTTCCACACACGCTGCCTCACCCTAAGGTGCGGCTCTGCAAGAGAAATGGAGACAGAGAGAGTCACAGATAGTCTGGAAATGAGCCACACAGTGAGAGATGGACAGAGTGACGGAGAGAAAATGTGTGAGAAGGGGAGAGAGAGTGAGAAAGACAGATAGCATGTGAGAGGAAGTAAGAGACAGCGAGTTTGAGAGAGAGACACAGAAAGAAGGAGAAAGTAAGAGAGTGAGAAAGAGAGGGACCAGACAGAGAGAGGAGGGAGAGTGGGAGACCCCTCTCCAAGGAGCATTCCGAGAAAAGTACTTGTCACTCGACCGTGGCCATTGGTCCGTCAGGTCTTCCCACCTCACCAGTCTACCAATAGAATGCCAGCAGGTGTCAGGAGTTCACCCACAACCTGGATGTGTGCTCCTGCTAAAGCTACCCAGTGTTAGCTCTTAATCTACATTTATATTTGGGCCCTTAAACCACCCTCCTTCCTTCCCACTCCGTAAGAGTACAATGCAGTGCCCCACTTAGGAATCCTTTGCACTCTTTGAGCTACAAGCCTATTTCATTACCTATTATATTACACTGAGAAGTAGATCTTGCTACCAGCTTTGTCATATAGAAAAGTACGGTACATTCTAAAAACTGCACTGCTCAACATTCATAAATAACATAGATAAGAAAATGTGTCTGTTTTCTGTTTATCTTTGCGCTTATTTCAAATGGTTTATTTTTTTAAAAAAATGCATATGATAATATGAATTGAGAGGTGAGATGAGATTCCAAGTTATTAACACAAGGAATATGAGTTTTATGGCTAAATATGAATCCAAAATGTTAGTGCTGGAATCAGCTCAAAACAGTAGACATAATTACCTTACAAGAAACCTGGTGTTGAGCAGAGCTGTCTGCTCTCTGTCCTGTGGACTGCATGGAAATCATAATCCCATCCATTAAAAATACCACCAAAACCTCACTTTTATACTGCTTTCCCCCTTTTTTCTCTCTCTATCCCAGTTTGGAATGCCCAACTGCATTCGCAAGCTATGTTATAACCAGTCAGTGTTATAACCTATGCCAATTCAGGAGAGCGTAGAGGGGAATTTGGTCTCCTTTGAAACGTCAGCCATTGCTTTATTCTCACACTGCCACTAGCCACCCTGTAGGGGTCACCAGTGAGCACAATGGCATTGACATGCCCACTAACAACAAATCCCTCCCAGCCAGGCCTTAGGGGCCCAGTCACACAGTGGACTTTCATCTTGTAGTTCAACTTGACTCATTTCAATGTTTACCAGCTGACATATGACTTCCTGTGGTTTTAAAATTATGTTACATGATTATCTATAGTGATAGATCAATATTCAATATTCAAAAATCAATATTTTCGAATGAGCATGTTACCTGGAAAATTGTATTTTTTACCATCCTCCTGTCAGTTTAGTATGAATGTTTTGGCTAGCAAATTCAATGTTTGTTTTTTCCCACTAAAATGATTCCCATCCATGTGCCATTCCGTACATTCCAGTATATTGTGCACATTTGACATATCTGTTCTGTATGAAAGTGCACCGAGCAGCTGTAGGGGCATTACCTTTCCAGGTAGTTCCATGAATACCCATATCACCACTGCTTCCTCTGGCTATGTTTTCAAGAAAACCAGAACAATTACAATTGGCTGAAGAGGAGGCTTTAGCGGGGTTAGCCACTGAGCTGCACCAACGCTTGGAGGAGGAAGCATTCTTCAACCTCAATAATGAAGAATACCATTCCAGACACAAGAGAATCTAAATTCCTGGTTAGCCACTTATTCTGATTACAGCAACCCCAGCATGAAATAAACCTGCCCACCAGGAAAAAGAAATACTCCCCAAGAAATAGCTCTGGCCACCAAATAAACCAAAAGGAGGAAAAAAAAATGAAAAAACCTGTTGTAACTGTGTGTGCTGTCAGCGATCTGAGGTGTGTCCTGGCAGCAGGGGAGTTAATTATGTGGTCATAAACTGAGATATGCTCTGTCTCACAGCATTCATGGTCAAGCCACCGAACCCAGTGTCAAACCACAACCAAATTACCTTGTTTTTTAGGAAGATGGTGATACCTTACAAACACACACACACACAGAAGTGCATGCACACACACATTCACAAAATACACTGAAAGCTTTGCCAGTTGCACAGAAAATATAAATTTTTAAGACACAGTGCACACTTTTTAAAAATAAAACACAAACCATTAGATATATGTCTAATTTCAATATATCTGCATATTTAGGAAGATTAATCTGGCAGTCCAAGTTCAAGGAAATATATATTTTAAAAAATCAGGAAAAATTGTATCATCTTTTGAGTCTACATGCCTTGAAGATGCGTGACCTGAAGCATGACCTCATCCTTTATTTAAAATGTTTTTGATTGGCTGAGACAGTTGGCCCACTGATTCACATCAAATCCATGACTTTACACATGTGAGTGCCCAGCTGCCTGCTTCAGCTCAGCCAAGGGGTCACAATGGACATTCATCACCAGCCAGTTATTTCATATTATTTTTTTGGACTACTTATGAGATGTACAGAAATAGATTTTCTTTTCTGTCTTCCCCCTGGTTCGCCGTAATAGTTTTAGCTTTGAGGGTGTTGATTGACTTCCTTATAATCCGCAGAGCAGCTGGGTTGTATTTGCAGGCACATCGTCCAGGCATCGCAGTAGATTGACGTCTGTGCTGCTGCTGATTCTGTCATCTGAGCACAGTCAGCGACCGGGCGGTTGAATGTGGCGCCGCCGTAAGGGGGGTCAAAACGCTTCATTCTCCATCACCACCTTCAGGTAAACTAACAGCACAGAGTGAGAGTCAGAGTATGGGATAAGCAACCCGCTGCCACCCCTGTGTGCTGAAACGGGAAAGCCGAATGGACAAAAGTCTTTTTGTGGGCAAAATTTCAGTTCATTTTCCTCAACTGGCTCAAGCGTCCTCCAAAAATAGAAGCGGAGGATTAATGAGTGTGGATATCAGATATTTTCAGTTTTTACTGTGTTGATAGATGCATTCATGATAGAGATAACAGATCATTCTTTGTATTATTTTGAGAAAGTTTTTTTCTCTCCTTCAAAAAAGGCTGAAAGAGAGAAATCCAGATACCAAATAAAGTCCTGATCAAGACTGCCAAGAATTTTTGTTAAGGTCTATTTAAAAGAGTCCCCTCAGCCAGCTGCTCAAGACTCTCTGCACAAAAACCCACTTACAAAAGCGCGGGTTCAAAACACATGGCAAGCGTACCAGGATGCACACAGCCAAACCGATTCGACTTGGTGTTGGACCTCCCGAACAGAAAGACAATACACCTTTGGCAGTGCGTACCTGTGTGTTTGACCGCAGCGTTGAGGACTTCCAGACACCAGGAGGGGCCTCAACGGGCCTGGGATTTAGGCTTTGCTCATACTGAACACAGAAACCCAGAGACAGACTGACACTTTGTTTTTCTGGCCCTCATTTATGACAAAACAATGACCAAATTTACCGTGGTTTGACCCAAATTCCACGACACTCTGAACTGGGGGAAGTTAAAATAGCCTTCATCTGGAATCTCCAAACATTGCCTGATGGAACGCAGGTGGCAATAAAACAAGGATAAGTGTATTTTATCAATAGTTTTCTGATCTATTATCATCAATATCATTATTATTATGTGTGATGTAGTAGTGTTTGTATTAATAACACCACTACCACCACTACTGCTGCACATAATAATAACAAAAAACATTGTAATATCAGAAAAGAAAATGAAGAAGAAATGAAATAAATAAATAAATAAATAGATACATACATACATACATACATACATACATACAGTACATAAATTACATTACATTACATTACAGGCATTTGGCAGACGCTCTTATCC
>CM040749.1:4698986-4706486 GCA_022829145.1 Albula goreensis
TCCTCACTGGAGCCAGGTCTACCTGCATGTGTTTCATTCACTGATCTCCTCACTGGAGCCAGGTCTACCTGCGTGTGTTTCATTCACTGATCTCCTCAATGGAGCCAGGTCTACCTGCGTGTGTTTCATTCACTGATCTCCTCACTGGAGCCAGGTCTACCTGCATGTGTTTCATTCACTGATCTCCTCACTGGAGCCAGGTCTACCTGCGTGTGTTTCATTCACTGATCTCCTCACTGGAGCCAGGTCTACCTGCGTGTGTTTCATTCACTGATCTCCTCACTGGAGCCAGGTCTACCTGCATGTGTTTCATTCACTGATCTCCTCACTGGAGCCAGGTCTACCTGCGTGTGTTTCATTCACTGATTTCCTCACTGGAGCCAGGTCTACCTGCGTGTGTTTCATTCGCTGATCTCCTCACTGGAGCCAGGTCTACCTGCGTGTGTTTCATTCACTGATTTCCTCACTGGAGCCAGGTCTACCTGCGTGTGTTTCATTCACTGATCTCCTCACTGGAGCCAGGTCTACCTGCGTGTGTTTCATTCACTGATCTCCTCACTGGAGCCAGGTCTACCTGCGTGTGTTTCATTCACTGATTTCCTCACTGGAGCCAGGTCTACCTGCGTGTGTTTCATTCACTGATCTCCTCACTGGAGCCAGGTCTACCTGCGTGTGTTTCATTCACTGATTTCCTCACTGGAGCCAGGTCTACCTGCGTGTGTTTCATTCGCTGATCTCCTCACTGGAGCCAGGTCTACCTGCATGGACCGACATTGGAGTGGAGTTCCTACGAGACAGAGAGAGAGAGATTTCAGTTATACTACAATTACTGTGTACAGATTATTAACTGATTAAATACATTACGATTTTAAATTGAAAGCTTTATGTTTTGGCAACAAGTTCATGTCCATTTCCTGCTAATAAAGTAGCTTTGAATTTGAGAGAATGAGGAAAAAAGAGAGAAAGAGAGAGACAGAAAGAGGAAAAGAAATTAATCACATTCGTAATGGATTTTGGACAGTTGGGCCCATTATAAGCGAGGGAGAATGGAGCACACACTCAAACGCACGCCCAGTCTGCAGGCCTCTGATCCAGAGGTCATGCGCTGACATCAGTCGCAGGTGGGAGAAGTGAAGCTGTGGTGGCTGTTTTAGAGGTTTGGATTCCTTATTTCCGCCCTGAAGCTGGAGGGCGAACTCAGATCGGTTTCGTTTCACCGCCTCAGTCGTGGCCGTGCTCTTTGTTTTGCACTGGAAATGCTGTGAACAGTTCAGCATACACCTCCACCGCTGGAGAGCAGACATTTAATAAGCATGCTCAAACACTTTCTCTCTTTAATAAGCATGCCCAAACACTATCTCTGTTTAATGAGCATGCCCAAACACTTTCCCTCTTTAATAAGCATTCCCAAACACTTTCTCTCACACACACACACACACACACACACATACACACAGATGCACATATACACACATACACACACACACATACACTCACATGCACATACACACACATACACACACACACACACATACACACACAAACACACACATACATACACATACACACACATACGCACACTTACACACACATACACACACATGTACAGTGACACAACCACGATCACACACATACGCAAACATGCTTTTGTGCTGTCCAAGACCAATATGTAACAATTAAATTTTTGTAACATTTGCAATAAATACATTAAACTAAAACCATACAATATAGCATAATATTAATAATTATCATAATTACTATGATTATTGTTGTAGGGACAGATTCCATTGATGAAATAAAGCATTGGTGGTAAACGGTGTTTGACCAACCTTGGCGCTTGTATTTCAATTCACACACTGATTGGAGCAATTTACATTTCCCATGTAACTAGGATACAGCTTTCAGGGGCATAATTCACCCATTAATAATTAATTGCAATCAAAGTGTGTTCTCAAAGTATAGAGTGATGCATCGGTCTCCCAGCCCCCCCACCTCGCCCCCGGTCACGGAATAGCCTGCCTGCCGTGGCCTCCGTGGTGTGGTTCCAGATAGCCTCGTATTTTCGGACATTTTATCCCTCCCCGCCCCCGAGCCAGGCACCTGTGGCGTCTCCCGAGCAACAGTAAATCACGTGACCATTTCCTTGCGAGGCGTCTTGATAACGGTTGGGGGGCGGGGGGGTTGGCTTTGCAGGCGAGATCCGGCCCTTCATCCACCGCCACCCCCCTCCCTACCCAGCTCGGGGCAGGGGGGGGGCCCGGGTCAGAACATAGGAGCGCTGAAACCTGAAGCGACGGCATTAAGAATTAAAATGGCAGAAAGTGGTCCCCCTGCGCTCCCTGTTTTGTCATCAGTGCTCCATTAGTGTCACTTTAATCCACGTGCCCCCGCCCCCACCCCCACCCCCGGACTCCCCCCTCCCTCCCTCCACACCTCTCCCTCTCCCTCTCCCTTCTCCTCCATCTCTTTCCCTTCTCATTGTGAGTGAGTCAATATCGGGAATGCATGCCTGTTTTGGCCCAAATGGTTACAATACACCTTCTTCACGCCTAAAGAGCTGCCAAAGGTTATTATGCTGACCTGAACTTCATCCAGGCAGCGGGGGAGTGGGGAGGAGGGGCGGGGGGAGTAGGGGCTGGCTGGGGTGGGGGCTTGGCGGTTGGGGGGGTGGGTTGGGGGGTTGGTATGAGGAAGAGAAATATCTCAGCATGTTCTCTGCAGATCCAATGTTAGCCTGGGGCTTTGTATTACTCTATGGAATAAATGTATAGCCTGTTATTCGGGATCACCTACAAACTTTTTGTATGGATAGTGCTCCTACTCCTGCCTAGGGCCGACTATTGATCTGAGTTAATTGACAGAGTTGATTGATTATTGCTAATTGACTGGTGTTAATTAAACAGACATAATTGGTCAGAGATTAATACTTGAATGTTCAAGGTGGAATGTGTCTGTTTGTGCGTGTGAATGTGTGTATGTGTGTGCGTGTGTTGTATGTGCTGGCTGAGAGCATATATCAGGGGTCCAGCGGCCATTTCCCTCAGCTCCTCGTGCTTTACGCAGCTGTAAATACATCTGCCCTGCAGAGGGAAGGTGCTCCTCGTGCTTTACGCAGCTGTAAATACATCTGCCCTGCAGAGGGAAGGTGCTCCTCGTGCTTTACGCAGCTGTAAATACATCAGCCCTGCAGAGGGAAGGTGCCCCTTGCACTGTACGCAGCTGTAAATACATCTGCCCTGCAGAGGGAAGGTGCTCCTCGTGCTTTACGCAGCTGTAAATACATCTGCCCTGCAGAGGGAAGGTGCTCCTCGCACTGTACGCAGCTGTAAATACATCTGCCCTGCAGAGGGAAGGTGCTCCTCGTGCTTTACACAGCTGTAAATACATCTGCCCTGCAGAGGGAAGGTGCTCCTCGTGCTTTACGCAGCTGTAAATACATCTGCCCTGCAGAGGAAGGTGCTCCTCGTGCTTTACGCAGCTGTAAATACATCTGCCCTGCAGAGGGAAGGTGCTCCTCGTGCTTTACGCAGCTGTAAATACATCTGCCCTGCAGAGGGAAGGTGCTCCTCGTGCTTTACGCAGCTGTAAATACATCTGCCCTGCAGAGGGAAGGTGCTCCTCGTGCTTTACGCAGCTGTAAATAAATCTGCCCTGCAGAGGAAGGTGCTCCTCGCACTTTACGCAGCTGTAAATACATCTGCCCTGCAGAGGGAAGGTGCTCCTCGTGCTTTACGCAGCTGTAAGTACATCTGCCCTGCAGAGGGAAGGTGCTCCTCGTGCTTTACGCAGCTGTAAATAAATCTGCCCTGCAGAGGGAAGGTGCTCCTCGTGCTTTACGCAGCTGTAAATACATCTGCCCTGCAGAGGGAAGGTGCTCCTCGTGCTTTACGCA
The DNA here is from genome assembly GCA_022829145.1 of Albula goreensis. Taxonomy (NCBI): domain Eukaryota; kingdom Metazoa; phylum Chordata; class Actinopteri; order Albuliformes; family Albulidae; genus Albula; species Albula goreensis. Next base: position 4,702,879 of record CM040749.1, read on the forward strand.
GCTGTAAATACATCTGCCCTGCAGAGGGAAGGTGCTGCTCGTACTTTACATAGCTGTAAATAAATCTGCCCTGCAGAGGGAAGGTTCTCCCAGGGAAAGGCCCACACAGCCCCCTCTCAGAGGGATGGATGGGCAGTGATTCTGCATGCTGGGATATTGGGTTACTTTATCAGCTGCACCTCAGCTTTTAAACAAAGCCTTAACTTACTGCGTCTGAACCGGGTCGGGGCTATGTCCTCCTGACCCCTTACATTTGTTTGCGGTTTGGAGGTCGCCCTGAGAAGGGTTTATTGGGCTGTTATATTTCTGGACTGGGAACGTTTTAGGAGAAAAGCAGTGTGTACATATCGTGAACATGCCTGTCATTAATTTCATAGAGCTTTTTAGGCCTACGTTTTTGTTTTTTTTTTAAATGTAAGTGCTACCGTGTGTGTCTTGGAGCCACCCAGACACAGGATGTGACGATGTGTGACATTCAGAGGGCTCTGAGGATAACACACCGCATGTCTGACAGATGAATCTGGATATAATACGTACCAGAGTACGTTGAATACTCACATGCTGCGTATCGAACTGCAAAAGGACTGTTCTGTATTATTTTAAGCACGTCAAAAACATGTCAGACCAAGATGCCCCTGGGTATTGTGGATGTTTTCACGCAGCGTAAGCTCACACGAGAAAGTCTGATCCATCCATAAGTACAGTTTAATTATCAGTTTTATTAATATTTATATTTATATATGTAGTGTATTTCCTGCAAAACTATTACACAAAGTGCTTCGCAGGAATACAACGATAAAATGAATCCACAAAATAAAAGCGATGCATCAAAAAATGTTTATCTTTAGCACCATAAAAAACAAGTCAAACAAATGTAAAAAGTGAAATATAATAAGATAGTAAGATGATACTGAGAAAGAAATTAAACAGAGCGATGTTCAATAAAAGGCTTTCTTTGAAAAGTATATTTTAAATAATGATTTAAATACTAATAAATCAGTCTCTAGTTTTCTCTGATAGTGCGTTTAATGAAAAGGTTGTGTTTTTTGTTTAGCCAGTCGAAGTGGGTGGGAGAGCCAGAGCTCCAGAGGATAAACACAAAGCATTCCGCCCCCCTGATTTCTTAAAACAAACTTTTGGAGCGTAGAGAGCTACAGCGGTAAAATAAGGGGTCCCCGGTGTGTAATGTAATGTACTGAGTGTGCTCAGATGTGCCCCGACCCCCTCGGGGGGGGGCTGAAAGTGTTCGGGCGGGTAATCGGGCACGGCGGAGGGTCATCCTCTAAATCTACATTAATTCAGCTACCGGCACTCTCCGCTAATAAACACATGCTTGACTGTGAGCTGTAAACCATGCGGCTTTCCCATATGGTGTTCATAATCTCTCGCTCCCTCATTCCCAGTCACTCTCTCTCTCTCTCTCTCTCTGTCTCTCTTCCTGTCTCTTTCTCCCTTTCTGTCTACCCATCTCTCTTCCACACCCCATCACTCTCCTCCGCCCTGGGCCTCTGACGCCTCCTCTTATTTCCTCGTCCTTCACTTGCAACGCTCGCTCGCTCGCTCTACATGTGCATTTCTGTCCACCCCTCTCATTTTCCACTGGTCCTAAAAATGTGGTTTTTCCTTCTCAGGTCGTTTGGTTAGGTTGGTTGGATCATTTTAACTAGCTGGATTAGTTAGTTCAGATACATGGATCAGGACTGGATCAGTTACATTGGTTAGGGTGGTCAGATTGATTTTGATTGGAAGCAGTGTAATATTAGTGGTTAGAGAGCTGGGCTTGCAACTCTGAATGCAGCTTTATTTTCAGGGAGAGCAGAGCACTACCATTTACACTTGAGCTATGAACTTCACTCAAAGTGCTTCCGTAAAATACCCAGCTGCATACATTTTTACACACTCTCCAGTTGGATATGTAAGGGTTATGTGTGTAAAATTGTGTACTCCAGGAGTTTCTCTGGAGATGAGCATCACTTGAATGCCGTGATGTGATATAGTTTAGTCAAATCTGTTACATTGGTTTGACTAGTTCGGTCAAGTTGGCTTAGCTGTTTTAATATGAACTCGGCTAGCTCAGCTAGCTTGCGTAGGTTGGTCAGCTCTGTTAGCTCATTGAGTTTGGTTAAGCTGGTTTGACTAGTTAGCTTCCTCAAGTCAGTTAAATCTGTCGGCTCAGCTTTAGCTGGGTTGGTCAGGTTTGTTAGCTAGGTTCATTCAGGGTGGTTAAGTCAGTGAGTTCAGTTAGCCAGCTTTGTTAAGTTGGTTACCTCAGTTTTTCTCAGTTAGGTCAGATAAGTTGCCTAGACTGGTTAGCTAAGTTAGGTATTCTACGTTGGCAAAATTGGTTATCTCAGTTCGCTCAGTTAGGTGACGCTGGTTACCTCAGTTAGCTGAGTTAGGTATACTCAGTGAAGTGGTTTAGTTCAGTTATTGTTTTTAAGTAGATTTTCTTAGCTGGATTGGCTCAGTTAGTCAAATCGGTATTATGGCTGAGCTGGAAAGGGGTGAGGCGGCAGCAGCGCTCTGGGCGTAGGGGAGAGGGGGTGGGGGGGTAAGCAAGGCCGTCACGCCGGCGTAGTTGATGATGTGGCATGGCTCAGCTGGGCGGCGGTGGTCGTGTGGCTGACCAAACCAGCGTCCGCAGATCCATACGGCCTGAGTGACGCAGCTTCTCTCCCAGAGTCCTTATCGACTTTCCGCTGCAGGGAACCCTCCCGATCTCATCAGCGCCCTTCCCTCTGCGTCTCAGCCCTGCAGCTCGTCCACCATGCCCTGCAAACACGGCATTAGCAGCATTGAAAACCCCTTTTTGTATTGTAAAAACTTTTGCATAGAGGTTTGTTTACCAGTTTACCACTATCTGCATGCTGAACCAATGGAAACAATTTGGCTTGTTCTGGTCTGATGTTTTATTGATTGCTGAAAAATACTGTGAAGTATTGTGTGCCTGGCTTGAAAGTTGCTGTATAAATAATTAAATAAAAAGGAGAAAAAATTCAGTTACAGTCAAATTGAGTTTCCATGGATACACATTTCTGTACATCACATTGGTTTATTTTAAATTTACTGCAGCTGTCTTCCTCTTATACTTTTTCTTTCTATTTTCCTTTTTACAGAAATGTCCTTTTGTAGTCTTTGTATGATTAACTGTGGTAAATGAGTAAATTGTTCAAAAGTTTTGTGTGGTTGAAAGAAACATTGTGATGAAAAATAATTTCTGCATTGGTCAACAAGGCAACTTTTGCTTAAAGGGAAAATGATTGCAGCTAGGCTGTTGTTTTAACAGGCTTTGTAAAAGAAATAATTTATTTTAAAACCACAAGCAAGCATTAATGGCTCACCTTCCAATCCACTCACTTGAGTGCAATGGCCACTTTTATAGGCAGAGCCAACAAAACACCAGGTTTCAATCAAACAATCACTGCAGTTGACTTAATTGAAACCGATTTACCAATTACCACATTCTAACAATTAGCAATGCTCCAAAGTTTGAGAAGGTAATATGAAAGAGTTCACCCCGTGACACAGCTCTTACTGAGAAAGAGTTCACCCGTGACACAGCGCTTACTGTGATGCCAAAATGCCTCCATCTTCCAAACTGCTTCATG
>CM040749.1:4708986-4941486 GCA_022829145.1 Albula goreensis
TGTGTTTGGAGGAATCTGGAGTGAGCACATTTCAAACCATGGCTTTCCCCAAAGTTCATGCTTGGTGTGGCACAATGGTTAGGGAGTTGTGCTGGTCAAAGGTCCAGACCCCAGGTAGGGCACTGCTGCTGTACCCTTGAACATTCAAGTTACCTGACCTGCTTCAGGATAAATGGACAGTGTGGAAAAATGTGATTTTTCTGCTAAGTGTGTCCGATGTAAATGTGTCACCAATCCTTGTTTTCAGCAATTTGGTGCTTAACGTTTTGAGGACATCATCCCTCACATCAACCCTGTTTCACCTCCCCCACCTCAACCACACCCCCCAACCCATGATGGAGCATGTGGCAGCTGGGGGCCCTAGATTTGGGGGGTTTATGTGTGTGTGTGTGTGTGTGGGGGTGGGGGGTACATCATTCTCCATTAGGCTGTGTAAATATTTAATTTGCTGGGGGTTTTTTTTATGTGGACGGAGGCCCTCTTGTCCATCCTGTGAAAGATGGATATGCTTGTGGTCGAAAAGCCAGCACATTGAAGGAGCCCGAGAGGAGCTGGCCTTAATGCAAACGGCCGAGCATGTGGCTTCACTTAAACCAGTGTTCTGCGCTGTGGTGTGGGGGGGGGCTACCCACTCCTTAGAGGCTGGCTATTATAGGTCAGAAAAACTTCCCTACCAACCCAAACACACACACACACACACACACACACACATACAGATACATACACATGCACACGCACACACACACACACAAAAATACACCTACATACACATTCACACACGCGCACACACACATACACACACACACACACAAACACATACATACACATGCACACACCTGCACACACACACACACACATACAAACACATGCACACATGCATTTATTACACCTTGCAGTGTTGCTAAAAGGAAAGAACATTATTTATTTACTTAATTGTACTCGTTACGCTGTCTTGCGCTTTTGAAAAGGCTCCAAATTTAAACGAAGGGCTTCAAACATAAATGAATGATTAGTGAATGCTCAGACTGAACCATTTTAATAAAGGATTTCAGGGGGTGAGGAAAAAAGCTGAAAATAAATGAAAGGAAAATAAAAAGTCGCTGAACATGAAAGCAGACCTGACTTCTGGTTCTGGTTTCCTGCCTGAATCCGGTTAATTAATTTCCCAGACGGAGTATGAGATCCATCAGCTGCACTGGTGCCCCACCAGGCATGCTGCCATCCTTATGGGGGACCCCTTTACAAGGCCGGGGGCCCCACTCTTTGATGGGGACCCTGCACAACAGGCCCGGCCGACACGCTCGCTCATGAGGTGAAGCGACTCTTCATCCCCCCATCGCTTTTTAACGCCGGCTCTGTCGCCATGCCGACTGGTTTCTCTTTGAACAGATGTGGTACTTTCTCTCTTTAATTTCTGTCTAAACCTGTTTTGTTTTTTTTTTTTTTTTTTTCCATGTTTTTTTTTTTTACACCTATATTGCTTTACTTTACGGCAGTCTGGCCATGAGAATAAAAAGGAACAACAACAGAGACGGCGGCGTCAACAGCAACAAAAGTTCTGAGGTAACGGTGGGGCCTAGGTCATTACGCTGCGCAGTATGGATGTCTCGTTTTGGTGCCAGCTCCAACGCCAATCTGCATTTCTGCTCTTTCCATCCGATGCTGTTCACACAGAAACCCTGCAGGAGCCCACCATGGGCCCTGATCGATGTGAATCGGAGTAATAAGATATGAGGAAATACATCCATGATTTAGGGTTTTATTGTAACCATGGCAACTGCCATGCCCACCACCCCCCACCCCCCATACTCCTCATTCCAGAACAGTGACTATCGTACCAGTAAAAAGAGGGTCGATGGTGACTCTCTCTGAAACTATCAGGAGGCCAAAAAGGTTTATGTATACTTATGAGTAGCTGATGGCATTACATTACACTAAATTATCTAATTCTTCTGTCCAAAGTGACTCACAGTTGATCAGACTAGCCAAGGGCCAACCTCCTTCAGGAGCAAGGTGGGGTTAGGGGCCTTGCGCCAGGGCCCAATGGCTGATCTGGAGCCAGCCTGCGCTTTGCTCTTTTAAATTTGTGTAGACATAGCCAAGGAAATGACGTGACAGTTTCTGATGCAGTGAGACAGAAGTTGCGTATTTCACCATGTGCCAGGCCTGGAAATAAACACCTGCAAACGCAGGAATCCACCTGTGCGCTCTGTTCTGCCCCACTCCAGATTCCATTCCACGCCTCCGTACCCTTAACCCCGTCACTGCTGCGCTCTCTGTCATCTGTGTGGCCCTCAGGTTCTCTGTTCCCGAGCTCAGTTTTTATTAGTTACACCTATTGTACACACCAGACTTTAACAAGGTGTTTAATGAGTTACAGGTAATTACTGACAGGAACAAGGTGTTAGTTGATCTGCCTGTTTTAATAGGTCTGCAGACACGCTTTCTCGGCACCCTCACGGAAATTCATTAGCAGCTGCGGTCTTTAGGGAGTGGGCCACAGTGCCTCCGCGAGTGAGCAAGATAGTGAGTGAGAGAGTGAGTGTGTGTGTGAGTGAGTAAATGAGCGAAGGCATGAAAGAGAACGTGTGCCAGTGAATGAGAAAATGAATGTTGATGGAAAAAGAAGAGTGGAGGACATATTGAATGTGTGAGTGAGTGAGTGAGTGAGTGAGTGAGTGAGTGAGTGAGTGAGTGAGTGAGTGAGTGAGTGAGTGAGTGAGTGAGTGAGTGCGTAAATTATGAGAGCATGTCTCTCTTTTGCTTTTTTGTATGTTTGGGATCTGAGTTCTTGAGGTCACACAGAACCAGCCTTCAGAGGAGACACAGAGCTAAGGAAAGCTCCAGACGAACAGAAGCAGGTGACCACATGACTCTTGTCCCACATACAAGTGGCAGAGCAAAATAGTTAGACTTCCCCACACCTTTTTACCACCTATGGGCACAGTGAGGAACTGCAATATGTATCACCTTGGGGGAGTGCTCAATCACTCAACAAAGTTGATTCAGGGCTGATTCACACATAAAAAAGTGGTCCACACTCACACACTCACATACTCATGCATGCACGCACACACACACACACACACACACACAAATGCACACAGTCAGATGTTGTCGCCAGCAATCACTAAGACCCATAAGTTGTGTAGTAATGAAGGGTGTCACCAGTGGGCACACAGCAAACCCGCCACCAGCCCACTGTAGCGTTTCCACTGCTTTCAGCGGACCAGGGACTTTCAACCAGCCTGCCATTTATGGAGTAAGATTCACTGCGCAGAACTGTGCATGTTACAGAAAACATACATACGATCTGTGCATGAGAATACAATGTACTCTTCCACCTCTTTCTATCGCTCCTATGTCTGTTTACTTCTCTTGCTTCATTCCTCTCTCTCCTAGCACATCTGTTTCTCTCTTTTTCTCTATCTGCCCGTCCCCTCTTCTGTTGATGTTTCTCTTCTTTTTCTTTTCTGTCTTTCTCACTCTCTCTTTCTCCCTGTACTTCTCCCATCGCTGTCTTCTGTCTCTGTTGATTTTTCTCTCTATCCTCATCTGCTGTGCTCTGTCCATTTCCAATTCTCTCTCTCTCCCTCCCTCTCTCTCTCCCTCTCTCCCTCTCCCTCTCTCTCTCTCTCTCTCTCTCTCCTCTCTCTCTCCGCTCCCATAAGGAAGTCATCTGGGTGTGAATTCCATATCATCACTTTTGTTTTAATCCCACCAGAGGCTGGACGATCACAGGCCACTTCTTCCCATTATTTTGTTCTCTTTTTTTACCACCATACGAAGGGAGGGGGTGAATGGGTGGGGTTGGGGGAGTGAGGAGTGTGTGAGCGTGTGTGTGTGTGTAGGGGGTGGGAGGGTTTGGTTCAGAGCCGAAGAAAAAAAAAACCCCAAGCCCACTCCGGCAGCCAGGCTCAGATAATGAGATGCTACTGGAGAAACCCAGAGTCTCTGCATTGTCTCCAAATTCCAAAGATGTACACTGTGTTATTTATACATGCAGCTCCTGCTATCGACCAGCGACCACAGCTTCCCCCACCAAACCCCAGCCCACCCCACCCAACCCCCACCCCCCCAACCCCAACCCCAACCCCACTACTGAAGTCTGTAGAAAGCCACTTTTATGAAGGACCGCAAAAGCCTGGCCTCAGACGTCTCCCTTTGTATAATAACAGTCATTTCATAGGAGCCAATGCCAGAACACAAGGGGAAAGAAAGAGAAAAAGAGAGAGAGTGAGAGAGAAAGAGAGAGGGAGAGAGAGAGTGCACCCAGACCAATCATACTGTGGTCTGTGCATACGATGAGGGCGTGTAAAAACTCCCATGATACATTGCAGGGGGACATGCAGGGGACACCAGTTAGCATTAGCGGGGGAGGGGGCAGGCTGTCCCTTCTGCGTGCAGGCCTTCAGAAGAAGGCGACGAGAGGCGTTTTTATTAATCCAACCTGGGGTTACAGGTGCCTTAGCATCATCTACTTAAGGGGGGGGTTGAGCTGAATGGGTTGTGGGAAACTTGGGGAACCGAAACGGTTCACGGTCCACCTCCAGAAGCATCGCGTGTTGCGTGTTAGCCCGTCAGAACTGAGGAGACAGCGATACAGCGATCACGGTTTTATAAATTTGACACATTAATTTAATGGCGCCTAGAAATCCATTGTCAAAATGTGTGCAAAGGAAAGCTGGCCCAGGATGCAAGCATATGTAGAGCTTGAGAGCTCAGTGTGTGTGTGTGTGTGTGTGTGTGGGGGGGTTTGGTCCCGATTTGAAAAGGAAATGAGACGGGGCAGTTAACATCTTTGGGCACACAGCTTTGTATAATAAAAAACGAGAGGCCGGGACTGGAAATCTATAAATAAAAAAGAGAAATTAATCAAAGCCAGGCCCTAGCAAAAAAAAAAAAAAAAAACCAGACAGAGGAGCCTGTCCTCTGAACTGGAGTCCTCATAAACCAGGCCGTAAAAAAAAAAAAATTAAAGAATGTTCTGAAGAGGAGTTAGAGGGAAGGAGAAGAGAGGAAAAGGAGAGAAAGAGAAAGATTTTCTTGACCGTTAGCCCGAGCCAGACTAAAACTGCTCTGTTCAATGCCACCCCCAGCCCCCACCCCAATTCTGATTCCCCCAGGTCTGATCAGGGCCAGGTCTGTGCAGCTGCAGAGAAAACGGGGTTTTAGTGAACCCCAAAAACAGGCCAAGTCAGTGCCAAGCGGGACCAGCACCATCTGCGCTCTTCCACTCGTTCTCATTGCTCGAGTCTCTCCGCCCCGCCCCCTCCTCAAACCCCCCTCTCCACACCCCAAAACCCCAAAACTGCACTGCCCCCCCCCCCGCCCCCCCGCCCCCATCTTCCATGCTCTCTCTTTCTGCTTGGTGACATAACTACAAAGTCATCAGCAAGAAAGCAGGGAGGGAAGGAGGGATGAAGCACGGATGAGAGATGAAGGGGGGGGAGGAGAAAAGTGTCCGCAATCATTTTTAGCTGTATAAGGATATAACAGGATTCTGTCTCCCCCTTTCATTACAAGGATATGGGGGTGGTAAAGAAGAGAGTGCCAAGAGCGAGGGGTGAAGGGGGTGGCAGGGGATGAGAGAGAAGGGATTCGTCACCCCCCCACCCCGCTTGTTTCCTTCCCTGTCTGTAATTCGGCCAATTCACCAGAGTCCCTGCCTGGTCTGTTGGGTAGGTTGAAAAAAAAAAGACCTGTCACGGGCCAACGGGGACGGTGGGCAAACCCAAACCACCGTGACTGGGAGGGAAGTGACATCATTCAGCAGGGCTTGGCGCGCGGCGGGGATGGCGTTATAATGGCCGTGGCGCAATGCGCGAAAGGGGGCGCCAGGAACCAGTTAACCGCTAAATGGGGGGGGGGGTGGGGTGCATTTCAGCTTTCCCTCTGAAGCCGAGCCGACCGTACGGCTTTTCCTAATTTATCCCAGAACACACCAGGAGCCACAACGCACCCCCCACCCCCTCATCCCCCTTACAGCCGCACTCCCTTCTGGGACAAACAGTAGTGTTATACCCCCCCCATCCCCCACCCTAAACCTCGCTGTCTGCTTTCTCAGATTGGACCGTTTATCAGCTTTAAACTGTGTTTGATCAGGTCCCAGCCAACAGCCACGTAACCTCCCCCAAAACCCTGGGTTATTGACACTTTATTGTGGGTGTGGGGGGGGGAGGCAAGCGTAGGCATCCGTGAACTGATGGTTTAAAAGAAGGAGAGGAGCAAGAGTGAGAGGGAGAGGGAGAGGGAGAAAGAGACAGAGACAGCGGTCTAATAAAGTTTGTCCTGGATACTGCCAGTTTAACAGTTCTTCCAGAGCCGAAAGCAGCACAAACCGACTGCGCTGGCACAATCCCCTCGACGTGAACGTCAAAGAGATTAACTGTGGAGGTGTCACTGCTCACAGGTGTCAATCCACTGGACGTAGCCATTCGCAGAGTGTGACAATCCATACGATTGTGCTGCCGAGAGGAAGACCTTTGTCTCCCGAGCCAAAGGGATGAATCACGCTCTCTGGGCTGCCCCAGGTGTGATGTCACAGCCTGCGTGGATGCTAACATGCTAACTCTTTCCTCTGAAGCGCCGCTACTTCCTCTCCCCCAAAAAGTCCCACAGAAACCTCAGCCTTCAGATTGGCATCAGGGATTATCTGGGTCACAGCACCACTGTGACGGTGGTAGGGCTCTCCCTTCAAACACACACAGTCACGCACACGCACATACCAACGCACTCTCACTCTCTCTCTCACACACACACACACACACACATAAACACATTCACACACATATGCACACATACTCTCTCTCACACACGCACGCACACATACTCACCCCTTGTCTCACACACACACACACACACACACAGTCAGGGGTCAGTCAGGTAGTCGCTGCCCATAACCTGGGAGTGTTAAGCTGCCATTTCCGTAGCAACAGCCCTAGCAACAAGAATTTCCGGCACGAAAATCCATATTCATACCCCAGAATCATTGATGAGAAGCAAACCTTCCTGCATCAAATTTACAAAAATAATAATAACAAATGTGAAAAACTATCAGACAGGAATGCTCCCTGAAGCTCTCTTCACTGGACTCTGCTTTGAAGCCATTGTCACAATCTGGAAATCACATCCTCACTCCGGTAAACACGGATGTTCCTCCGACTGATGCGCGTTATTAACTGGTGTGCGCTATTAACCTTTACGCTAGGAAAACAGGCACCTAGCACAGAGGGCCTTAAATAACTACAACTGCAGATCCGGCGAGTTGCTGTGAAGATTTTAATGAGGGGTACTGGAATAAGAAGCAATGAATCTTTATAAAGTATGTAATAAATGTTGTATGATGTTGAATGGATATACACCACTGGTTTTGTAAATATTTTGGTCAAGTGGTTAAAGGCCCTGTCCAGCCAAAATTACGTCCTAATTTTATTTTATGAAATAGTCATAGAACAGAAACAGAGAGCAGTGACGTAGGCGTTCAGGAAGTAGTTAGAGAAGTAATGGGCCCACATTTACACAGCAGAAATATATGCATACACGCACACACACACACACACACACACAAACATGTGCGCACACACACACCTCACAAACAGAGTGTACATTCCATCATGTGGGAATTATTTATACGAGGAAAACAGAAAGTTGATTTTTACAGCACTTTCACTGGGATCTGTGAGCTAGGAACCCTACACAGAACCTTTTTTGTCATATATATAGGTGAGAAAACGACTCAGGATAAGTCAACAGGCCCCTTTGCATTTTTGGTTTTTATTGTTTGTTTGTTTGTTTGTTTGTTTGTTTGTTTGTTGTTTCTGATGAGGTCAAGGTGCTCGCACAGGCCTCAGCCTCAGTCAGGCGATGCAACACGACACCGCTGAACACTCAGCGGAAATAAAATAAAACACCCCAACGGCGGCCGCCATCGCGCCGTGTTGTACGTGTGCTGTAACCTGCTCTCAGTGTAACTTCATCAGGAGAGCTTTAGTGGGCCCAACGCAGGATAATGGCCTGAAAAACAACCATTCCCAGCCTCTCCCCTCCGCTCTGGTGGAAGGCAATCCCCTGTTTCAGCACACAGGGCCCAGTAGAGTCTGAAAACAAGTCTGTAGCGTAGACGCTTTATAGTTTAATGGCCTCCGCTAAGTACATTCTGCCTCGGAATTACCTTACGATTAGACAGAGATCTGGTTTCTCTCGATTCTGTAAACACACTCTCTCCCTGCCAACACAGACGCAGGCCTTTCATTTTCAAAACTCTCTTGTGATTTTTAGGGGGGTGGGGGAACAAATGCATCTTTAAGGCCTTAAACCCCCCCTGAGTGCACTCTGTTTTCTTAACACACTGCGCTACAGTGAGTCTGTCCTCTGTTTTATTTAGTCGTCTAAGCTTTTAAATGGGGCTCTGAAATCAAAGGAATGTTGTGTTAACTCCAAAATGTTGTTCGGTTGAATTTTTTTTTTTTTTTTTAAATGAAATAAGTATCCATGCTGCTTTTATGGATGTTTTCATCTTTGTGAAGACAGGTAGAGATGAATTCTAAAGACACATAAATGCAAGCCTTTTGTTGGAATTTTCAAGAGGCCCACTACACTGGGCTTTTCATAGCTTTTGAAATAGTCACATGTCAATCAATATTCCATTTTTACCCCCCACAACAAAAAACTAGAGCTAAGTATACCTGTTTACACCGTGTCTGTGTCTTTGTTGTTCAAAGGACTCTATGCTGTGAAGGCAGGTAGGGGTGGGGTAGAGGGGAATTTAAAAAATACAGGTACTCTGAAGCACACAGAGTTCCTGTGAGACAAGAGTTCCCTCCTGCAGTTTTTTACCTGAGCATGAAAGCGTACCTGTACCCAGAGCAGGTAAAAAAAAACACACGTCAAGAATGGTGAACATTCATTAAAAACATATTACAATTCCAAAAATAATAAAAAAGGCACAGTATATAAAGAAACTGTTTAAACTATGATCCATTCATACAACAGGGTATGTTTAATGAAGCGATTCAGTTCAAACACTTTATTCAAGAGTACGGCAGCAGGGCTCGCTCTACCTGGGATTCAAACCTGCAACCTCAGAGTCACAAGCTGATGTTGCTAACTACCATAGAAAACCACAGTCATATGTAGTAGTGTTTTGTGTATTAGCCTCCAATTTCCGTGCCAGTTAAGGAAGAATTCAAAATGATTAAAAAGAAGACTTGCAACCATGAGCTTATATACGAAAAGCAAAACACACCTACCACCCACCATTTTCCTCTTTCCAGAAAACTGGTTGTTTGAGGTTTCTGGAAAGAGTTCCCGCTCCACCGCCTGGCAGTCACTCTTCTGTGCCTCATATCCTTAAAAACCTGCTGAAGCAATAAATGAAAACAAAAAAAAAAAAAAAAAACCCGGAGTCAAAAGTAGGTGAGGGAGGGCGCGAACTCGGCCATCAGGCGATCAGAGGGAATTGGGTGCGTGAAATCGTGTGTTAGTTATCCAGATATCAAACTGGGGGCAAGCTGTGTGATGCTGGGGTCAGTTGCGACAATTAGCTTTGGGAAGAGGGAGAAATGAGCAGGATCTGTCTGCTTGCAGCTGCTGGTCCGCAGGGTGTTGGCGAGCCCGTCTTCCCCCGATGTGGGTCTGCTACAATAGGACATTGTGCGATAGCGCGGGACGGGATGATACTCAATTATGATGAAAAGGAAGGAGGACGATAGGAGAGAGCGAGAGAGGGGTGGAAAAACAAGATGCCGGGACGCTTGTGTGTGTGAATCTCAGCCGCATGCCCTGGGGTAAACATCAGGAGGGTCCACTCCCTCCCACACACACACACACACACACACACACAACGTTATTTTCCATTCAGCTAAAAAAAAAATTGTTGATAATGTGTTCACATAGGCCCCAAACTCCCTCACCCCTTTTACTCGTTCCTCTTCCTTACCTGTGGGCCCGTTTACACAGGTTAGGACAGTGGTGTAGTCAAGAGTATATGCACGATTATACTCGAGTGTACCTAAAAGCCATTAATACCATTATGCCATACAGTTGCCATTAATACATATGGGCTTTGGAGTTACAGTATGCCCACCTCCTCAGACAGTATACCCACCTATTAGCCTTATTACCATTAATACATATGGGCTTTGGAGTTACAGTATGCCCACCTCCTCAGACAGTATACTCACATATTAGCCTTATTACCATTAATACATATGGGCTTTGGAGTTACAGTATGCCCACCTCCTCAGACAGTATACCCACCTATTAGCCTTATTACCATTAATACATATGGGCTTTGGAGTTACAGTATGTCTGTCTCTTCATACAGCATGCTTACCTATTGGCCTCAGGTACCACTAAACCTCTGGCCCAGGGGGTGTCTAGGAAGTCACAGGGTTTGCTGGTGAGGTGACTTAACCATGCAATCAGCCAATCAAATGAGTGCTGAGAAGCGCTGGAAATCTGCAGCCCTCTGAAGACCTTCCAGAGATCAGGGTCAGGCACCTGTGAGATGAGTTGTGTTCCGCTGCATATACATACATCATGTTTTGCCCATTCTGAAATTTACTTTACCTTTTTTTCTTACATGTTCTGGACGTTTGAGACATGATTTATACAGTATAAATGTATTCTCAACTATTTTACAAGTTGGATAGTTTTCTTACAGTGCACTGCATTTAAATTCATTAGGTGCCACATCACTCACCAGCCAATCACCATCTTGTATATGAATTATCCATCTAATTAATTATCCATCCTGAAATCCTTAGATCTACTGAGACCCGCCCTCTGACTCTGCCACTGGGACTGCTTCCAGCTCACCTGCTCCCTGCTCACCTGAGATAGGTATCACCATCACTGCAGCGATGTGACACTTCTTACGAGTTCCCCAAACCCTCCGCTGAACTGAGCTCTCAGGAGAGAGCCCTTAAACCCAGTCGTGCGAACTGTAACGGCTGATTTTAAGCGTGTAATGAGTGACACAGTGACTGAGGTATGTGTCTGCTTCTGATCCTTCTGCGTTTGATTCTTGTGTACAGAACTGTCTCGCCCCTCGTTAGTTGTTGTCATTTCATTGCAGACTGTCTTTGTCTTTTGTTTAACTGTTTTTGTGTGTTTTATGTCAGGTCCTCCTTGAAAAAGAAATTTAATTCTCAGTGGGATCTTCCTGGTGGAACAAGGGTCAAATAAAACAAAATAAAATAAATAATTTCACTTTGACTTGAGTTGGAAATATGGTCCTGGCTATGAGCATGTAATTGTTAGAGGTGATTCACTGTCTAGCGGGGCTTTCTGCTGACAGATAACAATTATGGGATGTCCCCTGGACAGCAGACGTTTTGTGATCTCACTGTGCCAGAATGTTCCAGCTCTTTCAGATGCCCTGCCTTGCTGTGTGACCTTGTAGAACATAAACACCTGTAGAAGCTGTCGCAGGTTACTGCCTCATTCCTCTGTCTTACCTGTACAGGCTCAATCACTGTGGTGACAGAGGATGACTTTTTAAAACTGAATTTTTAAAAATGGTACGGTATCAGAGCTTAATCGGAAATTTCAGTTCGATTTTAAATGTTTGAGAATACGCCCCCACACCCCCGTCCCCTTCCCCTGAGCCCCAATAATGGCATATTTGTTTAATTACAGATAAGAGGAGAGGGGAATGTAAATATGTCAGTTTGATTAAAAAATGTTTAGATTTGAAGCAAATGTGTGGAGTGAAGCTATTGATGCCTGATTCTGTTCACTTTAAAGTGTTTCACAATCCCAGCCGGGCAGAGAAGGGCAGGGCGGGGCGGCCTGCTGCATCTCTGTGTGCTTTCAGCTCTGCTGCCCCGCCCACCCAAGGAGGAGCGCACATGTGCACACACACTCACGCACACACACACACACTAACAATCACACATGTGCACACACACACACACACATACACTAACAATCACACATGTGCACACACACACACACATACACTAACAATCACACATGTGCACACACACACACACACATGCATACATAACCACATGGACTACATACATGCACACACACAGATACACAATTACACATATACATGTGCACACACAAACATGCTCACACATGTACACACACACATATCCATACACTCACACAGTCAAGCACTCATTCTGATGCACTCACACACATAATGTGGTATGTCTACACTCACATTCAAATACAAACACAACTTTCACACACACACGGACACAGTTACAAAAATGCACACAAACACACACAACTGCACTCTCACCGGCATGCACACACACACACACGCGCACATGCACAGGCATGTGTGAGCACGCCCACTTAACGGTGCTAATAGGAAGCCCTACATTACTTTGTCTGTAATAGCTCTGTAAGGCAATTGTGTTAATCACTCCATCTCTAAAACTCTCATCTCTTCTGTCTCCAAAGACAGTATGACTTAAATATTACAGTAAACATGTCATTTTTATGGCTCTCTCTGGCACATGTGACAATCCCTATAAATCACAGTTAAATTCTCGAAATATCAGTACAGTCTTTTCAACTCTCGCTGATTTAACTCCGTATGAGCTGCAAGCTGTGGACCACAGTGGCCTAAAGTCATGCAGTAAGAGCCTGGTTACTGCTCAGGCCAAACAGGAAGACTCCATGTTAAGCAGCTCGAGAGATGCTAAAAAATGTGCTTCAGGCCTCACAGAGAACAATCTTTCTGCCCGCTCCGTCTTTCTCATCTATTTCATAATGAATCATTTTAAGCTTTGAAATGGTGTAGTGTGGCAAATGAGGAGGTGGACATACTGTAACTCCAAATGTATTAACAGTACTAAGGCTAATAGCAGAGTATACTGTACATCCCCACAATTCTAGGCGAGCACATTACATTATAGGCATTCAGGAGACACTCTTATCCAGAGTGACTTACAACAGAAAGTGCAAGATTTGTGGTTTGACCATAACTGGAGTGCCATCAATTTTGAGATACAGATAAATGAGCTTTTTCCCATACCGGGAGTCGAACCCGGGCCGCCTGGGTGAAAACCAGGAATCCTAACCGCTAGACCATATGGGAGGCCGATACACATGGACACCCTCAATGGTGCTTCTGAGTGAACGTATCTTTGTCTTTTATCGCTATCAGCTAACTGGACTCAGGATTTACTGTGTAGGGTACACATGTGAATATAACCCTGCTCTTTCAATCATTCCTCACCCTTTCATTCCTCCTTTTCTTTCCTTTCTTTTCCTCTCTCTCTCTCTCTCTCTCTCTCTCTCTCTTTAATTGTGAGCACTAATTATGATAATAAAGTGTGTGGATTAGTCAGATTTCCTGTTGTAGAGAGAAAAGAAGAAAAAAACCAGAAGAAGACATCTGTTTGGCCACACTTATGAGCTGCTTTCTTCAGGGTGGGGGTGTTTTGGAGGCGGGGGTGGGTGGGGGGTTTGGGTGGTGGAAGCCATAATGGATCTTAATTGGGAGTTAAATTGTCCGTGGTGTAGCAAAGACCAATGCAGCAGAGTTCGTGGTATTAGAGTGCGGAGATCCGTCTTTGTTTGTCTCTCGACGGCCGGGCCCCGATCTGCCCACGGTCAATAAGTACTCAAGTAAGGACTAACATCGTCGCTTTCAATTTGAGAGGATGAAAAAAAAAAGAAATGACCAAAACTAATGACAGAAAACAAAACGGGACATGTCTGAAACTCTTTGTGTCTGCTAAGGATTTCGCCATTTCAATTTCTTGGCAATTACAAAGTAGTCCTCTCTTTGGGTTTGGGGACACTGTACAGAAAGAATGCTTGTTATTGAGGGTTACTAGTTCTGTGTATAAAACAAAAATAAAAAAGCATGTAATGTTACATTTCCATGTGCTCCTTTCACTCCTGCTCCTGTGAAATGGACAAGACAGTTTAAAGAGGTTTATACTGGTGTTTGGTACATGCTAATTTCCCTGTATAATTTCATTCGTGTGTTGTGCGTGTGTACGATCCACTGTCATTATGGGGGGTGGGTGAACGGGAGGAATCTCACATCTGCACCCCTAACGAGGACGGGAGGGCATCGCGCCCCACCCAGCCCCCCAACACCCTTCCCCCCCCACACCCCCACAGACCAGAGGAAAGACAGAGGGATAGAAAGAAGGAGAAGCAGCTGTGGAAGAGTGGAAGACTGCCAAGCAATTACCAGAGGAATGTGTCAAACCCATACGGACAGTGCGAGGGAACAAGAGAGCAAAGGACGGAGAATGAGAGCGTGGCCTCCTGGGCCAAGCCCTGTGTCGCTTCCCTCACTGTGGGGGAAGAGTATGTACAGATGATCATTTCCAGTGGCATGGTTGAATTCACCTTCCACCAATCCCGACATCCCAACAGTTTTTGACCCCGCCCCTCCAACCTCCCCCTCCAATGGCAAAGAGAAATTGGCCAGGTCATTGTCAGAGGTTCCTAGCCAGGTCACTGGGGTTGGAGATTGAGTGTTGGAGGAGCCCATTTGTTTTATGGCGGAAATGACAGGAATAGCAAGTTAAGGGAAGAGAAGGATTTCACCGTCAGTGACGCTTGCGTTAAGGACCCCAGATGTGACACAGATGTGGACAGGGCAAAATGGGCAGGGCTTTGGTGCATGTGACATCAAAAGGGTAGGACCCTGGGGTACAGTACCATGGGGGGGAGGGGGTCCGTCCTGGTATGGTTATCCCATGTCTTATAGAGAGGATATCCAAAGTTTGCCCTGAAAAGCTATCCAAAACCCAATGGACAAAAACAACTACGCAAATCTTCTCGAGCAAACAAGTCACCATTTTGTCCGCAGTCTGTGTTGCGTTCCCTATAGACCTTGTCTCTCTGCCCCTGTGTTTTCTGAGGTTTCCGGAGGGGGAAAAAGGACGAGACCCTCCTGCGTGCAAGCCGCCCACAGTGAGGGAAAGGGAAGCCTTTGCGGCCGCCGCCCCAAATGTCTTGAGCGAGGGGGAAGTCCGTTGTGTGTGTGTCTGTGTGTGTGTTTGTGTGTGTGTGTGTGTGTGTGTGTGGTGGGTGTGTGTGTGTATGTTACACATTACTTTTATGATGGCAACATCAGCTGCTCCAAAATGGCGGCTGGGGGGAGAAAGGAAAGGAAAAAAGATTTATAGCTCCCTGGTCATGACAAAGAAGTTTCCTCTGAACACCCTGTGCCCCCCACCATGAGTATTGGATACATATGGAACCCCATGATCCCACCAAATTAATCTCTCTCTGTACCCCCCGCCAGTGTCATCTGGAAGGAGCGCCTCCCAAACCTTGGACGGAGACGAATGTTCCTCGAGCCGCGATCTCGTGTTGCGAGAGGGCTGTGGGATCCATCGTCTTTTAACCGATGTTTGTGCTCATAGCTGTTTGTTTTGTTTTTTTTTTTTTTTGTATTTTATGTCTCTGAAATTGATCAAGATTAACACTCGGATGTCATCCCTTGACTTTTTTATTTCGATGCGCTTGAAAGTCCCGGAGTTGTTGCGTGTCACTTTTTTTATTCATCTATATTTTATTTTATTGTGTTTCATTTGCGTGGATGGAACGTGCCTCCATCTGGCGCGCAGTGAAATGCAGCTCTCCATTGGCTTTGCCACTAATTTGGGTAAGGCTTTAATCTAATACTGTAAACTTTGCTTAATTACATCCCATTTAAAAAGAAACACCCATTAATTAGAACTCAATCAACTGGGAAATGTGTTTACAGTATTTTGAAATGACAAAGGATCCATATTAGCATTTGGGAGGCAGATTATGAGGGCCTTGCACATAGCTCTGGCCAGGTGGTGTAGTGGCAGCTGAGGAGGTGAGTATGCTGTCTGAGGAGGTGGGCATACTGTAACTCCAAAGCCCATATGTATTAATGGTAATAAGGCTAATAGGTGGGTATACTGTCTGAGGAGGTGGGCATACTGTACTCCAAAGCCCATATGTATTAATGGTAATAAGGCTAATAGGTGAGTATACTGTCTGAGGAGGTGGGCATACTGTAACTCCAAAGCGCATATGTATTAATGGAAATAAGGCTAATAGGTGAGTATAGAGTCTGAGGAGGTGGGCATACTGTAACTCCAAAACCCATATGTATTAATGGTAATAAGGCTAATATGTGGGTATACTGTCTGAGGAGGTGGGCATACTGTAACTCCAAAGCCCATATGTATTAATGGTAATAAGGCTAATAGGTGAGTATACTGTCTGAGGAGGTGGGCATACTGTAACTCCAAAGCCCATATGTATTAATGGTAATAAGGCTAATAGGTGAGTATACTGTCTGAGGAGGTGGGCATACTGTTACTCCAAAGCCCATATGTATAAATGGTAATAAGGCTAATAGGTGGGTATAATGTCTGAGGAGGTGGGCATACTGTAACTCCAAAGCCCATATGTATTAATGGTAATAAGGCTAATAGGTGGGTATACTGTCTGAGGAGGTGGGCATACTGTAACTCCAAAGCCCATATGTATAAATGGTAATAAGGCTAATATGTGGGTATACTGTCTGAGGAGGTGGGCATACTGTAACTCCAAAGCCCATATGTATAAATGGTAATAAGGCTAATATGTGGGTATACTGTCTGAGGAGGTGGGCATACTGTAACTCCAAAGCCCATATGTATTAATGGTAATAAGGCTAATAGGTGAGTATACTGTCTCAGGAGGTGGGCATACTGTAACTCCAAAGCCCATATGTATTAATGGTAATAAGGCTAATAGGTGAGTATACTGTCTGAGGAGGTGGGCATACTGTAACTCCAAAGCCCATATGTATTAATGGTAATAAGGCTAATATGTGGGTATACTGTCTGAGGAGGTGGGCATACTGTAACTCCAAAGCCCATATGTATTAATGGTAATAAGGCTAATAGGTGGGTATACTGTCTGAGGAGGTGGGCATACTGTAACTCCAAAGCCCATATGTATTATGGCAGTATACTTGTATATTTCCCTTATTACCATGAATGCATATGGGCATATAGCTCCAGTATGCCCACCCTCTCAGTTACAGCCACACCGCTGATCAGTAGTATGTGGAGACACTGTGTGAATTACATGCATCCTCCGCAAAAAGGCCCTGTTTGGTATGTAGTGTTATTGGCTGTGTAGCAGCTGTTGTTTGCAGCCAGTGGGTTGTCTCCCACGGCGGAGAGACTCAGCTCGTAAATCACTGTGGTTGAGGGCAATCTCCAGCAGCGGAAAGCCGAGGACGGCGTTTGCGTGTTTCCCTGCCTGAATCCATGACACCCACCGCTCTCCGTCAATGGGACTCTAGTTCAGCGGGTTCAGTGTGGCGTGTGTTGTGCACTGGCTATGTTGCACAACACACGCAGCTTTACACGGTCTGAAGTGGAGCCACTTGTTGTACTTAAGTGGCAGTGTCTGCAACTCAGAGGTTGCAGGTTCATTTCCAAGATAGTGCACAGCAATTTTACCTCTTTACCGTGAATGATTCAGTAACTATCCAGCTGTAAAACTGGATCGTATGTAAAGAAAAACTACTGTAAGCTGCATAAGTTGTTCTTTATAAAGGCTGCTTCTGATTGTATGAATATAATGCACTGATGTAGTATTGGTAAGATGACGTTTCCCAGAGCCCCATGAGAGGAGGAACCACAGTGAGCTGCCAATCATTTACCTTAATGTACAAATGACATGTTTCTCCTGCCCTCATTACAAAAATCTCAACACCTGGCTCAAACTGGTTCATCACTAGTACCTCCACCCATTTTGAGTTTGATAAACTGTCACTATCTTGCTGCTAATGATCTGTAAAACTGCGCCAAACCCGACAGGCTGCGGGAAGATGTTGAGGTGGCCGTGTCCTCCAAAGCCTTCTAAAGCCAGCTATCGAATCTGAGGGAATTTATTTGCTGCTTCGCAAGCGAGCCCATAAACCCGCCAGGGTGCTTGTTCTTTGGGTTTGGGTCGGTCTGGGAAGTCTTTCAGCACTGTAAAAAATAAAAAGAGTAATAATACTAATAAAAAATATGGAGAGCAAGCGAGCGGCCGAGATTTCAAACAAACAGCACTGACAGCGGGCTCACACAAACGGGCTGGCCTCCCGGTCTGCTCCGCGTCTGTGTGGCAAACCAGCGCCTGTCTCTGTTTATGCCTCTCCCCCCCTCTCCACACACTCATTTTCATAATTCCCCAGCTGAAATTCCTTAATGCTTGCATGCACGCATGCATGAGAACCAGTGTTATTCACTCCGATTGAGCTGCGGTTTTGTTTTTATTAACCATCTTTCAGAAGGAGGGGAACAGAGCGGTGTGGGGGGTTGGGATAGGGGATGGGGGGACGTAAAGTCTGGTTATTATCTTTTTTGCCGAACAGAGATAATTATGGATCGCAGAGGACTGGGGGCCCGGCTTTGTCATGGTGTTGTGATAAAAGGCCTGGCCGCTGCACTACTGACTCGATGCAGCAGTCACTACTCAAAATAATCCTGTTTATGATTGAACTTTTTCTGTGACGTTTGCGTGTGTAACTAATGGCCATGCCTCGCTATGATATTCCCAATATGAATCTCTATGCTTTGATCCAGGCCTCATTTGACCTATGAACTCTCACCTTGGTGATGCTCTCGGTTCCAAAAGGCAAGAAAGAGCACAGCTCCTTGAACAGAAGGGGAACTGAGTGAACAAAATATCGATAAAACGTGTGTGCGCGCATGTGTATATGTGTCCAAGTGTATATTTGAAGGGATGTTTAGGTGCAAATATTTTGAGACGCAAAAGAAAACAAACACATACGTATGTAACAACTAATACATATGTACGTTTAAGGTAAAATAAATTATTTTGAGTGAATACTTATAGGATTGTTTCCAGTTATATTTAATGACTGACCATGAGAAATGATGTGATTGGGTGGCTGTGCAGCAGGAGGACACAGGTGCTAAGGTAATGGAGCTTGCCAACCATCAGGCCCGACAAAAACATTCATAAAGTTTATAAACTCCATTTACACCACCAGCCCCTGTCATGCCCTTATTCAGCCCAAAGTGCGTATACAGAAAATTTAAATACACTAAACAACAAACAATAAAATGCAATGAACAGCAATACTACCATTTAAAAACAGTGAGATGATTAAGTGAGTAAGAATCCAGACACAATGAACAACAGGGGTATAAACATAATGTGGAATAAAGAAAAAAGGGAGGATTGTTTGTAATTCTTCCTCATTGTTGAATTGATTATTTAAGGCACGGTGCTGTCTTTTTTTAGCATGGTGTGATTTGCTGTTTCCAAAACAGTTTTTTGAATTTATTATTTATTTTTTCAGCTTAATGCCAATGTATACTCAGTATCCAATTTAAGTCGTAAATTTATATACAATGCATTAATGTGTTTGTCTTTATGATGAAATTTTTTTTTTTTTTTTAGATGAAAGTTTAGTTTTCAGTAAATTCTGTTTTTGACAGATGCAGTGCAACAACATGACTGAGGTGGAGAGGGTGACAGAAGGTATATCATCTATGACCAACAAAATGCTGCTTTGCAGTTCAAAACTTGGATTTTGTGGCACAACCTCACATGTAAGATTATCGAGAAATGTGTTTTCAAAACATTCCAACATCAGTGAGACAAGTAATAAAACATCATTTAAAAGGATGAAGCGCAAATCAAAGTTTTTTTTTTTTTTGTTAAAGAAACAAGCTTTACACGCAAGCTCCCTGCGGGCTCATTCATTGCCTTGAACAAGATGTTCTACCGTAAATACCTATGCTGCATAGCTTGATTGGAGTTCAAAAATAAATCCCTTGCATTTACACTGTAAATTATTGTTTGTGTGTGATCTATTGATGAGTCAGATATGAGCCTGATGTGTGTGGCATTTGAGGTGTGTCAGAGCTGGCTGGTCATCAATAGCTCCGGGGGATTATCATAAATACAGCAATGTTTCTCTTGATGATTATCATAATTACTTCTAAAAATCTGAGAGTGATCTCTTGGCAGGTGAAACTGCTGTTGTGAGCTCCTTGTTAATTGTTTTAGTGAAAGCCGAGAGGTTTAAACCATTGGTAAATCTAACTAATGCAGATTGCCCCGGATACTGCCACTGCTCAGTGTTAAAGTTACTAGAAATGACCAGAGAGGTATATTGCAGCGCTGGTCTGAGGTAGGTGGTGCATCCCAGTGACCAGGTCCTCCGTGGGTCTGAGGGAATGGTTGAGAGAGTGGGGAAGATAAACAGATGTTGACTGTCCTTTTTACAGATGTGGTAAACCTGTCCAGTCCATCCCAGGATTTTGATAAGATTTTCTGGAGTACCATTCTGGTGTGTCCATCACCCCAGACTATCTGACCGTTTCCTCCAATAAAACCACACAGGCATCCTAAATAACCCCTGATGACCAGCTGTCTCTCTTATAGGACGTACAGTACCTGTGTGTGTGTGTGTGTGTGTGTGTGTGTGTGTGTGTGTGTGTGTGTGTGTGTGTGTGTGTGTGTGTGTGTGTGTGTGTGTGTGTGTGTGTGTGTAATTATAAATGCATACTAAACTGTTTATGAGGGGATATTTTCCTGTCATTTGTGAAGTGTTTTAAAAAAAAAAAGCCTACAAGAATAAAAAAAAAATGTGTATTGTTATCAATCATTACAATATTATAGGACTAGACCACATCATGAACGTAACAAAATGACAGAACTGGCCTCTAGCGTAATGTTAAGGGGCTGATTAATGTTAGCATGATTTTATTTTTTCGTGATGAGTTTTAGTAAAGACGCATGGTAACGCAGCTTCACTGTTCATCCGCCTGACTTCTGTTCAGTCTTAAGCGTCACTACATGCGTCAAATCCGGTAGTGACGAAACATTTCCGGATCCATCATGGAGTCTAGTACCGAGGTTAGTAAATAGACGATGGAGTAATAGAATTTTCTAAGATTGAAAGAACGGATCGATACATATAAAACGTACTGGTTTATCGTCGTTTTAGTGTTACATTTTAAGCCACTGGCGGTCACTTCATGTGAAGCAGGTTGTTGTGAGTGTCTGGAGAGCTATGCTAGCTATCACCAGGATGTTAGCGTAAGTAGCTAGTATAGGTATAACGTGTGTATACACAACGTTCGCATCTAAGGAACATGATTAACAGTCCGCAAGTATTGAATCATACATTGAAACGTCTGTTACATATAGTTTGTGATCATGTCCTGTTTTATGTGTGTGTTACCCTCTCGTTTTTACGGAGCCATGTTGTCCTACCGATAGAAATGTTAGCAAGTAAGGAAGTTCAGTTAGACATAAGCTTACCAACAACAGAACTAAAGAGCATATCATTTTTACAGAGTTATAGCTGCCAGCTCTTAATCGATATGCAAAAGTGTGTGATTACTATGTTGAAGGGAAATTAGCAAAAAGATTACCGGAAACTTACTTTTTATACTGATTTGTGTATTGTGTCTTCTAAAAATGTCCCCAAGATGGAAATGGCTGGTCCCATATACGCTATTGTTTTTTTTTTTTGTTTTTTTTTTTTTTTCAGTCTGGAGAATCGGTGGCTGATACGCAAAGTCTTGCAGCGCAGAAGAGAGAGGACAGGCTCAGGAGGTTCCGGGAACTGCATTTGAAGAGGGTACGTTTGAGAATAACACTGAACCCAGCAATACGTCCTTTGCGATCATAGCGGCACTTCCAAACCCATATTTACCAGCAGTATGAATTAAGCCCAAGTTTTGGAGTAAACGCGTGTTTTTTATACTTCTTCACAAGATTTGTTGTCCTCTCTGAACGGCATGAACAAAGATCCTATGATGGGGCATAACACAACTGAAGCTGCACTCTCAGCTTTTGCCTCACAAGCAACTAGTATCTCGTTTCAGACTTCAGTGTGGTTAAATTATGCCTTACTCGGGATTGGGTGTTTTGCTATAAAACCAGTGATCAGTTACTGCTTTGAGTGAAGCTTTATCTCAGACTAACCACCAGATTTATGACTGGATCTCATGGATTTGGGCCAGGGGTGTGAATCCAGGTCTGCCCCCACCCCATGAAGACACATGGGATCTTCATGTGTCACTGATTCAAATGAATAATGTACTGAAAGATACACAAAAACTGTGGACAGTGTTGGCCTCCACAACTGGACCCTGAAGCCTGTGATTTAGGCAGAATGTCTTTCCTTGCCTCCTACTCCATTGTCCATTTACATTTACACAAGTAGAGCAACTTACACTGTTTAAATCTCTGCACGCTATCCATTTATACAGCAACATATTTATATCTGGAAAGGGTTAAATATCTTGGGTGCAACAGCAGTGTCCTACCTGGGAATCAAACCCAAGTTGGAAGCCCAGTTCCCTAATGGTTGTACTACACTGTTGCCTACCTTTATTCATATTGTCCACTATTACTGCTTCAGTCATTAAGATGAAATATGGAGGAGCCTAGGCTAGGAAAGACTGAGAGATTCTGAGGCCGAGCGTCTGAGGTCGAGGCGATGGACTGTGCCAGGGTTGCGTGGCCTGTGCAGGTGTGCTGCGCTCTGTGTCGTAACCCAAAGGCGCTGGTTTGTGTGCAGAATGAAGCCCGAAAGCTCAATCACCAGGAGGTGGTGGAGGAGGACAAGCGGCTGAAGCTCCCCACCAACTGGGAGGCCAAGAAGGCCAGGATGGAGTGGGAGCTGCAAGAGGGCGAGAGGAAGAAGGTGAGCCTGGCTGTCCTGGTGCTCCACTGCCTGGGAGCGCTGTTAGCCTGTGGTGCCTTTTACATTTTAGTCATCTTGCGCAAGGGGTTCCCAAACATTTCAGTCCATGACCCCCAAAATAACAGCACCAGAGACCCGCGACCCCCACGTATCCCCGGAGGTGGTTGTAGCGTACAAACATTTGCGCACGCACGCACCAACAGGCCTGTTCATACAGGTCACAGCGCTTTGATAACACAAACAAACACAACAGCCTAACGACTATAAATGAATTCTTTTTTATTGTAATAAAGTAACGTTAAACTTACCTAATGAGTTGGGTGGGCACTACGCATTGATCTGATTTTTGATTCTGAAAGTCATCTCGCGACCCCCCCCCACCTGTGTCTCCTGATTCCTTGAGGGAGTCCTGACCTCCCCTCTGGGAACCCCTGAACTAGAAGATACTTTAAATTCAAAGCACCTTACAGTAAGATTGTTTATTTAACAGAATAGCATGTATTTAACTGAATCCATGCATAGCCGCTAACGTTTTTAATTGAAGGGGCAGAAGGGGGAAGGATTGTTCAGAGGGGGGAAGGGCACAGTCTGTGGTGAAACATGAGGGGTGAGAAGGTCATAGGTCATTCAAAACCTGAGGGACCTGACCCTGAAGAGAACAGGTGTGGTTGCACCACGTGTGTACCTGGTGGTAGCGATGGGCCTGTAAGGCGCTGTGAGCTGACAGCGGATCGGTCTCACAGGGGTGTAGGGTGAGATCGTCACCTGCAGATAAGATGGAGGATAAGATGGTCGCCCTGCAGCCTGACTGAGGCCAGCAGCAGTGTGGTAACCTCACGCTGCTCTTATCAGTCAGGCACACACACTCATAAACCACGGATCTAGGAACAGCTTTGTGAACATGTTGCATCATTTAACTTCAATATCACTGGTCCTCATTTATGTCAATATAAGTTTATTAATATTACCTGTTATTAAGAGAACTATTTTTATAGCAATTGTGAATGTTTGACTCGTATATTTTACAGTATTTATAAATGCATGTTTGTGCATTGTTTGAAATAACAATCAGAAAGAGCCAAACATTCCCTTTTTATAAGTCACTCTGGGTAATACCTGCAAGCGAGGGGTAAGGCAGGTGAGATAGGCTGCCGGAATGCTCTGCTGTCTTCTCTTTGAACTTGCTCCTCAGTTAATTTATGCGAAGCTAAGGCACAACAATGTTTACTTAACTCATCTCTCACCACAACAAAATCCTGTTGGTTTTGCGACCGGTTTTAGGGTGTAAGTCGAGTTTTGGCAGTGATACACTTTGCCATTGACAGTGTCTGCGGCTATGACTGATCTGCCTCCAGACCTTAAAATGGAAACTGTGGCTAAAAGTCCTATGCAAATCTTTCCAAGTTTAAATCGTTTCTCAGATACCAGCGCTATTTATTGAGATGAAATAACAAGGCGATTCGTCTTCAGGTTGTCAGCAGTAGCTAATTGGGCAATCGAAAAGCTGCAACCACTTTTTAAATCATTATTTTAATGATATGAAGAACACAAATGCCCTCATGGTAACCTTAATTCCCTAATTAGCACGAACGGTAACCTCTCATGGTTCAGATTTGAGTTTTTTTGAGCTGTGGAGAGAGATGCCCTGCAAGGTGTTTGTCAGTGCTGGTTTCTGGAGTTATGAGCTGTCATAGGTGCTCTCGCACTGTGTGTTTGTCTTTGCTGAGCGTCATCCTTGAGTCTTTAACAGTTTGGGTGTGGGCAGATTTGACAGATGATGTCAGTTGATGAAGGTTTAAAGTATTAGTTTGGCTGAATGAAATGCTGTACGTACTTTTCCTGTAACATCAGTGGTGGCGGTTTGTGCGGTGAATGTAGCGGAGGTGCGTGGGTTTGATATGTGCTATCAGCAAGCTTACTGTACTCACTGTGCATACCTTTGGGTGTGTATGTTTGTGTGTTTTGGCATGTGGCCAGTAAGGTCTTTATAGTAGCTGATTTGTGTGTGTGTGTGTGTGTGTGTGTGTGTGTGTGTGTGTGTGTGTGTGTTGCAGGATTGTGCAGCGCGGGGGGAGGACTATGACAGGGTGAAGCTGCTGGAGATCAGTGCTGAGGATGCAGAACGATGGGAGAGGAAGAAGAAGAAGAAGAATCCAGACCCCGGATTTTCAGGTCAGACCCTAAACGTCACCTCAGTCATTCATCTTAGCACTTTACTCCCTCTTTCCCTCCCATTTGGAATACCTTTACCCACAAGTTGCCCCGCTTATTGCTGCAACCTTCTCTGTGAGTTTGGGAGTTTAAAGACAGATGCACCATGCAAATGCCAGTATATGGGGTTCATCTGCATAAGGTCTGTTCCTCAGGTCTTCAGGTCCACGGTGCCTGCTGCTGTTTGTACCAGCTACCCACCACACCACCTGATTTCAATACCTTGTTTACCTCCTTGATCCAGGAGACGAGCTAATCAATGACATCAGGTGGTGTGATGTTAGGTTGGTATGGATACCTGCAGACACTGTGGCTCAGGGCCTGGAGGTGACCAGCTCTGGTCTGCACGCTGGGGCCCGTCCCTTAACCGGATGAGCCCCCCAGCACCCCCTGCTGCCCCTCTTCCACACAGCGGGGGGTCTGCACAGCGGGGCTTTTAATCTCCTCCAGTTCGGCCCGCCAAGAGGATCATCACGTCCCCAAATATGGCCGCCATCTGCTGCGTCAACAAAAACCTTTTCGGCTTTAAACTTTGAAGAGAAAATATTGCTTGGAGGATAACAAAGGGGGTGTGGAGGGGGGGGTTGGGGTGGGGGAAGAAAAAATGAAAAGGAGGGGGGAAGGGGGGGAAAACAAATGTGTCCCCATTTCTTTTTTAACGAGAGGCAGGCAACTTTTTGTCACTGGTGTTCTGGGTCTGTGTGTCATTTGTCGCGGTAATTAACGGGCTGTTTTTATTCGCTGGCGTGGTAATTGTGCGCGCCGGCTGGGCCCGTTTACTGCAGGATATGCTGAGGCCCAGCTGCGGCAGTACCAGCGCCTCACCAAACAGATCCGGCCCAACATGGACGAGTACGAGAAACAGCGTGAGGAGTGGTAAGAGAGCGCCCATTTCCTTTATATTAGTGGCGGAATTCAGAGCCGCGGGTTGGCATGCGAGCGTTCCATGTTCTAATTGTGATGTCATCCTTGGAGTAGCAGGAAGAACTGTGATTGGTTCCCTCAGCTGGAGAACCACACAGTGTCAGATTCTGTATAGTTCTGCAAACTCATCTCATGACAACAAATGGTAATGGACACCATATTAAGACTGAAGCTCCAGAATCAAAGATGTGTTTGTATCAGCAAGACTTTACATAACAGCAGTGCACAGAACAACAACAGATAGTTGAACTTCAGGATTTAGCACTAAAGAAAAATTAGCTTTTTTCTCTTGAACTACTGGTCTAGCCCTTGGCAAGTTATCAAGTAAAAATATGCTCAAAACCATCAATCACACAAAACAATACGTACACCTAAAAAGCACTTTGCCCACCTTGGATCAAAAATGTGTTTCCGCCAAAGCATGTTGTCCTGAAAAATGGGGAGCGGCAGCTTTTGCTTCTTAAACCAGCGCTGCTTCACACACTCACGCCCTGCAGTACGTTCAGTGTGATCCCACAGGACAGCACGATATCCTTCCACCCCCTGGTAGATCTGCCGTTTTTGATGGCTCATAATGTCATGGCTAGGGCCTAATGGGAAAGGTGGAACTGATAGGCGGAATTACGGCCTCTCCGGTGAGACCAAAACAGCAGCGATGATGTGGCCTCTGGACCAGGAGGGAAGTACTTGAGATTAAGTGTGTTTCTATAAATCTGTTGTTTTGTGACTCCATTATGTTCACTGTCACAGTGTTTTTCTTGTTTTTTTGTGAATGTATTTATTTTAGACTTGATGACTGCGTCACATCATCTGCCTTTGTTTATGTTTTTTTTTTTTTTCATTTTCAAGCTCGTCTCTCCAAAAAAAGTCTCTTCAGGACATGAGAAAATCTGTTTTATGATTTCATTACATTAGAGGAGTCACATGATGCGCTGAATGAACTTTAGTCACATGACACCAATGAACGTTGACAGTGAACAACTGATGATGTGAGCGTTCTATTCATGTATGAAATTCAAAAGCCGCAGAAGTGGAGACGCAGAGCGTTTTAACGACTCAGATGATAGTATTGATATTTGACGGTGTTTGTTTGTATTCTTTCCTGAGGGTAATGCTATAGGCCAGGGCGGTTCAGCTACAGTCCGGGAGGGCCACTGTGTCTCCCTGGTAACCACACACTACATTACCTGATTTGAGTAATTGATTCACCTCCTCGGTCCGATAGGTGAGCTAATTCCTGAAATCAGATGATGTAGTGTGAGGCTGGAGCAGATACTCGCAGACACAGTGGCCATGCGGGACTGGAGGTGAATAGCAGCGGTTTCCTGTAGTTTGTGAATGTAAAGGTAGGTGATGACGGAGGTTTGGGTCCATGTTTCCTTACTGTCCTGTTTCTGTGTCGCACAGCGGAGAGGACTTCCACCCCACCTCTAACAGCCTGATCCACGGAACTCACGTCCCAAGCAAGGAGGGCATCGACCGCATGGTGGAGGACGTGGAGAAACAGTGAGTTACTCTAGCAGATACATGGACACACACACACACACATATACCCATTCACTGACCTACCATACAGTCAAACATTCACAACTCAACACACACATACTCACATTTACATACATTCACACTCTACACACACACACACACCCACACAAGCAAACACAGACATAGGTACACACATACCCAGTTACTCGTGACACATACACACCGATATGGATATATATGCACACACACACACACACACACACACACACACACACACACACACAGATATACATGAACATGCATACACCCACATAAATTGTAGACATGAACGCACGCACAAACACAAAAATACACACACTCAGACAGGCAAAATGCAGGCACACACACACAGAGGCACAGGGCGTGTAGGTGGCGTGTTTAGCGCGTGAGTGGAAGAGGGCGCTCTCTGAGGGAGATCTGTGGGCGATAGGGAGAGCGGAGAGCATTAGCGTGCGGGCAGGCGGAATCTGCCGGATTCCCTCCTCAACGGGCTCAGTGTTGGGGCAGAGATACCGCTGCGAGATAAGAGCCGTGATGTCATTACTCTGGGAAACGAGGTCTCTCACACGCCGCCTTTCATTCCCCCTCCCTGTCAGAAGCGTCCGCTTAATTCCCTCACACGCCCTTGTTTCAGATCGTGTAAGTTAAGCGTTTCTTTCTGTATGTTGGCATCAAATGATTTCAAGGATGGACCCAATTCTTAAGAACACCTTCTTATATTTAGGAAGGATTGTGTCTCAGCCTGTCAGCCAACTGCAGCTATTAAGTTGATTGAAGCTGATTGGGTTTGTATTTGTAAAGAAGCATCAGTAAAGCACAGAGAATGGGTATTGAAAGGACTGTAATGCTCTGTTATGGTCAAAACAAAACCGGAGGGAAAAAAAATAAGTTGAAAGAATAACATCAGTGCCATTTTTAAGACTCTTTTTATGTCTTTCGGTTGTCCTCTCCTGCTCCTCTCTCTGCGTTGGTCGAGTTTCATCGAGGTCGTAACTCCTTGCTGTCATCGAGCCGCGTGTGTGTCAGAGACTCCAGATTTTGAACTCCATAGTGGGGTGTGTGTGTGTGTGTGTGTGTGTGTGTGTGTGTGCGTGTGTATTTGGGAGGCTCTGAGGCGCAGTGTAGGAGCGTCCCTTCGGATGTTGGATGAGAAGTTAAACCGAGGTTCTGACTCACTGTGGTCATTAAATATCTCATCTCATCTCAATTTTCGGAAGAGTAGGGGTGTTAACGGTTAGGTCAAATTCCCCTAAAAAAATCTGGCAACCAAATTCATCCACCCCACACAGATTGCCTACACTGTCCTTTGTGTTCCCTGCCTGATTTTATTCCCTAGGTCTCTGCTGTGAATTGTAAATACAAGTGAAAATAAAAGTAGAGTACACTGCACAGTCTCTCTCTGCCCTGTACGGTGAGACTGCTTTCCCTACCTGCTTCGGCCCATGGCAACACGACACGTCATTAATCCCTGTAGGGAAATTAGCTTGTCACCTCTTCCAGGATATATAATACATACATGCAAAAACAATCAGACATGATAGACAAGGATTTACACAGCCCAGCGGGGTCACCGTGTTCATCGTACCCACACCCATCTCTCTATCTCTTTGCCTTATTTGCCTGCTTTCTCTCCCTGGTTTCCCATTTCCCCTCTTTCTCTTTCCCCCTCCTTTCCCCCTTTCCCTGCCTTTGCTCTCCTTCTCTTTCCTCCGTTTACTCCCTCTCTCTCCCCCTCTCTTTCCTGTGCTCTCTGCCGTCCCTCTCTGGATTAGATTTAGACGCAGCCCTTTTTTTGGGAGGCTGTTTTGGTTGAGGCTCCTGGCCTGGCCGCTGTCTCTGAGGAGTGTGACGCAGGTCCCCACTTTGAAGTCTCACGGGAAGAATGTGCCAGACGGGAGAGAACGTTTGGCCCTCGGAGTGGGATTGTTTGTGTATGTTTGAATGTGCGTGTGTGTGTATGTGTGTGTGCGGGCGCATTAATGCAGCGGGCTCTAGTCCGTGTGGAAGCGAGTGTGATTGTGTTTCCAGTTAAAGAGAAAGCGGCTGGAGCTCTGTAGTGTCACATGTGCATTGAGGATGTTATTATTTGTGTATTTATTTTTTTTATTTTGTCAACAGGATCGAGAAGCGGTCGAAGTACAGCAGGCGAAGAGCCTACAACGATGACGCGGACATCGATTACATCAACGAGAGGAACGCCAAGTTCAACAAGAAGGCTGAGCGGTTCTACGGCAAATACACCGCCGAGATCAAGCAGAACCTGGAGAGAGGCACTGCAGTGTGAGCCACGGCATGGTTAGCACGTTAGCGAACTGACCCCCTCTTGTCACCCACTCAGCTGGAAGGGCCTCTCGTCCAGACTGCCCCATACATAAAACACGATTGAGGCCGTCCAATCATTTTAAGAGGGTAAATGACAAAAATTTGAGATGTCCCTTTGCAAAGAGGTTTAATTTTTGGGGGTGGGAGGGCTTTCGGGGTCAATATTTTAAATGTAGCCCATGTTTGGTGTGCAGGGCCTGGGGGGTCAGTGACAGGACTGATGTGTAAGATTAATGTTCTTTTAAAATTGTGTTGTTGTTTTTTTGCCAGCTTTCCTTATGAATACACTTTTTGTGTAAATTGTGATAAACGACATCTTCCCCCGCTGATTTTGATGCGGTGGCTGTACATTTGTGGTTTTTTTTTTTTTTTTTTTTTTGGGGGGATTTTTTTGGCATAATAAAACTTCTATGATTAATGCAAGTGTTGTATGGATTGTTTCATGGAAATAGACTTGTTAAGATCCCGTCCTGTGAAAATGAGGGACCGTCTTGTGACTGCTTCATCGGTAGAGTGCTGAGCGTGTGAGAGAGAATGGGGGGGACGGACGGCGAGAAAGCCGTTTTTGTCACGGATGTGAAGCGAGGGGAAGAGCGTGTCATCCACAGCCCTTCGTTTTGGCCTTTGCTGTAGAGGTGGGGAAGAGAAAAAAGAAGAAAGAGAAAGAGGAGAGGGAAAAAAACTGTTTTAACTGTTCAATTTAATCTTTATCTCTGGCATCTCTGAAACAATCAGCCTTCAAGCCATATGGCAAGATGAGCAGTAGGCTTGTGACCTGAGAAAAGATCAAAGTTTACTGTGGAGGTTTTCCCATGCAGGATACCAGAGAGTTCTGTCACCGTGAACTCTTCGCTCAACCCCTGTGTCAGGGTGCCCCCTAGAGGACAGCTGTGGCACATGCGCATATGTGACTGTATGTATGTGTGTCTGAGGGGGTTCTGACATGGGGGGTCCTGTTTGATCTTCCTAAAGCACGACAGTCCTTTTGAAACCTCCGTCGCGTAACGTAAATCAGATGTTTCCCGTGAAAACGTTAGATTGCTTTTAATTTTTGCTTTTTTGTTCATGTTAACAAGCCTGTGAGGCTTTATTAATGGAAGGGGGTGGGGGCGCTAAATCAAAGGCTTGCGTGCGAAAAATTAGTGACATAAGTTGTTTATGATGTCTTGTATTGTTCATTTTGGAGGTGGTTAGGCGGAGTTTGGGGCGTGGGGTGTCGGGGGGGGGGGGGGCTTCTTTTGATATTTGATCTTATTTTGATCCTTTTATTCGGGGTGGACCTGTGCTGTGCTCAGAAAAGGCTAGAGGGGTGGGTAGGATAGAAGGTCCAGTCCAACGTGAGTAAAGGTATGCATCCAGAATGGACACATAAAGGAGGGGGGGATGTTTTATATAACATTATATTACATTATACACTATAGGCATTTAGCAGACGCTCTTATCCAGAGCGACTTACAACACAAAGTGCATTTATTTCAGAACAAGGGTGTTAAAGTGCTAGAGGGGGTAAAAGTCTCAATTGCCAGAAGGGTTAGCCTGGACTAAACCCTGTGCATTACCTGTTGAAGAAACAAAAATGAGAGAATTACCTTTAGTAATATCAACATAATGGAGTTCTCAATATGCTCATCGTATGATTAGCCCCTTGCCCTTGTTGACTCTAAGCATCCAGGTTCACAATCACATGGATTTTAAAAATCCATCATACAGGGCAAACAATTCCTGATTCCCAGAACCATTCCGAACATGTTGTGTTAAATAGTCCCAACACGTATATTTGTTTTCCTAGGAGACCCTTTAACACTGTTTGCCCTGAAACTTTGCATTTTATTGTGTGATTTTGGAACAATACTACACTTGCTGTATCGTTGGGAGCAGCAAAATGCTCGGAGACGGTATGGGCAGCATTCTCCTCCTGAGTTTGTTTTACAACCGAATCAGAATCTTAGCAAAATAGTTTCCTGGGCCTTAGAAAGATTTTGTTTTATCTTGTTAACTAACCTATTACCGGACAAACTTTTGCTCTATCCAGCTGTTTGTAGCCAGGGTTGATGACCCGTGCAGATTCTGTTACCCCATCAGAGAGACCACAGAGCAAAGGTCGCCCCACCCCAGACACTTACACCCCCTCAAACACAGCCCCACTCTGAACAGGTGAACACTCATTGTCTGAGCAGGTGAGATTGATTGAGGCAGCAAGACATTTTAATTACCCTTTTCATCTCTTAAGATGATATAGTTACAAGCTCGCGTTTATTTATACCTGAGATGTTTTTTTGTCCCCCCCATTGTAAAACGAAATGTGCTGTAAGCTATTGAAGAGCCTTTGAATGAAAATGAGATTCATGTGATGAGCTGAAATAGTGGCTTGGTATCCGTGGCATTAGGAGAGAGAATTTAACATCAAATAAAGTTTGCCTGCGAGGGGAGACTCGTAGCATTTTTCTCAAGCTAAACTGAAAAGGCGTTCTGTCTGCGCCGCACAATGGGGCCCGTTGTATGGGGCCCGTAAACAAGAAAGTGCTTTTAAAAAAAAAAAAAAAAAAAAAGAAAGAAAGAAAAAAAGATGTGTCAAGATGCTTTTGTGGTTTTGCCAGAATGTTCCCGATTTAGGGGCTGAAGTTCTCCCTGGGGCTGAATATGTAAAAATGCTTATCTCACATGCCTGTGTAAACAGGCAGGAGATAGAGTTTCTGGACCGGAGGTGTGGTTTTATTGTTTCTGCCTGAGCACCTCCATCTCATAATGAGAAAATGAATGCTTATGCAAAGGCTGGAATTAAAAAAATACAAAAATAAATCATAAAAGACGAGACAAAATACTTTTAACACCGGAGGAATTCAGACATAGGCACTGTAGTCACACTTACGGGTGACAGGAAATACTGTGGAGTTTTAACGTGTTTTTACTGTGAGGAACACATTGATCTGATTTGACTGGTTTACACATATAGCTCATCTCCAGATCCAAATCCATCCTACAAGATCAATTAGGTCCTGGAGTGCGCTGTGGGTGTGTGCGTCACCTCAAAGACTTTTAAGAGGGGAAAATTCACACGGAAATTCGAATGAATTGGAAATGAGAATGAGTATCTTTTACATTGATCCAATAGTTGATCAAACAACAACTTTAAACCTCACAGGTGCCGCAGGTTGTGGAACAATGCTGAACAGACTGTCAGGGGCTGAAGGTCAAAAGCAGGAATCAAGCATACCAACAATGGCACTATGAATCCATAGCACTGAGAGTAGATGGGTGTCACTGTAGCAGAGAAAATAAAATAAATCTCATCTGGTTTTCACACTAGTGGTCATATTGCATAATAAGACAGTTCCAGTTTTCCCTGGTGAGTTAACTTAATGTCTGCCATGTGATTGCGAGAAAAACCATAGGCTCACCATGTCTACATTCACACTCTTTTTATCTATTACACAAGTTCCTGATTCTGTCTTCCTTAGGCTAGACACTCACATGAAGGTGTCGCTGATTGGTCCAGTGATGTCACAGCTTGTGGAATGCAGCAACGTTCTAATGTTCTAACCGTCCTTAACCGCATTCTTCATTTGGGTCCTGTGATTAGACCAAGTCACCTAACCACTGGCTTCATGTGACAAGCTTATCACTCCCCACTGAAAGCCTGGCAAAAGCAGCGCAGCTGAAAAAACCAACCAATCACCTCAACACAGTGGAAGAGAATGCATGACAGACGGCATGACGGCAAGAGCTCATTGGATGAAGGCAGTTGTTCAAACACCAGAAAAACATCCATACACCGCCCATGATCTGGCATCTGGCGAATGTCTTCGCTGCCACACCCTTAGCCAGAGACTCTGCCGGAGCAGCAATGGGCATACCTTCCCCCTGGCAATGCCACAGACTTTTATGGTTTTTGCCCCACTCAAAATCGTTCCTACATAACCCTATTAATTATCAGGTTTAATGAATACGCAAAAGACTATGTTTCAGAGTTGGCAGAGCTGTGGAGATTCACCACTCATACTCTGAATTGTCTCCCGTCGTTTAACAACGGCTTAAATGCTGCAATGGAGAGATGGAAGAAAAAACCGGAGCATTGCTGCGGCATTGCAGGACTAGGGTTTCCCACCCGTGTTCTGTGTCCGGAGGGGAAGGCGAGGGCTGTTTGTGGGTCTCACCGCCTGGGTTCTGAGGCCGCCTGACCGATCTTGCATTGGCTTTTGGTGGCTGCGCCCACCGCCCTCACCCCTCAGGCTCCCACTCTTCCTGGGTGAGAGATGATTGTTTATTCAGCTGGACCCCCGGTGGGAGAGTATGCATGACTGAGATCCACTTTCGGAAACAGAGGAATGATTCATTAATTGCTTAGGGCCAGATGTGTTGACAAACGCTTTGGAATTGTGCACCCCCAAAAAAATATTTTTCAAAATCCTCCTTCTCTTAGAATTACTCTCTCACAGTTTTGAAGATTCAATCTAGCCCCCGCCCACCCAGTGGCCTCTTTAAAACTTGTTCTCCCTTATATTTACACTCTGAAATTGAACGGTTTACCAAAAACTCTACACATGAGAGGGATTTAGTCCACTCTGGCCACCCTGCTCAGAGTCTGCCATTTTCCCCCCCACATCCCCTGTTGTTCAACACTCCCACTACTACAACCAGCTACCTGATCCCCCTGAACACAGCAGGGGATGCCAGATCTATATAATCTGATTAAATTTACTGTTAAAACAACAAAAATATTTGCACAATCGCTGTGGGAAGTGCAGTGTTATGGATAAGCGACTGGCCTCGCAACTGTAAGGTCCACTTGACTCATCCAGACATTTCTCAGCCCATTTTACCACATCCCATACTTTGAAAACAGTATTGCTTGATGATGCAAGTCCTGAACTTGACATGGTAATGAAAGTATGAGCATTTTACCCTTAAAAATGTATTTCCCAACTTCCTCCTAAGACAGTTATCCACATGTCATGGTGTAAGTTCTCACATATTTCATGTGACCTGACTAATCTGATCAAGTTATTGAGGAGAAACTACTCTTCCAACTATTTTTACTGCCATTGTGTGAGTATTTTGGACATGAAAGTAGAGTTTCTAGGGGTGGCAAGCTTGATTCCCAGATGGGGGGACAACTGCCACTGTGCCCACCTGGGAGAAGAATCACCTTCAGCAAGGAAGGTAACTGTATAAAGAACATACAGCTTGTAAAATGTGAGGTGTTTTATTCCCACTCAATTTGAGCATCCACTGAATGACTGAAATGTCGACATCACCAAATCCACGCTGGCCAATTTTCTGTGTTCAAAGGCGTCCATGTTTATGGATGCTAGGGGCGACAGCTCAGCTGTGTCTCACCCGCCACCCAGTGCTAGACCAGTCTGCTAGTGCGTATCTTCAAAAGGAAAAGAACGGCCATACAGTCTGGCCTGACTCACCTCCCCAGCTTTGTAAATTTACAGTCGTCCCTCGGTATCCGCAGGGGGATTGGATTTATAGGCACAAGTCCCGTATATAAACGGCGTAGCATTTGCATATGACCCACACACAACCTCCCGTATACTTTAAATCATCTCTAGATTACTTACATACTTCTGTGAAATGGCGGGAGGCTACAGCAGGGTATGCCTTACGAATCACTTCATTCACGTGGATTCAGCAATGTGCTCGGCCCGCGGCAAATTCAAGTTTCGCCTTTTTGAATTTTTTTCAAATATTTGATCCACGGTTGGTTGATGGGGAGAGCCAAATGTAGTCCCAAACGTAAAGTGGGCCCGTCGTCACCATTTGATAGCAATGAATCAATCCTGCCTACTTCAATGCCAGCTGCAGGTCAAAACAAAACTGTTTGTAGAGGAGCAGACGGTGGAGGGGAGGGCAGAGATGCGCCCGAAATGAATTGCGATTAAGCAATTACGTTTGATTTTTTTTTTGGGAGGTTGTTGTCGTTGCTTTGATCAGCTTCTCCAGAGATCCAGGGCCAGTTTAATGGGTTTTAATGAAGCTCTGAAGATTGTTCCAGGTAGCACGTGAGCAGGCATGTTCAAAGGCTTGTGTAGCTGTGTGTTTCATAAACAATTGGCCCATGTGTCTTTTTTTCCTTTTT
This sequence comes from Albula goreensis, assembly GCA_022829145.1. Lineage (NCBI taxonomy): Eukaryota > Metazoa > Chordata > Actinopteri > Albuliformes > Albulidae > Albula > Albula goreensis. Next base: position 4,744,704 of record CM040749.1, read on the forward strand.
AACAAACAAAGCAGTTTTCAGTGTACCTGCCAGAACACCTTCAGTAAACACTACTTAATATACTGGAAGAGACACCGATGGTAGGACAAAAAAACATTTCGTCAAAAGGAGGGGAAAAAAAAAAAAAAAAAAAAAAAACTTAAGTACATAATTTGTCCATATGGATTTGAAAAATACATCTGTGCAGCAGTCATTTTTGTCTCTCTTAATTACCGTACTATTTGGGATAGCCTAGTGAATACTTCAAATTTGAATGAATTCAGCACTGGGAAATATTCAAGCTCAAAAGCGTGCGAGTGTTCATGCTTTTGACCCAGCTAGGTTTTCTCTGGTCTGTTTAGTGTTGCAATCCTGGCATCTAGTGGTGGATCATTGCACCTGCATCAAGTTAGGAAAACCCACTCCGGGTCTTGCAAATGTACTTTGATAACATGTCCCATGACACTGCCATGTGGGATGGACAAAATAAATATGGAATCCTTCTTAACCAGATTTACCCTTTAAATAAACAGAACACAGTCTTAGTGTCTAAATCTCTTTATTTGAGCTCTGCACAAAAACAGATTATAAATACCACAATATAACTACAAAAATGTCCCACCTGAACGATATCCTGTCGTCTTCATGCCACATATTTGACTCTAACATCTGAAAGAAAACATCTAATATTGAAACCAGATATGCAATGGCACAATTTATGAACTATATACAAGCTATGTTACAATATTTACAGTGGAGTCCATTCATGCCCCCATGCTACCGGGTCTTAGTGGATGAGCTTTTGGCAATGGAGAGTGGGAATGACCGTGCGTTTATGGGGACCCATCGACCATACGGGTTCTGGGCTGTCACGCTGTCCGTTCGGACAGTCACCGTTTTCTCCGGGCTGCTGGAAGGTCTGCTGGATGCTGGTTTGGCCACCGTGTTCTGCAGGACAGAGAGAGAAAAAGGAGCAGTCAAAACGGAGGTCAACTCTGGTAAATTCCCATTACGGATTTTTTTGTTGTTGTTGTATGTCTGTTCTGATTAGCATCCAAATTTTTTCTTTCATAATTTTCGTGGGGGATCACCAGTAAATCTGCACACCCTTTTTCCTTTTTGATCTCTTGCATACATTTTAAGGGCGAATCAACTACTGTGTGAATACTTGCGTAGGATTTGAGGTTCTGACTTACGCGAATGCTGAACGTGATTCTGTTCCTAGGTGACATCTTGGGGCTGGGGATTTCATCGGCCTCGCTCGGCTTGTGATTCTGCGGAGAGACAAGAGAGAGACACAGGCACAGACTTAGACCTGTAAACTGCAGGAAGGTGTTCACATGGGGCTCAACAGCTCCCTACACTTTGAGAGCGGTTTCCAAGGCGATGAAATGCAGGCAGACTGTGTCATGAATTGCCTTCAGTCCAATGGGAACCAAGCAGTCACGTTCTGCCAGGCCGGTCCCGTGTCAAGTCTGCGCAGACGCCCCAATCTTGAGATGCAGATGCAGCAGAATCTGCACAGAATCAGTGGTAATCCGGCCTAGCAGAACATGACCTGCATCCGTGGCAGTCTGCACAGGTGACCTGCTGCCTGCATTCATCCATTGAGGTCAGTGTCAGACCGCATCGTTTCCACGTTTTTTTTTTTTAACCTGTTCTATTAACCCTTGCATCTAACTCTGAACATCCAATGGCATGGGGACACACGGTCATGCACTGAGCTTCATTTACTTCACACTCCTCATCTAAAGTACTGAGATAGGAGAGAGACCTCAGAATAGCCACACGTGTCAAAATGTATTAAATACAAAAAAAACTACATCAACCAAAACAAGAGTCCTGCTCCTTCTGGACAGAGGGGTGAATCCCTCTCCCTAGACTTTCCCCACCCCCAGCAGGACACATGTACACAAACTTATCTGCAGGTACACGCAGGTGGGATTTCTTCTTCAGGGAATAGTCACTAAAACGCAGTCTGAACACAAATCTTCTGCTTGTCGTTGGAAGACTCTGGCAAATGACAACGTACACGTGAACCCCGGCCCCGCTCAGCCCAGCCCAAGCACACGTTTTACACACTCGTAGTCAATAACACACTCACATGTACAATGCCGTACACGTTAGTAGAACATCATAAGAGGTGATATTGTCCTGGGCAATGAGGTTAGGCCCATTTTGATCGTACCTTTTATAAATGAATGACCATGGAAAAAGTAATTCAACAGGTCATACTCCAGCCGTACAGGGTGGATGGACAATGGGTTTTCTTCAGCGAATATTCCAGTACATGTCATCCATATATAATAATTACTGTGAATTGTATGGTCAGATTCAACAGTAAATACAACCCACAAACCCCATGATGTCACTCAAGTCACACTGACTGCCACCTCAATCTCCTTGGCAAGCCCCCATGAGGTGATGACCAGTGTCATGTGATCTATAAAAACAGAAATAAGCACAGCACATAAAGCTAACACCATAGTCCTGGAGAAAGCTAATGGGATCAAGTTTAAAAGACATAAGCAGCCTTTTTCATATGATAAAATAAAGTAAAAAAAATATAATAAAATAAAAAAGAGACTGCAGAGCATGCGACAAACTTTAACAGAGCAGTCGTCTATTAAATACAGTTCCAGGCATATCACTGCCTCTCAGTTAAAGGATTTTTTTAAAGAGAAAGAGAGAAGTAAACCACAAACCCTTCCACTCAATACAGCCTTGCTTGTGAGCACGTTGGGGTGAGAGACAAAGTTTCTGAAATCAACATTAAACAGATCTTGTAATTAACGTGAAATATGCAGCTGCTTCATTCCTCCCACCCCACCCAATATGGAGTCAACCCCCCTGCCAATGGCTTAAGGTCGCCTGTAACCCATGAAAACAAACGGGATCTATTCTTAAGAAATGACAGCTGGTCTAGGGTCTTCAACCGCATGTCAGAACAGCTGTTGCTCTGAAGTCAGACCCAAGCTGTACGGTTCTGTTAGGCTGAGTTTCCCAGCTTTTGTTATACGGACAGCTGGAACATGCATTGACCATTTGTCTAACGCATTAGTCCATCATAATGAGGCAGTGGCAGAAATAGTGTATCGCTGGCTCCCCCTGGTGGCCATTTTAAATTGATGCAATACAGTAATAACAATATTACAGCAGTCAACACCTCACTGTTTTATGTGCCAAGATGTTTATGCGTTCATCTTCAAGTGCAAGGCTTTGATTAGTTTCAGAACTTAATTGTGTTTTTTTTTTTTTTGTAGATTCACTTCAACCTGACCTCCATTTGTTTTTTCATCTTACATATGAACAGAATTTTAATCTTTGACTGGATAATGGCAAACCTGCCATAAGTGCATATTAATACATACATGTAAAAATTACCACATTTTCCCCATGGTTCTGGACAAACTAAACCAAGCGTTGTGTGGTTTTTTCCCATTTAATACAGAGTTTTGTACTGATGATACCCACCTCCTTCAAGCTGCTCAGGGCGGTTCCACACGGTCTCACCCGTTCCTCGATAGTTGGTTCCTCGTGGACAGCCACAGCCGGGCTAACGCTGGCAGGCAGCGCTACGTCCTCCACTCCCAGTGCATTGGCTGCATTAGTTCTGGCGATGAGGAGCAGAGCCCTCTTTTCTAGGACAAAAAAAAAAAGTTCCACAGGATCACTTGTTATGCATTAATATCCAGCAACTCAATCTGTCAACCCCAGAACGTTCAAATCACACTAACATACAAATCCGACTCACACTGGCAACCCATTACAGATCGGAGCATCCCTCAGTCTGGCAACCCATTTTCCAATAATAACAGTACTGAGGATTTTAGGGAAAGAAACATTCTGTGGAGCAAGGGCGATAAGAAACACACGCACCCCCAGTTTACTTATTACTGCTCATTCAGAGAAGCCACACACTGGCAACCCAATTTCACACTCTTCCGTATCTTAGCAACAGACCACCAAAATGAAAGGCTTTAAAATGGATTTCAGGCTTTTAACAAATTTCTCCGGCCTAAAGTCCACTGCAGACCTCGACTCCCCACTTGCAGAGCACAAAATAAACATGCTGCACTGACAGATAAGGACTTTTGCAGTTAACTTTCTGCTGACCGCTTTGCACTCATTCAAAGTAAATATTAGCCTTTCGCTGTTTACACAATTTAAATGGACAAAGTCTGATGCTGATAACAAGCCTTTCAGTCAATCTAGGTTAGTCATTTAACCTCTTGTCATCTCCTGCCCTTCTGTAAACAGTATGCCCTGTCATTCATATGACCTGACAATTTCACTACATTGTCTTACATGACAACTTAAACTCTTATCTACCTCCATGATGATTCACTGTGGACTCACAGGTATCAGTGTATACAATCAACAAGCTGCCTGAGTCATGGTAACAGCAAACACACCTGCCACAGAACAGCCCACCCTGGTCTACAGAGAGTCCAGCACTGTGTCAACCCTGGTCTTGAACACCCTTTAAGTCTGCCTCTACTTAGTGACCTGACTATTTCCATACTGAACATACAGCACACCGTAGTGCATAGGGACAAAACTCCCCATCTCTGGAGGGCCATGGCATCTGATGGTTTTTAGTGTGACTTTCCAATCAGCAGCAACTGTACCCTTGGAAAGAAGGTTTGTGGACTCCACAATCATGGAGTTTACAGTTCTGAAGTGCTTAAACAGTAGTAAAGCTAGCCGACGCTACAACCCTCCAGATGTAGGTTCAGACTCCAGTTGTCCAAAGCGCCGGTCTTTTAAACTTACCTTCTTGGGTCAGGTGGATGTTGTTCCTATTGGGTGATGTGGATCTGGATCTGGACCTGGACCTGGCTCCGGGTTCTGCTCCTCCTGTAGAGGGCGCCGTCAGGCCTGAACCTGCTCCTGCCCACAAATCCGTACAGCCTGCGGCCTCCGGAGCGGGACCTGGAGCGAGACACCGTGCGCCTGCGAGATCTGTAGTGGGAAGGGGAACGGGCCCGGCGACTGCGGTGGGAGGCCCTGAGGGGCGAGGGGCTGTAGGACCGCGACCGCGCTCTGTAGCGGCGGGGCGGGGAGCGGCGGCGATGGTGTCCCCCACAGCATGGGAGGCTGGTGCGCACCCTGTGGCAGCGGGGACGTGGCCGCGAGCGGGAGCGAGAGCGGGACCTGGAACTACTGCTGCTAGAGTATGATCGCAAGTGGTTCCTCCTGCGGGCGTTGCCACCACGGCGCCCCTCCTGGAAGAACCAGAGCTGTAGCTGCCGCCACTGCTGCAGGAGCTGCTGGAGCTGGAGCGAGATCGAGAGCGGGAACTGGATGTCATGGAGACGGAGCGGGACCGACACTCGCGATCGGAGACTGGAGGCTGGTCCATCTCTGTCAAAAAAAAAAAAAAAAAAAAAAAAAAAAAAAAAAAGACATTCTATGGTGAAATACCACTGCAACACCAACTGACCACCTGACTGAAGTTCAAACAATGGTTTCTGAGTCCAGTCCTGGGTGGCCAGTGTCTGCTTGTTGTTTATGTTTTTCTTTACAAAAACATAGGCCTAAAATAGCTGATGAATGGAAGGAAACCAGCAGACACTGTAGTCCTCCCTTGACTTTATTCTGACATTTCATTACTCTACAATCACCTTTTTTGAGTACATTTCATGAAAAATGGCATCAAGGGAACACAGCTTGTTTAGACATTATGGGGAACTAGGCATAGGAATGCAATACAGGGTATTTTTAAAGGTTTATAAATTCAGTTCATTTCTTTCCACACCACAGAATAAACAAGTCAATAGCATTGAATACAAGAGCCAGGAGTACAAAATTACAAACAATATCATTATAACTTGATATTTTACCAAATATAGCACCCATTCTTACCTTTGTTTTGATTATCCGATGTCTCCGTATGGAATGAGTCGACTGTCTTCTCCGACATTTGAGTCTCCTCCCTATGGAGAAACACGCAAATTCAGGCGATTACCTAACAGCGTCCGGTCTCACGGGGTCCCCCTACAGGTCATTATGTTAAACAGCAGCCATGACATTCTGGATTTTTCCACTGCCCACAATGGCCTACCTACTTCCCCATCGATTAGCGCTTGCTAACTTTGTTTTTATAACCCAGCGCTGCTAAAACAAAAGAAGGAGTCTCCAAAAACAATAACTGTACATCTATGGAAGATAGTAGCCGACGGAATTAGCCATCTGTTTTCCGTAATTGACACCCGCACAAAAAAGTAATTGACAGTCTTTACAATAACTTAACTTACTGGCGAGTGATTGTTAGCCAGCTAGATACAGTAGGCTAGCTGGTGTTTTGCTGTTAGCCAAGATAATGTTATACGCAACACTTGTAAACAGACAGGTACCTAAGCAAAACCAAGCAAAATCTAATGAATTCCTGTATGAAACATATGATTTGACGAAGCAGTAGTGAAGTTTGCTCCCTCATTCAGCGTTTGTCCTCTACAAAGCCATTTCTATTCCAGTCGGACAGACGAGTTGTTATACTAGCTATCGGTAGCTTGGAAGCTAGCAATAAAAGACAAACAACTTACCGTGTGTTGTCGGGAGACGCCACCGAAAACATTTTCTCGTTTTTTTCCACCATACCGAAATTGTTCTGAAAGGACTGGCTTTCCACTGCCATTCCTTCACGTTAATGGGTTTTAGTTGTACTTAAGGAACGTAGAATAACCGCACCGACCTGCTGCTTGGCTTCGATTCGTACCACTGTCTGCAATCACGCAATGAAATACATCACAAAAATGTGCAAATCACAAGGGCGGCACTGACGGTAATTGCGTAATAACTCGCCCTCTCATTGGTCTGGCTCTTAGTTGTCAACCTATCACGGCGTCTGAAGAGGCTTGGAAATTCCAGACCTTTCCAATGCCCGCCTCCCTGGTAGATGTATTGTTTATCGCGTGAAGATAAACATTTCTAATGGAAATTGTTCAAGTGGATGTCATGAATGTTTTAATATTTAATACGTCTTTTGGTCATCCACTTAAATCCCTATGATGTATGAGATGTATGCTTTATTTCTGATCAAAATAATGTAAGGTTTAAAGATCTCAACCCTGTCGTTTGTGGTTTGATCGGGCATGACCCAGTTGCCCTTGGTTGAGTAGATTTCAGTTTGATATAGAATTAACACAAACTACACTCACATTTTTCTCTTCTCAGTGTTGGTAAATTCTCGCCAGAAATAGAAGTACGCCTGCCCTTATCGCGAGAATACATGATTGACTTTTGCCCGCGTTTCAAGTTACGCAAGTGGGTTAGTTAGCTAAGTGCACTTGCAAAGCATCTAACATCACTGTAAAATCCGAGGCTTGTTTTGCACGTCGCCTAACTTGAGCTAGTTATTTTGTGAATTTATCATTACAATGGAAATAATAGACGTCCTTCCGCCAAGATTTGGCTTTGCAATCTTCACATATTTGTACAGTTGGATTATGCTGACATACCTCGGTGTTAAGGTCGGTGCGGCAAGAAAAAAATACGATGTAAAGGTAGGTTTGCGTTTATTTCAGACCCACTTTCATTTCAATTTGTGGAATTGTTGCTAACTAAATTAGCTTTCACTCATAAAAGCAACTGAACATATCGTGTTGCAAGGTGCATTTATGAAAACAACTAACATTAGCGAAATGACCATGCAATCTGAATAGATATCTGATAAGCAATCGGATCTGCTGTTTTAGTGGCTATACGAGTGTTTCATTAAAAGTTGACGCAAGTCATGTTATGTGTTGCTGTCTATGTGCTTCGCTGAAGCATTTTATTCAGTGAAAGATGGCCAAATTTACGTTGCCAATGAGTAACAGCTCTGAACCCCGTAATCTACCCACTTGTTTTATCCAGTCAGTTTTTGCCAGTCCAGTATGACCCAGTCGCAGTAGCAGAGGTCCGAAATAACGCTGTGGCAAAGTAGGATAAGCTCAGTCTGCTTACGGGTTGACATTTTAAGTAGTATAAACAGTAGATTTGTAAACAAATCCCACTTCTTGTTTGTAGTACGTATTGTGTCTTGCACGTTAATTTTTGCACAGTCATGCACTGTTAACGTTTCATGTCTTTCTGGCTAATGTGTTTGAACAGATCAGGTGACCCAGCCCTTGTGACGTCAATGATTCAGTAAAACCATTTTCCTAATTTACATATAGGGACTTAGTTGATGCTCTATCCAGAAGGACTTACACATCTGGATATAAAATAAAACGATACATGTCAAGCATGTTGGTCCAGGGTACCCACAACACTGGAGTTTGAAGCCCAGCTCCCCAACAGTTATGCTGCATTGCTTCTCCATTTTATGCACAACTTCTCCTGTTTTTTTAATGAAGATGAAAACAGATCATGCTTCGGATTTTGTCTTGGTAGTATCCCACCATGTACAGTGACAAGGAGCAGGTTTTCAACTGCATCCAGAGAGCGCACCAGAACACACTGGAGGTCTACCCTCAGTGGCTCGTCTTCCAGACCATCGCAGCCCTCGTGTACCCTGTAAGTATTGTCTGTGTGTGTGTGTTTGTGTGTGAGAGAGAGAGGAAAAACTTTAGCCTTGATAAAACCGAAGGGTGGCATGGCAGCAGGGTATAGCACCAGTGGGGTAAAAGGGCACTAAATACACAAGGCTCAAAGGTTTGAAGGGGCCAATGAAAATCTGGGAATTTCTTTTATAAAGAGTGGAGGGGCCCTCAGAGTCTGCCTTTGTACAGGGCCCACAATTTCTAGCTATGCCCCTGCATGGCAGTGTGTACATTTGGATTCAGCTGAATCCCTCCTCCTTTCACTCTCCAAGGCACATCCACTTTACCTTTTGGACTTTTTAAATTGTTTGCATTCTTCATGGAAAAGACCAATATATGCCTTCAATGGTCTTGCATGGCCACCTAAGACAGTCACCTTGACTGAATTATAAAGTGGAAGTAAAAACAAAGCTGTTCCAAGACAATATGAGCATGGGAGAGGCCGGACTGGTTAATGGGGGTGAGAATGGAGGTGACTCGCATACACACATAACACAATGGCTGTTCTATTTCCGCCCACTCCCCCATACATAGGTGACAATGACCTTTTGTCTGGCTGCCATCTAATCAGGGACAGAAACTAGCATTTTACATCAGCCATGCGTTACGAAAGCCTGTACCCAAGCGACACCGCAATGTAATCAGTCTTTTTAATGCCTACCCTCTGTGTTTTCTCCTCTTTTATAAATAAAGTGAATTGAATTGAAGTCTATCATCGTTGCCTTGCAGTCCCTGTTAGCAATGGGCATTCCGCAACGCTTTCAAAAAGTGGTGTATAGTTACTAATGTTTTACCTCTTCATTGCTCATGCTCTTCCCATCTCCTTATCTGCTCCTATTTCACTGCCCTTTCCCCCATCCTCTCCCTGCCTTACTTTGTCTCTCCCTTAGACTGCTGCCTCTGTGTTGGGTGTCATTTGGGTCACCAGCAGATTCTCCTACGCCTGGGGGTACTCCACTGGAGGTAGGGCCCTAATACTTCACACAATCTTAGGCAGCTTTTGTAAGCCCCAGCCTTAGTAAGTACATATGAGTAAGTACACGTGTATTAATATGTCAACTATATTTGTTTTGTTGCCAGGGCCAGTTCCTGTAATATCTTTACTGTATTGATAATGCAACTGTGGAGACTTCAGACTATGGCTGTCTGATCCACTGCCATAAATCTCACAGTACAAGGAAGCTTTGTGTCTCCAGAGTGATTGAGCCCTGTGGTTCCATTGCTCTGTCCGTGGGGTTTCCTTTATGACATCACAAGCCTCGAAAGTGTAATATTTCATTTAATTACACCACTTGCCCAAAGACAAAGTTGTACTTATGACACATTTGGGAAAAAAAGTAAGAGCTAATGTTAGAGTTACTCACCACAGGAAAGTCATACCATGAGAGACAGGTGGGTAAAGAGTAACTACAACAATGAAATGAACTAAAGGTAGTGATTCATACTAGATTTGGTATGGTATTTCTGTGGCTCTTATGGTATTTTCATAGATATTATTAAACTATGTAGGTGTATTAAGAACAATTTGGGGGAATTTTAAAAAGTATCTGGAATCTTGTGTTAGCAAGCCACCCATCACAATGATTCTAATCTCGGATATCAAAGAATTGTGCTTGAATTGTAGTATACACAATGCTCATCAGTGATGTATACATGATTTTAATCTTCTTTTTTTGCCTTTTTTTTAGATCCAGCAAAGAGAATGCAAGGTGTTTATGGATACATCGGCCTCTTTGGAGTCATTTTTCTGTCAATATCAGTTGCCTTGCAGTTGCTGGGAGTCATCTAAACAACAGTCTGCAAACCAAGCTGGCGCTGTTTAGTTAAATCCGTTGGCTTTTTTTTTACTGCCTTCTGTACTGCACTTCTCAATTTTGTTTTAATCATTTTAGTTTCAAGCTGTGAAATACGTGCAGCTCTGCTGATTTGTCTGTCCAGTCAAATGTATGTAACACTTGAGCTGTTTAAGAGAAGGACCACTCATTTGTACTTTGTTTTCTTTCTTTTTGTGTTCATGCACTTCAGTGGTTGGCATTATTTTCTAAACTAAAGTAACAGATAAGAATTGCCTAAACATATCTAAAGCAAGATGAAACTCCAAGAGTAGATTTTTTTAACAGTTGAAACTGCTCTTAAACCATGACGCTTTGTCCAGCCTGTTTCCATAGTTCATACATGAAAAGGAAGTTACTGATTGTTCTCTGCAGTTGGACTTACTCTTTCCATTACAAGCAACAGAAATTATACTTCCTGAAAATTATTAGTAATGTTACGGCAAGGAGGTACATTCCTCTGCCACTGCATATGGCCTGTAATCTGAATCATTTTCTGTTTGATGCAGCTAATTTAGCTGAAACTACCTCCAGGGCAAGGAATACCCACTGTATAGACTGGCACTCGTAAACCATAGGTGTCCGACTCCTGGAGGGACACAGTGTCTGTTGGTTTTTTGTTCTGTTTCAGTAGTTGATTGGCTTAAGAGAGTCCATACACTTTGTTCCCAAGGCCTATGTTGAATGCTGATCAAAAGGAAAGCACAAAAATGTGTTTTGCTTTGTGTTGAAGCCAGTGATCTTTAGGGAGTAGAGTTTAACACTGCTGATATAATGGATGATAAAGTGTGTGTTTTACAAAGGAGTTCAACCCATTATACTGCTCTGCTTTAAAAGTTGCTCTTCCAGAATACAGTTTGTCTGCGTTCAAATAAATTTTCCCTCTTGAACTGAAAGAAAGTCTAGCGTGATTATTTTTTTAATGTGAGATTCTTCCAGTGCATCACAAAGTGGTGGCAAGACTCAGTTTCAACAAAATGGTCCATATTTTTACACTGTAACCCAAATGGTCTGACAAGTTCTATGTTCATACATCATATATTAAGCTTTAATAAAACTGGTATGCAATGTACTATTTCATCAGGTATTAAAATTTGTCAACACATCATACAGTGCAGACCATTTACTTTTCACTGATTATTCATTGCATTTAATAGCTTTTTATATTGGAACTGTGGTGATGTATGGGATGTACAGAATGTGTTTCAATAGAGTGAAACGTAAATAAATGCTTACCTATTTACTTAAACCATCTTATCTTGCATTGTCTTTATAAGCACATAATCAAAAACACACCCGTCTAAAACTACGAAGATGGCTACGATGGGGTTGTGATCGATATTGTCCAACACCCTCACTCACCCCTGTAAACTCACTAGCATGCTAATGCTGTCCACATTGGTAGGCGTGGAAAACGCACTGAGCATGCGCGAGAGTACAGCACTCGGAAATTATCTTGTCGTTGTCTGCCCAGTAACAAACTACACAAAAGAGGTGAGTGTTAGCTGAGTTTGCTTGCAAAATATTTTAATGGCAGTTATAAGAACAACACCACCATTAAGTAACAAGTGTATTATTCTAGCGATGTCTTGTTAAACCCGAATAGTGAGATGCAAATAACGAATTAGTTTATAGTGGATTTGTGAGTAAATCGAGTGCTCATGGCCGTCAAAGTAACTATCGAAGAGCTAGCTAATTAGCTGTCTTACGAGTTGTGTTTTCATGATTTAACATTAGCAAGTGCATGTCATGGCTTTTGATGTCACCCGAAGGCTATGAGCATGTCCGTAATGTTTACTGTCTGACAATAGACTCTTGTTTTTCTACATTTCCTCTGTCGCAGTTTGGCATTGATGTGCTTGAATGTTGTAGCAGTGTTTTCTGGGGCTTGTAGTTCTTTTGTAATAACAATGTTTTTGTATTCTTTGCGTGGATACTATAGAGGACTTCATATCCCAGGAATCCCGGTTGATTTTTATCACAGTTGTTCGAGAGAAATACGTACGGCCCCACCAGCCAGGTTAACAACGATTCTTCTTTGTTAAGCATGGTTCCTTCGAGCTAATCCAATCTTGTGATTGAGTAAACCTCTCATGACACGGAGGAATTTAGGCTTCCTGGTGTGGCATAGTACGAATCATGGAAATGGGTGTATATGTTCAGTTTTTTCAGAGGGTAGTTGCCCCGGTAGCTTCCATTTAAATAACTTGTGGCTAATTCCTGATTGGGTTAAACCGGATTAGTCGTATGTGGAGGACTTAAATATAGTTAGGTATTATCACACGTACTGTTTATTGTGACATGGCTGGTTAGCTATCCAGGAAATGTGTTATTACCTTCTGTTGTCATTTAAGCAAACTAATGAAGCAAATCTGTAGATGTGTTTCCATAGTACATAGTAAGTATTTGTGTGTACTTTTGAGTGTGTAGTTTTTCTTCGCAGACTTGTTGGAGTAGCCTACATCCATTACTCACCTTGTATTCTCATTGTAAGATCTCGGCCGGTAATTTTTTTTTATTGTGTTGTGCTTTTTTAAAAAAACATTTAGCAGCTCTGAACCATGTCCGGGTTTCTGGATAGCATCAGGTGCGGGGACTGCGAGTGCAACGTAGACTGGAGCGAGAAAAGGAACACCATTGCGTCAATAGCGGCTGGAGTCCTGGTACGATCCGCTCTCACCGACACAGACAAGAACATCACAACTGTCTCTTTACCACCTTACTTTTTCATTAGGGAATAAATCACAGGTACACGTAGAACCCGTGTTCTTCTCTCCTGTGTCTTTTCACACTAAAACATTAATAAATAAGAAATGAGAGGAAACATTGATATTGCAATCTCCAAGCAGATATGTTATGATGTTCCCCAAGCAATGATAATTTGTTTTAACAAATTGTATTGCTGCTGTATTTTTTTCTTACGTTTATTCAGTTTTTTAGGGTGATTTCATGTCTACATTTACGCTTGTCAATATACCTATTGTAGTTTTGAGTTATGTTGCTTTAGGGGACTGTGTTAACAGGTCAGGTAAATGTGATTATGAAAAGACTGCATACACAGATTCAAGAAACAATCAGATCGAATCATTAATATTCTTAAAACTGAACAAGTGGGTCCATAAATCACTGAATCTAAAATATGAGACGGGGATGAACAGAGAGCATCCAGACACCCTCATCCAGATCGTCCTACATAGCTCATATTTTTATGTACTTAAAATCCTCTCGTCTTCCTTAAGTGAAGTACTATGGTCAAGGGTACAACAGCTTTGCCTTACCTGGGAATCAAACTGGCAACCCCTCAGTTTCAAGCTGATCTGCACTGCTGTCCCCACAGAGCGCTGGCCGTTCACTGAGTTTTCATTTATTGTTATTTGTTTTTTTTTGTTTGCAGTTTTTCACTGGCTGGTGGATCATCATTGATGCAGCAGTCAAGTACCCAGATCAGGCCACCTTTAACCACGCCTACCATGCCTGTGGTGTCATAGCTACTGTGGCTTTCCTCATGTAAGTCCCGCCCTCCCTGTGAGACACTTATTGCACTCACATGATTGGACAGAATGCATGTTCTTTACTTTATACTGTGGTCTTTCTTATACAAGTCTCATACAAGTCCCTCATGGCAGCATACAGTTGGATTGAACATATGTTATATGTTTTTAGAAGAAACTAAGACATTATATGTTACTGTTTTTTTCTCTCCTCTTCCAGTATTGCGTGAATGTATTTTATATACCTCTATAGTGTCAATGAATCTGTTCAATTCAAACCCACTGTCTCCCATTGTTGGGTTTAGACCTATGCAGGCAGTTCACTTTGTGGTGACTTGAGTCTGTTTGTGAGTTGTCAGACTGTCTGTCCGTAGCTCCCTCTCTTGCTTTATCCCAATGTCTCTCGCTCATTTTCCCATCACAGGATAAATGCAGTGTCTAACGGGCAGGTGAGAGGAGACAGCTACAGCGAAGGCTGCCTGGGGCAGACAGGTAGGTCTGAAGGGTCCGGTCCACCTCCAGTTCTCACTGCTGATCAATACAGGGCAGGGCTTCACTGTCTTCAGCTGAGTACCAGCTCTCTGTGGTACAATCAATCAATCAATCATTTTTCACCTGGCTATTTCTAACATTATTTAATTATTACTTCCAATCTTCAGGAGTTATAAATATCCACAAAAATGGTGAACACGTGTCTGCATCATGTAGTAACTACACAAAAGTAACTCACTCTCTCTCTGAGCGCCTCCTGTGTGTTTGGGGGCGGATCCCTCACTCTCTCTCTCTCCCTCTCCCTCTGAGCCCCTCCTGTGTCTTTGGGGGCGGATCCCTCACTCTCTCTCTCTCCTCTCTCTCTGTGCCCCTCCTGTGTCTTTGGGGGCGGATCCCTCACTGTCTCTCTGCCCTTGGCTACAGGTGCGAGGGTGTGGCTCTTCATTGGCTTCATGCTGGCGTTCGGCTCTCTCATCGCCTCCATGTGGATCCTGTTCGGCGGATTCGTCGTGCCGCGTGAGTTTGCCCCGCCCCTTCCACCATTGCTCCTGTGTTGTGCCATACTTGTGGTGATGCTGTCCCAAAAAACGAGTGTGAGGCGCAAAACCTCTTCTAAAGACGGCTGCTTCTCAGGGATGGTCAAGCTGGAGTTCATGCTGGCCTAGTGCTAGTGACATGTGGTATTATTAGGATTGTATTGGGTTAACGTTAGTGCTGGGTTAGTGTTGGTTTAGTGCTGGTTTGGTGTTGGGTTATAATTGGGATGAGTTTTACGGTGTGCTGGTCAGTGCTGACTTACATTTACATTTATGTATTTAGCAGACGCTTTTATCCAAAGCTGCGTACAAGGAGTACATGAAATTGTTACAACTCAAATGCAGCAACAAAAAAGTATCATTTATACTAAAGCAGCAAAAACCATAAAAGCCTAAAACAGTCAAATAAGCACAGTGAGCATAGTAGAACCACCAATCATATTGCAATTTTATTTTTATAGGGGGCCATCATTTATTTTTATTTATTTAGCGGATGCTTTTATCCAAAGTGACATCATAAGACCAAGGTAGCAGTCAGAAAAAGGTACACATAACATGAGACAAGAAGTTAATGAACTGACAATGACTTAGTGCTGGGTTATAGTTGGGGTGAGTGTTCGTGTTGGGTTATAGTAGGGGTGAGTGTTAGTGCTGGGTTATAGTTGGGGTGAGTGTTAGTGCTGGGTTATAGTTGGGGTGAGTGTTAGTGTTGGGTTAATGTTTGATGAGTGAAGGGTGAGGACTGGGTTAGTGTTGGGTTAATGTTTGATGAGTGAAGGGTGAGGACTGGGTTAGTGTTGGGTTAATGTTTGATGAGTGAAGGGTGAGGACTGGGTTAGCGTTGGGTTAATGTTTGATGAGTGAAGGGTGAGGACTGGGTTAGTGTTGGGTTAATGCTTGATGAGTGAAGGGTGAGGACTGGGTTAGTGTTGGGTTAATGTTTGATGAGTGAAGGGTGAGGACTGGGTTAGCGTTGGGTTAATGTTTGATGAGTGAAGGGTGAGGACTGGGTAAGCGTTTCTGTGGTAGTCTCTGTGAGCAGGTGCTTGCAGGCCTTCTCACATTACCTGCTGTTGCTGGCTTTATTAGAAAAAAATGCCTAATCAAAAATGGTCACCGCACATCTACACTGTGTTCATTTGTCACGTATGAAATTAATTCATGACCATTTCTATAATGGGCCTGTACTGTGGCTCAAATTCCTTTGATTTACATTCGTATAGTACTGTCATTTAATATCACTTTGTTTCGTTTATTTTATTGTATTTTTTATTACAGGAAAGGAAATTGTCTATCCTGGCATTGCAGTTTTCTTCCAGAACGCCTTCATTTTCTTTGGGTAAGTGTCATCACATATGTGTTGTCAGATGACAGTTACTTCATATTTGGTGTCAGTTAAACATTTCATCCGTATGATTTTGTCATTTATCATTCATAATAAGAACCTCAAATCCTCTCTGTCCTTTTCAGGGGACTGATGTTCAAATTCGGCCGCACTGAAGACTTGTGGCAGTGATTTCTACTGTCCGTCTGTCCTTCCGTCCGTGTCAGTCCACCTTACCCTTCTCCCTCCCTTCCTCTCTGTTTTTTTTAAACTCCTAAGCTTTACTTCCTGTTTTATCTGTGGTGGTCCAGTTCTCATACCGTAAGCCCACCCCCCCCATGACTCAGAGCACATGGGCCAATCAGAGCAGCTTCTGCTCACAACACCTAGGGTGGGGCCACCCCCTGACCCTTTCTCTCCACACTGTCCGCTTAAGTTTTATTATTTAAAAACAGCATCAGTACTCAGACACCATCGTGCACTGACAGAGCAAATGGACCCAGAACGACATGCATATACGCAAGCACACTACACTACTCAGTTCCAAGGAATTTGGAAGTCCTGTAAAAATAAATAAGTAAGTAAACCCCTCATGTTTTACACTGAAGCAATCCGAAACCTCCGATCCACGTTGTGGCTTGGAAGGTATCCGTGATGTTAGGACGGTGCGTGCTGAAATGGTCGGCACACGCTTGTGGATGCTCCTCATGATCTGCATTGGCTGCAGCACTGACTCCATTTTTGGCTTTTTGTAAAAGTGCCCTTCCGAGCGCAACACAACTTTGAAGCGGGACCTTGTGAGCTTTCACAGGTCAGACACATAGATTACACTCCACAACACAGAAATGTATGGATAAGACCATTTTTCAGTGTGTCCTGTATTTCGTGTCAGAAATACCTGCATAGTTTTTGTTATTGTTATTGTTATTACAGCCATAATAATTTGAGACTGGAAGTTGATGCCACTGATGACCTCACTTCCTGTATTCCCCTCTGCCTGCTTTCCTTAGCATGTTCCTTCTTCTCCAAAGATAACAGAGCAAGACAAAGAAACCCCACTCAGACTTCAAAAGTAGGGACACAGGCTTCAGGTGCTAACTTTCACAGTTTCAGCACTTCACATCTTTAATTTAGCATTTCTTTATGACCATTGTGTAAATGAGAGCTTTATTTATGAATAGAGACTTTGTGGCACAGATATGTATTTTTAAAAAGCACAAATAGCTCATGTTCTCATTCCTGGTCTTGTATGGGATAAACACATTTGTTTGTTTTCCTACCAGTTGAGAGGGAAGTCAGATCTTCCGCTTTACAGATAACTGTGTTTGTTGTGTAGCTGAAGGAGTTGTATTTCCCTGTGGAGATCTTCTGAAATGTACAGAACCAGCATATTTCCAAATATACTCTCCTTTCCTCTGCACACTGAAACTAACTTTTTTTGAGTTGTTTTGTAATCTCGATTGAACGCATTGGTTACATTACACAGATTAAAGAAAATTACCCTTCATTTCATAAGGTACATATGTAAGAGAAAGAAGTGAAGCGGTTCAAAGAAGTGAAGTTGTTCATGGGAGAAGGTGGTTTTTAGGTCAAAGCTAAGCGGACGATTGCTACTCAAGGTGTTTCTAACATTTAAGGGGTTTATCCTGTTAACGATAAGGAGTTATTAAAATGTGTTGCACATTTATCAACCTTACTACTTTTACATTTATTGAACAGAATGTAAACTTTTTATATGGTTTGTGTATTTTTTTTTTTCCCTGAAATAACTTGTCAACATACTGGATCTTATCTTTAGAATGTAAAGATGTATCTGCAAAAATAAATAATAAAAAAGCCATTTCTTATGCATTCTGTGTTTATTTCATGTTTTAAATTAATTGAATGTTGTTTTATAATGAATGCTTTGCTTATCCCTCATCAAGTGAATAATTTAACGCTGGAAGGGAACTTTTTAGAAAGTGGGCTCAGGCGAGTGGGGCTTTGTGATTTTTGCACGTATTTTTCTTTCTGTGGTGGTATGAATCTCAACTGAATTGTGACATCATCCTGGTATTCATGAATATTCATGAGTGCACAACCCCTGGAACACAATGTTCAGACAGCTCACTGGGGCATTGGTAGCGTTCATCAGCTTCTGCAAGGAGTTTCTGATCACGAATGCTGTAGTGGATTGCAATGCAAGTGGTTTTTATTTGTCTGCCTATTGTACCGTTTGGACATAATTAAGCTGGTTCAACCATGAATGAACAGAACATATGGCAAGGAAAATAAAAAGAACAGGCCAGCCATGGCTTATTGTTTACATACAGTCTGAACTACCGAGCCTGCACTTCAACAGTGTATGACCTTGACAGCTGTGCCATGCTTTGAGTTCTTCTGTTTAGTGATGGTTAAAATAAGGCTTTATGAACTCCATTTGTGTCAAGCTTCAGTCAGCCATCGATCGCTGACTTGTTTGATCCAATCAAAATCATGTTTTTTTTTCCCCCTTGCCAAAATTGATCATTGTTCCACATCATCACAGTACTGATGGTATATGGAAGGTCATCCCATGTTTGGTTCATTGAAATGTCATATCACCATCACTAATATGAAAAAAAAAATACATTAGCAGCTAAACTTCCCTTTAGTTCCCATCTATGCCCTGCTGACAGAATTTTAAACAGAAACATATGTTTGTTGTTAAGTTTGCTAATCCTTTTTATGTATTTTAAAAAGCTTAATTCCACCCACCCCTACCAAATTAACCAGCCGATGGCAGTGGGTATCTTGTTAAGCCTCTCAGACTTGAAGCATATGAAAACACATTTCGGCTCTGTCACGTCTGAAGATTTAGCTGAGTATTTTGACAGCAAAAACAGATGGGATAATGATAAACAAGACCAACTTATTTTGAATAATTTATTTGAACAAACAGATTTATGTGATCTCCGTGTTAGGCCCAAAATAAGCTAATTCCATAGCCATTTGGGCTGTGCCAGCCGTAGTCTCATAACTGTTTCTCTCTACTTGTGAGAAATCGATGCCAAAGCTTAGAGATAAACACGGCTATGAAACAGAATTAGAGAAATAAAAACAGTTTCCATCTGTGTTAAACAGATTTATTTCAGAACATGAAGACATTAAAGCACAGATTTTGTTTATTGAATTATTGCCTCAATTATTGAATATGGACAGTTCCATTTTCCTTTACAAAAACCTTTACAAAAATGTAGTATTTTCAGTTGTAAAAATAAGGATTTTCATCTGTAAAAAGGCATGCGGTTGAAAGACACGGTGAATGGGGCAGGCTGTACGTGTTGCCATTGGATGAACGACTGTTGAAAACACATTTGGGAATTCCTTCTCATTTTCGCACTGCAAGGTGTGGAAACTGGAAAGACAAAGACAAAGGTTTTGATTATGGCCTTCATTAACAACCCTTGGCAGCCGTAGCATACAATTCTATGCACAATGTACTCTGCAATTTCCATTATTCTCAAATTGTGCACTGGAATGAACCTACAGCGGAATGAATGATCCGCTGTACAAAAGAAAAAGTGGTGTGCTGTCTCCATGGAAACCCCCAAAAATTTCACAGATCAAGTGAGGGATAGTATGTTGTAATGGTAGAATGAGGATTCATGAACTATAATGAGCTGTCAATGACTGCTGTTTTTAACCAATCCAAGGTTAATGCTCTCTACAGCAATACATAATGGGTTTAATAGGCGAGGCACAGGTAGAGCACTGTAGCCCCGTTTGCGGATGCATGAAATGCACTGTAATAACAGGGAGAACCTATTGTAGAAACTGAGCAAGAAATATAAACCACCAAGGTAATGCTGTTGACTGCCTGTTTTGTTATATGGGCTCCATTTGATATGAGACCTGACAAAGATTGTCTCACACAATAAAGATGTGTAATGGAGCTCATTTATGTTCCTGTTACTCCTGAGCTGGTGTGTCTTTAGGGTCTTTGGTCTAGTTTTACAATGCTCACATGCTAATTGCTTTGCTCTGGATGGCCCTCAACTTGAGGATGTCTAGAATGTCATGCATTGTGCGGACAAAGTAGAAGGGGAAGCATATGGAACCCAGATCCAAACTCTGGGATGACTCAAAGGGAGGGGAAATAGGAAGCGTGCGGGACCCAGGTCCTAGTGCACCCCATGTTACCTCCCAGAAGGCTTGGTCATCAAAGCACTTCCTGTCCTGGGGTGGCCTCCACAAATTCCACTTCACGACAAAGCCTGAAGTTTAAAACAGAAATTTTTGTTAGCAAACGTGACCCACGTACAGGAAGCTCCATTACTGTATTATAGCGCAGGTGCAAATGGGCCCGCACAGGTGTCTTACCTGTACATGCTCCGAGACACAGGCTCAAGCTGAGAGTGACCAGCAGAGTGCAGGGGTCATACATGGCCATCTCTGGAGCTCTGTAAGACATACACACACACACAAACATACACAGAATTATCTGAAACTATAAAATTACACTGTGTACTGTTTATTGGCATATACAAGGTAATTTGGCCATTACTTAAACCATTTTTGTCCTGACAAACTGACAAACCATAGCAACATGTGGAAATGTAATTACACTGGTGCAGCAACAAATGGAGGATGCCCTTGGACATACATTGTAATTAATTAGGGGGGCTTGACCCCACGACACATGCACACACACACACACACACACACACACGCATGACCGTGACATCAGCCAATGTACTTAGGTGCGCTTCCCAAAGTTCCGCTCTGAGAAGTTCAGCAAGAACTTGCCACTTACTCAGATGAGCTTGACACACGGATGAAGAAGCCCACCAGCCATCCCATAATTCCAGGCATACCATGGACACTCAGAACCCCACAAGTGTCCCGGCACTTGAACACAGTCTGCAGGCTGGGCTGTGAGACAGGGCAGAGAGGACTGTCACACGTATGCAGAGAACTATGAGAATCAGGAGTCTCTGGTGGTGAGGATATTCAATATTGGAGGCTGTAAATGCATAAAAAAAACAT
This sequence comes from Albula goreensis, assembly GCA_022829145.1. NCBI lineage: Eukaryota > Metazoa > Chordata > Actinopteri > Albuliformes > Albulidae > Albula > Albula goreensis. The sequence continues at coordinate 4,765,893 of CM040749.1, forward strand.
TTTAAATTATGGGGACTTTCTGTCACTTTGGTCTGCTTCTTTCATGGGGCTTCATATTTGCTTTAGGAACATTTGATAGAATAGAATAGAATAGAATAGAATAGAATAGAATAGAATAGAATAGAGCTTTATTGTCCATTTCTGGAAATTTGTTTTAAGAGCACACAATGAATGAAAATTAATGCCTGCTGGATGTCTTTTTTCACACTGAAAGCTGCAAGTTATGCAAATGACATCACAAACAGAGTAACAACCACAGGTGGTAACACTGACTGCCAACCTCATATTTTGTAACATTTTCACTTCAATGCTTTAATTATTTCTTTAAAACTACACTTCAAACATAATTTTTTGAGTACAGCCTGATTCAAATGCACGCACACTCACACACACACACACACACACACACAGTTAACATTCACAGTTATGGTGGACAAACCTGAGACACTCAACTGGGTTTGACGTATATACAGTATGCGGTAGCAGTAACAGCTGGTAGACGGTAACATCACCTTTATGTAACGGAATCCCAGGGAGGACATTAGGCCAGCAAGCAGGCCTGTTGTCATGGCAATCCCAGGCATGTTGACAACTGACATGGCAACTCCAACTGCCACGCCCCCAGCCAGTGATGCATTCTGAATATGGACCTACAGGAAGTGGAAAGGGTTCGGGAGCTGATATGTGAAGCTTTAGAGGGGATCAGTTCTTATCCATCACCTTTTTGTGTTAAAAGCATTTAATTAAATTTTTATTTTTTTTAAATTAAAAAAAAAGCTGTAGTTTCAAATAACACAAAAGAAAGCTATGCAAAACACAAGAAGAAAACAACCGAAACTCAGACTATGAAGCGTATGGTAGCAATGGGTGATTGATGCATTTCAAAACCAAAAATGGAAGGAGCAACCATTCAATATCATTGATTCACTGATTCGAATCAATCGCTGAACTTAGCTGAACTTGGCAGCGGAGAACCAAAACATTTTGATTGGTTCAGACTTAGGACTACTGATTGACAGCCAGCTGTAGCTCCACCCATAACATCTTTCTGTACGTTTGCTAGGGTGGGGTGTTCTCCTCACCATGTTGAACTTCCCCCGGGGGCTGGTCATCATGGAGATAGAGAAGGCAGTGAGTGCACTGGTGGCGAGGGACAGGTACGTGCTGTAGATAACCCACAGTTTCTTTAGGGGGAAGTCCCTGTCAATCAGCACCGAGTTGAAACTGGGCCAGAACATCCATAGGAACAGTGCCCCTGGAGGCCAGAGCGGGGTACAGCATTATAATCATGAAAAGCATGAATTTAAATTTTGATCCAGAATTTTATACGCTTTTTGATGACACAGATGACACTCTGGCTGGTTCTGTGCTTGTGGTTGAAAAAAGCAAGAGGAGGCAAGCTTCAAATTTAACACTCTAACACAAACCACTCTCTAGGAATTTTACTGAAGTGCCAATGTGCCTGGCTCTACTGCCTATTTCCAAAACAATAAGAGCTGTTCCCAGATAGTGAGGGAAAAGTGTCTTCAGATTTGTTGAGTTTTTACTATCTAAACTATGGGATCTGAGACTGCACTGGCTCATGGTGCTCTCTACATTCTTTTCTATACCATTCCATCCCAACGACTCCTGTCTAGCCCTTTTCTCCATCACATAACTTCCCAGCATGGTGACAGTTCAGTCTTGCAACTTGGTCATTCCCACCTTGCCAGGACAGATCAGCCATGCTATCCTCCCCCACCTCCCTTCCCCCATTCCCTTCCTCACCTATGGTGGAGAACAGAGTCGTCTTCTTGTCAGTTTTCTCCTTTTCGTGCCTGGGTTCGAGTCCCGGCTGGTACAGGATCCGTGACATCGACAGTCCGAAAAAGGCTCCAAAGATATGGAGCAGCATGATACTGCTGATGGGCGGGACCTGAGGGGGTCACCCGTGACATCACAGATGAGTCATTCTTTCCAGTTTCTCAGCTACCATTCACTGCCTAACAGCTACCTGTCTGCCCAATTGCTGCTCCCACATGTAAACATTTCTATAGGTAAATACTTCCACCTGCCCCACTGTTGGTCCCACAGTTAAACACTCTCACTGCAGGTTCCACTGCTGAACTCCACAGCTAATTACTCACCTGGAAAAAATTTTGGAGAATCCAGCGGTTTGCCATGAACCCAGTGACCTCAATCAGGGCCATGAGTATCAGGTGGGCGGGGTTAGTATTTCCCAGCACCGCCCCCATGGAGATGAGGGCAGAGGCAGCACACAGATTGGCTGTGGCCAAACTGACAGAAAACAAGAGTCAGGGATTGGACAGAACAAGGTGGTGACATTTTAAGTCTTTCTTAGGGCATACATACTTATATTTTTCAAGCACACTGGCAAGAATGCGGTACACTTCAAAGTCATTACAATTGGAAGACTAACAATTGCATCACACTAGTGTCAGAATATCTTTGACCTTATTTTTAATTTAATTTCTTTCATTATGCAACACAAACTTTTTTAAAGTAGAGGGAAGTATAAGGGGGGTGAAAGTCAAGTAGCTGATTTGATCTTGTCAGCGTGTCACTGCGTTAAAAAAGAAAGCAGAGCAGAGTCATTCTCATCTGTTGCTGTAGTCATCCTCCCATTTATTCTCCACCAAACCCGAGACATTTCATTTTGATTTAAAGGCCTGCTTGCCTCATCCTGGCATTTATAACTATATATAACCTGCTGCAGTTTGGAAATGGTGTTTCACAATGCCCCAAATCTGAAAACTGTCATGTCAGTGAATAATGAGACCATAAAAGTCATTTTTCAGACTAATTCATAAAATGATTTCCAAAAGGAATATGACATACATTTTGGCATGTGACGGGGGTATCATGTTTGTAAAGCACTGGAGTGAGTACGGGGGCGCCACTTCTCCAGCTAGTCAGTGAAGTGTTATGTCATCACTCTCTAGTGCCATTTCTGAAGTATTTCTTCAGGTGAAATCAGGAAGTAAGACAGAGAGAGAGAGGAGAGAGAGAGAGAGAGAGAGAGAGAGAAGAGAGAGAGAGAGAGAGAGAGAGAGAGAGCAAGAGAGACAGAGCGAGAGAGATGGAGAGAGAGAGCAAGAGAGACAGAGAGAGAGAGAGAGATTTATTTTATTTTATTTATTTATTACTGTATTATGTATGTTTTCAATTTGTAATTTAAATGTTTCATTGTTTTAGCTCTGGTAATATTTCTTGGATGTAGTCATGCCAATAAAGCATTATTAAATTGAAACTGAAATTGAGAGAGAGAGAGAGGAGAGAGAGAGAGAGAGAGAGCGCTTAAACAGCCACATTTTTTGGTCCACTGCAGTACTCACCTGTGCATTCTGATGTGAATCTTTCCTCTGTGATATGCAAACAGGAAACCATTCAGCAGCACCGCCCACTGCACGGACAAGCGAGGCCACCAGCAGCGAGAACGCAGAGCCGCTGAAACTGTAGCGAACCAAGAACATGGCCAGGAAACCGAAGCCCAGGAAGACCATCACATTCACATCCTGGAATTCTGTCAGGCGGGAGATAGAAAGCGAGAGCACACAGGTTGCATTGGAAAAGTACACAGTACTTGAAAAAGGTAAAAGAACACACCATTTAAGACATGGTGCTAGGAATAACATCCCCCAAAGTCAAAACGTATCCCAAAATAATTCTAATGTCCCACTCACAAGTTGGTATCTCCTAACTGATGTTTGTCAGCCTATGCTTTTGGTTTGTTTTATAGAATGCGCTGGTTGTATTGATAGGTTGTATCTATAACTTAGAGTAGCATAGCCAACTTACAATCATTGCTTAATGAGGCTGCTTATGTACTTGTTGGTCTACAGATGTGGTTGGTTAAATGAATGCAATATGCAAAAATGTCTCCTCTACCATAAACAACACTAGACCTATTATCACCTGTCTGCTAAAGGCTCAGTTGCTGTGGGTCCCTGCTCTGTTTCAGTGTGCGAGAGGTGCACACAGTAGGGGTTAGGGGTTGTTTGCCAGGGTTTTGGTCTTATCCGCCCTGTTCTGACTGGATGTCACCCACGGCCCGCTGGCCCGTCATCGCTGGGGTGTGCCCTTATCTGCCCGTACCACCAGAGTGTAGACAGGGTCCTCCCAAACCCAAACACAGGGACGAGAGCGTGTGTGCTCAACGTTCTGGAGGCCTTTATCATAAATACACAAAGGGGGTTTCCCCATGCCGCACCAGGGACCCCAAACCCTGGTCTGGATGATCGCATGGCATGCTGCTTTTCCCCTGTGCTCGGCACCTAATTAATCAGGTACAGGGATAGTTAACCAACATTACATATTCAGAAGTATTAGCTGGGTCTACATTGACGACCATTTTATTGTTTGCAATCAGTGGATGCAAGAAATGGGCTCAGTGCTGGCACTCTCACTATTGGTGAAGGTTATGTGATATTTTACATAAATATGTGGGTTTAATGTGGGTGCACTATCCCTTTAAATCTAAAGTTAAGTACACCTAGCTCAGTTCACCTGGGTTCTTTGAAACAGTGGTGGACTTTTAGGCGGACCCAAAACCAGTTGACCCCACAGAATGAGGATCCTGGGCCTACATTATCAACTTGTTTTATTTTCAGTTTTCAGCATTAATAATAACTGTAAAAATAATAATAAGAAGAAGAACAAGAAGAAGAAAGGGACAGAAAGCAAGACGAGGAAGACGTGTTGTGCCTTTTGCTATTTTTATGAAAACACTATGACAATGTGCACTATATAATAAAGCCAGCTACCCACTCAGAGCTAAGATGGTACCTCCTGTCCGAACGCTTTGAGATAGGCAACTTACCAGCATAGGTATTTGTGACAGGATCCTGTTCTATGACTGCCTTGTCCTCATAGTCAACGAAAAAGACGAAGAGTAAAATGAAGATCATCTCCAGGAGCAAGGCCATCGGAGGCAGGCGCCCGCGAAGGCTGGGGGCGTATTTGGGAGCCATCACTGAATCTGTGTGGGCATTTCATTAACGCTGAGTCGGTCTGTCTCCAGCCATCTGCCTGTTGGTGACAGTGCAACCGCTAAACGCACATCCTGACAGAAAGGGCGCACAAAATGGGGTGGAGGGGTGGAGGCGGGGTTTTGTTGACCCAATGCTAGCGGTTGCTCTTTATCTTTTGACACACAGCACAAACACAACAATGAAGTTGCAAACAGCAAGTCACAACATTTAACGCAACATTTTTTGTGTAAAATCTAATCCTTGTTTTCAATCATGCATGTTGATGACGTTTACCATTTTGTATAATTACGCAAACCTCAAGTGCCATATAAGACTAACTAAATTAAATAACAATGCTTGCCATTTTAGGTTTATTTTTAGTTTATGTTACCATGTTAAAACATGTTAACAAAGTCTCAATTTTTGATCAAATCTTTTCCTCCATTAAAACGAACGTGAGTCATGGGAGCTATGAGTCAAAAGTGACACTACTTAACCCTGTCAAATTATCAAAAGGCTTACAGTCACCATGGGAACATTCAGTTCTATTCATTCTTGTTTGAATAATGCTTCTTACAAAGAACACTGTCACAAAGCATCACTACATGGATCCGTGGTGAAACCCACCCCAAGCCACCTTAGGGTGGCAGCAGAAAGGTAGATCTCTGTGGTCTAAAGGGGGAAACCTTAAGCAGAATCCACCTCTGAGAGAAGCTTGTCTGTCTCTGACTGGTCCTGGGCAGTTTTCATGAGTTAGACGGAGGAGTACATTAGTGCTATCTGTCTGGTCAATGAAGGTCTGCACTGCAGGGAGGTCCAGTTTCTGATATGGACAGGCAGAGGATTTTAGCCAGGTCAAGAGTATTCTGTTGAGTTATAAACGTTGTAGATAATAGATGGTCACTTATTTATCGTGTTTTCATGTTCATTCTCACCTAGCTAATATTTTAGTTAGAGCAGTAATTCATATAATTTGAAAGTTCAGCTACATGTCCCTCAAGAATGGCATCCAAACTCTTTTCTTGTGTTTGTGTATGAAACATTCTATTGGTCTAGAATATAACAGAATAGGAGGTAACTGGCGTCAGTATACGTTTCTGATGACAGAACTCAGCCGGGTAATTGGTAGAAACAAAACATGCACTCACTAACCCTTCAAGCTAGGAGTTGCCCTACCCTGTCATTAATAAATGATCATGCCTACTCATGCAACATCCCAGATGGGATCAAAAATCTGTATTACAAACGTTATACGATGCTGTAATATTTCAAGTCACCGGCAGGGGGAGTGCTACACCAAGACCATGCAAGTCGATATCGTGCCACCAAGGCAAATACTGTAAGCGGGAACCAAATTAGTTTTTGATTTAAGTGTTATTTTTAATGTTTGCTCAACAAAATATTCCAGCTTTGCATAATGCACAACCGAGATAATTTTATTCACAAAATATGTATGACCCAGTTAACCTCATTCTGTTCATGAAAATGGATTAGAAAAGAGAAAATGTTCACCAGACAGTGCAAAAAATATAACAGTCTGACCCATAAAACCATAGATTTATTGGTGCCCACATGTTTACAACAGAAACAATAGGTCAAGAAACAGAAATTGCACAACAAAAATAAAACTGAATTTCGTTCTTGTTTCATTCTGACTTTCATCACTGCCAGGTACTGCATACATGTAATCATAGTACTAACAAACCATGATACATATTTGTATAAACTGTCTGAAATATAGAAACCAAGCCAGATTTGGATTAAAATTCATCTCTAATTGAGGTGTAACCCAGTTATCTGCAACTAATTATTGATATATGCAGTACATATTTGCAGAACACAAATTAACATATCAACAATAGATATAATTCATTATATGTAAATAATTGTCAGGTATCTTTCAGTTTTACTGTATTGTTTTTCATTTTGTTTTACACCATACCAACAAAGGCAGTGTATTAAATAAGGAATAAACCAGGAAATGCTTGGCAGCTGTATGGAAATAAACTGGGACAGGACTGCGTAAAGATGCAGGTGATCGGCAGAAGAATCCAGTGAGAATCAACTATTTAAGAATGTGGCGTAATTCAGCATGAGATTTATTTATTACATTATTTGATCATTGTGTCTCTGGTTATTTTAATACATTTTCTCCTCAATAACTTATTATTACTTAAGAGAAAAGACACACCAACATCCACCCACCAAAGGGATAATGTTACATCCATGCTATCTGAAGTTTTGTCATCTAAATATATTCAAGACAGTGGCCCATTCATTGCTGTCCACAATTAGCTTTGACCTAACGTGCATTTGCATCAAAGAACTTGTTTACTAGTTTGATGACTGTTGGGATTTGCTTATGGTGAATATGTAAAATCACAGACATTGAACCTTTACATGTAATGATATGATTCTGCACAAAGGAAAATGGGGGGACATTTAAAAAATTTACATACAAATATAATTTTCATCCCTGACAAAAGAGAATATCTCAGCATGCTTCCTCTCAACATGTACTACTGCACAGTTTGTAAACAAAGCTGGCTACACCAGCAATACTCTTTCTTCCAATTAAACGGTATGTGCCTATAGCCATGCCATCTTTTGACACGCCATCGTCAGTCAACGTACAATGCACAGTAACTTGACACTCCCTCCACTAGACTTCTATTCAATAACTGAGTTGTCGGCTATGGACTGCGTGTCATTTGGAACATAATGTGTGAATATTTATGCTTATCACAGCCAACGATGTTGTATACCCCTGTCATTCGGAAACGTAGGCAGGCGTCATTGTGCATAGTCCTTTACCCACCGACGCAAAATATAGGGACACCATTTAGGGAAAGTCCACCTCCACGGCCAGCTCATAGGCCAACAAGAAATACTTGATTTCTCAGCCCAGGTGCTGATTGGTTTGAGAAGGAAATGTTGTTGAAGCTGTTGTTGGCCCGCCCCGTTCCCTTTCTTTGGTAGGGTTGCCTAAGTGACTGGTGATGGACAAACATGACTGGTCATTTTTCACATCGATCAAAATTAATTAATGTTACAAATAACGTGATTGGATGGTGCAAATGTCACACAGCAGTAGCTGCGCAAAACATCGCGCGGCGTTGCGAGCCTGCGCTGAAAGAAAAGAGGAGGGTCTACTCGGGAGTCGTTTTATTTATTTCTTTGTTTCCAGTGGAAAAATAATAAGAGCGATATATTTCTGTGGTGGTTTTTTTATTATTTTTTTACTTGATAAAGAAAGAAACTGGAAAAGATTACAAGACGAAATAGAAAGCCGAAGCGAAGGGGAGGAGGATGAAGCGGCGCAATGCGGACTGCAGCAAACTCCGGCGGCCGTTAAAACGGAACCGAATCACCGAGGGTATATACGGCAGGTACGAAGGCAGCCGCTGGGCTCCCGCTATTATAATGGAGACCCCAGAGATTTCCCATTGTGGAACGGGGCTGTCAGGTGTCTGAGTGGTGTACTCGTCCCTGCTCTGCGTGAATTGTCACACACCAGAGGGCTGCTGCGTCGGAATGCGCGTCCTGGCAGTAGCCACTGAGCTAGCTAGCTGGCTGTCGCTTCTTTAGCTGGCCACAGCGAAGCGAGTTAGTGAGCGAGCTGTTTATTATTACAATATCAGCTGGCTGACTGTTAACTTTAGGCCCAACGCTGGAGCCCCAGGCTCACTCAAAATGCAAAGCCTTGTTGAGGAAAATAGAAAATTAATGTTACGACGCAGTAACAATAATCACTATATAGTGCATTGGGTTTGCACCATGGCTTGGTTGTTGTGATAGCTGTGGATGAGTGGGTAGGCACCTCATTTTCCAGCCAGTTATCAGAACTAGTAATGTAATGTTCGTCTACAATTTGTTGCTAACATTGACTCGCTTGCTTCCCAGACGGCTAGCTAACGCTAGCCATATATCATTCAAATTAGAAAGTGAAGGTAACGTTAGTTGGCAAATTGTTTGCAAAGCTAGCAGTGGCTGTGCGCTCTCCCTACTTGACTTTCTCAAGCCTTGTCTGGCTGCTAGCTCATGGCATCCAGCATATGTTCTTGACGGCGACACCATGGAAATGTTTACGTTGTGCAAACCAGTGGTTCAGACGGGAGATAACGCACTGTAACTGCTAGCAGCAATGGTCACATATGGTAGTCCATATTACAAAATGTGTGATTAACCACAACGTTGACAGAGCATGGCCTGGATAATTAATTGATTAATTGTAGACAATCATTATCGACTATTACTTCATTTGTTTTAGTGTTGTCTCACCTGTACAACCTTCCTGACCGCGTTTCTAAGACAAGTTTCCCCCAATGGAATAACGTTGTTTGCCAATATACCAAAAACGATCATTTTATTTCTACTGATAAATGGCCTAATTTGTTACACGTGTATACATCATAGTCTTAATTGATTGAATTAAGCCACGTTGAAATGAGGACAGAGAATAACAAGATAAGGACAAGCAACGATGCTTCAGTCGTCTTCAGAGACGATTACAGTGTCACTGTAAGTTTAAGAACCAGCCTAATGTCGTACTCGATAAATCTTTGAAAAATTGACTTATTGTTTTTACCTCTTGAAGTTTCCCATTTTATCACATCTCATCATTTTAATAGCATTTATCATAGCGTTAATAGCATAATATCGTTAATATCATAACAGCGTTTTACATGAATCATAAAACCATATGCCTGTTGAGCTTGTGTTTGTAAACCAGTTTCACTCTGACAGTTGGACCTCTGCAGTTAGACCGAAGCCGAGCCAGCACTTAGTGAAATACTGTCCCATTTCCAGCACCGGCAGGGATGCCAACCCGTTGCCTACGGATCTCAATTTACCCCCAGTGTCCGTTAAAGGTTCTGTCAGCGTTTAATTCTAACGGTGTGATCCTCCGACCCGCTGAGTCCAGTCAGCATTTAAATCCGTCTGCGATCCTGCTCCTGGCGGTCAGGTAATCTTGGGCAGGCGGGAGGTCGTCTAATCCCTTTTTTTTTTTTTTTTTTTTGTCGGAGCAGGTGCAGCCAGCAGAAAGACAGAGCTGTCTGACTGCAAAAGGCCTCCGGTACATTGGAGTCAGTGGGCCAGGATTGTAAAAGTGCTCTGTCAATGACTTAATGTTAACATGCTAATACATGTTTACTTCGCTGGTTGCTATATTTTATTTGTTCGACAATTCGGCCTGTATTTATTCACTTTGACATGCCCAATTTCCCACTGAGCCTTGGTGTGTACTCCTGTGTAATGCATTTGTCTGAATATGTGTCATTTTCAGAGCGGGAGAGTTGTGTTGACTTGCACCCCCGTGGTTCCCACGCAGCGCCCTTAAGCCCTGCAGACCAAAAGCGGGTCTGGTTATACCCACTTCCTACAGACTGGCTCCTCTGCAACGTGAGGTGCTCAACGCTGCGAAACGCTCTCGCGTTTCTGGTCATAGTAGTTCTGTTTTGACTTGTACAAACATTTCGTGTAGATTTCATTTGTCAATATGCGAAACAGGACAAATGCGATAATTTGTCACTAGCGCCCGTATCCAATAAGAGAGAGGTAAGAGGTCAGAGCAGATATCGTATCGTGGCTTGGGTTATTCAAATGACGGCATGTCACCCCTGCTAATGATATCCTAGGTGAAGGCAGCTGTTCAAGATGTTGAAAATGTGCTTGTCAAATTAGTAAATGTCACTGCAAGCACATGTAGAAGTGGTCTTCATGAATGCAGTGCAAGGCAGACAGTAACTTGTGTGTAGTGTTTTAAACCGCCTTTGCTCTTTGAATAAGGTGTTGGATCTCCTCTCCTAGCTGGTTGTGTTAACTGTGGCTCAATTATCATATTAGCTGTGTTACACCAGTGCCATTTTGCACATGGGGCAGTCCACTTCAAAATGTCTCATGGATCTGCCAGTCATTATCTTATCCAGGATTTTGCGCGCACACACACACACACACACACACACACACACACACACACACACACACACAAAAAATCAGATTGAGTAGAAAAAAAATGCACACATAATTTGGCAAGGTGCTGACCAGTTAGAAAAGAAAATGCACACCTTATCTGGCAAGGTGCTGACCAAAGGACATGTAAGTAAAAATAAAAAGGAAAGTGTCCTGAACTCTCTTCTCCCTAGCGCTGATTTATTCACCATGGGCTTTGGCTCTGTTCTACCTTCGTCAGGTCTTTTCATACTGATGAAGGCAAGCTGGCTGGTGCTGAAACTTTGCCGAATAAATATGCGCTGGAGCACGGAGAGTGCTGCAAAATTCTTTTTTTTTTTTTTTTTTGCCAAAAAAAAAAACATCAGAACTAAAATATTATAAAGAGCTTCCCAAATACTGACTGCCGTCAGTCCTTGATGGGTGGGACTTAGCGCTGGCGAAGGGGAGGGGGCATCGCGTTATAGAGAAGCTCCTGTCTGACTTTTACACTGAGATTGGTCGAATCTACAAATTTACGTTTGGGCATTTACTAGATGCTCTTATTTAGAGTGACGTAGGCTACACAGATTACATTACGCAGCAGGGTATCTGCTGGAGCAATTCGGCTGAGGCACCTTGCTTGCAAAGACGGTGGCCCGCCTGAGAATTGAACCCGCAACCTCTTAAGTTACAAATCCAGCTCCATAAACATTACGCAACGCTGTGCTGAGACAGAGTGTGTCCTGTGAGAGGGCACCAGTGTTCCGACAGGGTTGTGGAATGAAGCGGAATCCAAACTGCTCCTGAACACCATGCTGTGAACACAACCTAATCCTCAGCCCTGTTCCTGGAGCCTCACAGAATGTGCTATTCTTTGTTACTCGGCACTTAACTGATCAATTAATCCTGTTATCTGCACAATTAGCTTGCCCCCCGATTTGCCTTTGTGTAATCTGAGTGCTGATTTTAAGGTTAAGACTGAAGCCAGCAGACCCTGCCGCCCACCTTGTCCGGAATTGAGTATGCTTGCAGGTCAGACTGTTTAGTAAATTATTTTTATTTTTTTTTTTTTTCCCCCCCACTCAACAAAAAAAAATACAATCTCTTGTTTGAAGCTAAAGTAATTAAATTCAATGGTGCATAGTGTTCCATCAGACAAAACAACATATATATATATATATTTTTTGTCTGCAAACTGTATACCATCTGTCCATGAATAACTAGTATTTTTATTGACAGTTGGCACACAATGACTTTTTAAATTTATTAATTTTTTTTTAATCTTACCAACAAAATTGTATGAGCATAGTGGTGGCTGTAATGTGTGATTATGAAAGGGAACCGAATACAGTACCTGGAAAGGCCATGTGGTGTATGAGGTAGTGCTGTTGTAGTTCCCCTGAGTGATAGGGGAATCCTTGATTGCAGGTTCTCAATCTGACGGAATACTGAATGCCTGGATAACCATTTGCCTTTTGAACCCGGGAATATAGGTCTTGTCACCGGAGGATTTTAATTTTGATCCAAGCTAGATTGTGCCCCCCTGTCGTAGCTCTTATTTCTGTTGTATGTTGAATGCCCGGTGGGTTTTTAATCAGGAATTATTAAACAGAAATTGAAATGGTACCGCTGCGTTTCTGTTCTCTTAAGTAAGTGAAAGTGCTTCATTGCCGTAATGTTGTAGTATCCCTTTACGGAACCTGTCCAGTCCCTCGATCAGAGAGTGAGTTTCTGGAGCCGAAACTTGGGTAATCAGCATGGTCTGGGAATGTATATTTTTATTTCATTCTCAGTAATTTGTGACACGCAGACGGTCCTCGACTGTATTGGATTGGGGTTAAGTTCCAATAAACCCATTGTAAGTGGAAACTATCGTAAGTTGAAAATGCATTTAATACACCTAACACACCGCCATCATAGCCTCGCTTAGCCTACCTTAAATGTGCTGAGAACACTTACATTAGCCTACAGCTGGGAAACCTCATTAACACAAAGCCTATTTTATACTAAAGTGTTGAATATCTCATGTAATTGTTTGAATACTGTACTAAAAGTGATGCTATCGCACCATCATAAAGTCGAAAAATCATAAGCCAGACCATCATAACTCAGGGACAGTCTGTATTGCCATAATTGCAGCTGTTGGGAAATTTAGGTTGTAAATAATGTTGCCTGTATTGTAACCCTGTTTAAGCCCTGCAGTTCTTATTCCAGGCATAGCTGGACACTGAAGTTTGTCATCATCAAAACAAATGAAATCTTTGATTGCGCTGCTTTTGTGAGGATTGAACTGCTGAATATCAGTGTGTGATGTTTTTCCAGTTTCTGTCCCTGTTGTTTCCAGTCTGTTTTGGTGTTTGGAAGTGGCAGAGGGGCAGGAGCCAAAATGGCAGTCTTATGAAATAGCTATCCATTTCTATCCATGGTGAGTCCAATCCATTTGGTGTTGGATTTGGCTGCAAGGTTGGAGCCAAGATGGCAGTCTCTAACTTTCTGTCCGCTTGCCCCTCCAGGTTTCACTAGGAAGCATTGTAATGCTCTGAGTGAGCCTGTTATTGAGAACTTCCTGAACCGCTGTCAAATGCTGACTGGTGCAAGCCAATCAAAAGACTGCCATCATTAGCAAATAAGCCATTGATTGGTTAAAGTTTGCAAGCCATTCTTGGCACTGCAGATCTGTAGAGTTCCGAATGCCTCACCCTTCATCACTATGCACTCTAGCCTGCTTCTAGTACAGGGGTTCTCAAACTCAGTCCTAACCCTGCCAATTACCATCGCTCAGTTAGCGTCTTGGCTGCGTAAACCTATACAACTATAAAATGTAGCCATGAGAACAGTTTTGGACTGTCATTCAGGACCTTATCTAGAATTTTAGCTTGAATGTCAGCTCACTGATCCAATCAGGGTACGCTGACAATGAAGAGCAGACTTTTGCAGGAAATCTAGGGTCAGAGTGAACTCTAGGCATTTAGCATATGTTCTTATCCAGTCTGTGTTTTACAAAGTGTCCATTTATGCAGATGGACACTTCAGAGGTGAAGTACTTTTGCTTAAGGGTATGACCGTACTGCTCAGCTTGGAATTGAACCTGCAACTCCTGAGTAACAAGACCAGCTCCCTAACCATGATACTACACTGCTGAGTAGACAAGGCCCTCCTTGCCATTCCCTGCTCGAGTAAGCAGCCCAAACCATCATGCGTTGAGAGAGTCTTGTTTTGGCAGTAAAATTCTGCGTACAGTCGTGAGTGACAGTTAGATGGGGCCTGCTGTCAGTACGATGATCACATAGGGAGTTTGTGTGTGTGTGTGTGTGTGTGTGTGTGTGTGTGTGTGTGTGTGTGTGTGTGTGTGTGTGTTCTCCCCCCCACTTTTTCCACTCCGCTTGCCCCACCACTTACCACCCCCAAATGCAAGTCTGCACCCCTGCCTCAGTTGTGCTATTTCTGTCCTCCGTCTTCACATGCCACCTGCTCGGTGGCGCTGCCGTCTCTGCTTTTGTGTCCTCACGTCCTCCGGTCATTCTCTGTCTATATCGCTGTACTCATTACTCTTGCAGTAGCCCAGCTTGTCAGCCTCACACCTCTCCTGTATGAGCCTGGTGAAAGCTGCGCTGCGCTGCGCTGCACGGCACAGCGTAGTCTTAGAGTGATAAGCACGCCTATGTTTGGGGACTTGGCCAGCGTTTCCTAACCAGTTGCATCGACCCGGGTATGGTACGTCTTCGGCAGTGGTCCTCATTAGTCCTGTAGGGTCGCAGGGTGTGCTGGTTTTTGTTGTTACTCAGCGCTTATTGACCAGTTGAAACAACTGATGACATGGCTAGCTGACCTCACCTGGTTTCTTGGGCCTGAACCAGCACACACTGTGGCTCTCCAGCACCTGGATTGAGAGAAGACTAAGGTTCAGGCTAGGGTGAAGGTGGCAAACTGGCGATTCAGTGGTAAACTGCATAGAGTAGACCTGTGCGTGCATGCGTGCGTGCGTGCGTGCGTGCGTGCGTGCGTGCATGCATACTCGAAATAGTTTAGGCTTCCACAAACTGCCCACTAAAAACCTGACCGGTGTATGAGGTGTGATGTCCATGCTATGGGTACCACTGACAACAGTGAGTGCCATTCCTAGATGCTGAGGGGGAAGAGTGTCTTGAGCTCTCTGAAGATCTGACCATCAGCATGTTCAAAAGGAGGACTGTTTTCAAAAAATAGACTCCATAATCTGTTAAGATCTTGCGGTTAATGGCTGGTTTCCTGCACGATTAGCCCCGTGCAGCTTTTTTCAGCTATGTCAAAGTTCTCATAGTCACATATAGTCGGACTTGCATACTGTGCAAGTAATTGTCGATAAGCATTTGATTCACATGCTTTTGACTTTTGAAAGCTTATCTGTTTGCCATTTGCACAAACTGGTAGCGCTTTCACGCATGCGAGTCATACCCATGTAGCTGTTGTGTGGCTCAGCAAAACTCAGTAGTGCTTGCAAACCATATTTAAACTTAAGCTCTTTAAAATGTGCTTAAATACATCTTTACATTTTTAAAGGCGGTTGGATGTTTGTCTTGCATATATTTGGTTGATGGTCATGGCTTAAAGAAAAAAAAAAACTCATAACCAGTCAGTTTGTGCTGTATCATTCAGGGCAATGTGGTGTTTTTTTTTTTTTTTTTAAACACTATGTCAACACTTAGAAACCCCATTTTTTTATGATATCTGTCAGAAAAAAAGTTAGTTATAGCAGTGACTGTTGCATTCTACTTGTGCAAAACTGGTGCCGCATCATTTTGAAATAAGCATGGCAGCTGTATTCTGAGGTAATGTACTCTATTTTGACAGTTTGGCTATGAGCTCGGTACGGTATTAAAATAGAGCTCTTAGTGATTTGGTTACAGCTCACGGTGAAACTGTGCACAAAGTCAGTGAATGAAATTCACTGAAGATACCTTTCTCACCTTCCTGTGGAGGGAAGATAGGATCTGCTCTAAAATTTTGTCTTGTATGCATTATTTTTGGAAGAAAAACAAAGGGCCAATCTGCAAGTCATTGTAAATCATTAAATTGTTACAACTTGGCTGTAAAATTCAAAGCTTAATCCCAGGTTGTTGCATATACAGGCATTTCGGTTGCAACTGATATTGTGCTTTCCTGTCTGTCCAGTGTCATTCATTGACATTCAGTCAAGGACAATTTACTCGGTCGATTGTTTGATTGAGAAAATAAATGAACTGAAGTCTGAAATGCTTAAAGTGAGGAACCCTGACTGTTGGCCTCTAAGCACTGGCTTGTGGTGAAACAGCAGGTCCATTGAAAAGGATATAATATTTGACGACCGAATCCGTATTGTTGCATATTGTAGCTTTTGGGATGTTGCATTAGGCAGTATCTTATGAATATTAATAAGGAAATAATAAAGCTGAATTAGAATGAGTAAAAATCTGGGGGGACATGTAACCGAGCAAAAGGGAGAGTGAGTGAGTGCGTGCGTGTGTGCATTTGCATTTGCATTTGCAGATTTGTATGTTATTTGTTTGAGTGGTGTGCTTATTCCTGTCTGTCCTCTCTGGGGCACTGAAATATATGCCTAATCTTCTGCGTTGGTATGTAGGTGTGATTTTTCATGTCTGTGGGGGAAAAAAACACAGGCGAGCATCCCGTGAAGTTTCTCCTCATTTGTCTTCTCTAAATGGATCCATATTTGTATGTCTGTTTGCATTTTGTGGTTGCCAGTCTTTTCATAGCCCCAGGAAGTGCATGTAGTTTGTTTGTTTATTTATTTATTTATTTTGAGTGATATAAAGTGCACACACAGCCTGACAACATTGGAGTGAAGAGCAGTCTTCCTGGAGCTGCTGGTGAAGTGTAAGGTTTTGCTCACCGAAATTGACAATTATGCTAATGTATGTCAGCTTGGACTGCCTGGCACTCGTGTTATTGAGGTTGCTGTAATTTCTTATACGGGGCGGGGTGTCATGTGATTCAGAGTGGCCGTTTGACGGCGAGGGTTGTGACCACTGCGCAGGAACATGTCTGAGCATGTTTTTGTGTGCAGAAACTAGACACGCCCCTCACACATCATAGCTGTGACCGCATTAGCAACTCACTGGCCTCAAAGCATTAACCCAATAATCTAGTGTGTGACTTGATAAAATACAAATAATAATAATAATAATAATCTGAATAAAAATACAAGCTGTCCCCTCCAGAATTGATTGACATTATGCCTATATATGAGGCGTTTTAGGGTTGGTCTCTTCCAGATTTTTGACATTAAATGTGGTGGTGTTTTGGAGTGGGACTTTGCCTGTCTTATGTCTATCCTCATTGTGTTCAATAGGGAATTTGGCATAAGGAAGCCCAGCTTGAAAGTGTGTATTTGTAGACAAATACATTAACTCAAAAATCATGGCAAGAAGAGGCCATTCATCTGGTCTGGGCTTATCATTTAAATCTGTTCATAACAGGATATGTGTTTATATGGAATGCAAATGTATAAATATTATACATATAGCAGTTAGAGGGGCATGCAACAGATGGATATCTGGGGTGGGGGTGTGGGTGGATGAATGATGGATGGGATTGTGTGAATACTGTGGAGGAGGAAGGGAAGGAGGAGGGGTTGATCCTTGTTCCTGGTTCTGGAAGGCCGTAGTGTTTGCTGGCTTTTAATTTTATGTTTTGTAATTTTATCAGCTCCTTGACCAAAACCAGTGATTATACAGTGAAATGGGGATGCTACTAAAAGGCTGGGTCAATGTTTGTCTGGCTTGCAAAGTTAAAAGTTATAGGAGACCATTTATATAATACTGAAGCATTAGTGCTATCCAGCTCCAGGTCCTAAACGTTCCGGTATCTGCAGGTGTTTGCGTCAGCCTCGCCTTGCACTCCACTTCTCTTCACTAATTGGCTCACTGCCCTGACCAAGTTATGAGGTAGGGTAGGTTGGAATGCGGTAGGCTGTGTGAGATGTTTGAGGGATGAGGTGGGAAGATTCTGGAACACCACCCCAATTGTGAAATCATGTCTTGTGACAGCCTTAATGGGCAACGAAGATGGAATATCCACCCGACCTAATAGAAACGGCCCAGTAATTGAAATGGAATGCTTCAAATAAATTCACCGGTGCGCTACTTTGTTTCGCCGTAAGTGGGGAAGGTAACAAAAAGGGAACGCTTCGCCCATTCATAATGAAATTGGTCACGACCTCAAGGGCCTCTTTTCCTCGCGCGGTATTGTTTGTGTGTTTATGTTTTTGTCACATTGCACGTCAGCAGGGCAAATGACAATCAAAGACCTAATGAATTGATCTATTTGAGATGCAAACAATTAAAGACCTAATGAGCTGATCTGTTTCAAATGCCATAAATTAACTGATTTAATCTCACATGTGCAGTGAATTCACAGTGATAGAAAGTTATTCTCACCCACAGTTACTGTTCTTGCTGAATACTATGAACTTACTAAAAAAAAAAAAAAAAAAAAAAGCTTTTAGTGTTTTAGCCATAATCTGTGCCATATAATAAGATCTACTTTGGCAAAAAGGAAAATTAAATGGGCAAATAGTATTTTACACATCTTATTACATTGAGATTCCCCTGTTGCTTGTTTTTGTTGTGGGAAAACACAATCTTGGGCTGTCTGTTTAGACTCTATTCATTTACCACAAGCCGTATCATAAGCTCACGGTAATACATGTCGCTTGTTTGATGCTATGTTTGTGACTGTATTTGTGAGTATTATCCAAAAGATTTTTTTTTTTTTTTTTTTTTTTTTTAAAAGTGGAAGTGGTCTTATTCACAGCTGTCATTTCATTTGCACGCCAGCCATCAGGCATAATCCTTTAAGGAAATGTCTTGTATTTTTCGTGATCCACGTCAAAACTCCAGAGAAGGGCTTGGCAACATGACAGATTTCTATCCGTTCCTATAGCGGTAATTGTCTGGGCTTTTCTCACAGGGACACAATACATTTCAGAAATGCTGTTAAAAATACACTGTTCTGAATGGTAGTACTAGATGTTTACTATGTTTAATTTTGACAAAAAGAGTCCAGTCAAACTAAAATTCAGTCCTTCTCAGTTGTCAGCCCACTCATAAATGTTGTAGGAATTATTTTTGGATGATGATGGACACGAGTTTTGCTCATTACTCTATTCTTGGCAGCAAAACAAATATCATGATATAAGTGTATAAGGATATCATCACAATATGAGCGTAATGATGTTTGATGAACAATAATAATACTGCCCATCCCTTCCTGAATTGCCCATAGCAACCGTCAGCGTTTTAATTAACAAGTTGCATCAGCTGAGGACTCGATCGTATTTTACAGTGACAACCAAGAGAATCAGCTTGCATTGGGATTGTACAGGAGGTCCTCGGGTTACGACGGTCTCGAGTTACGTTGTTTCGTGGTTACGATGCACTCCCATGAATTATTTAAACCTAGTTTCGACCTAAGCAGTTTGGTTCATAAATACGACCACAAAAATAAAGATAAGAAATTGTTCTCTCTCTCTCTTTTTTTTTTTTTTTTTTTTTTTTTAAAACTACTGTTTCATTTAATTACTGTATTTTATATGTCCTTCATGTGTTGTGTGTACAGTGTGAGTGACTTAAGGTGTTCATTTAGGTATAATTTAGGTATAAATTCTGACTTGCGTCGAAAATCGGCTCACGACAAGTTGTAGGAACGGAATTCGTTCTTAAGTCAAAGATTTATTTATTGCCCATATCTGATTGGCCCACTCATTTGCCTGCTCATAAATATTTAACTAGCCCAATTGTATATCTGCTTAACTATGTAATGAGTGTATAGCCAATCAGATACTGGGATGTTTAGTCGAAAGGAAAGTACAAAAACCTGCAAACACTGCGGCCCTCCAGGACTGGAGTTTGACACCCCTGCAGTAGACTATTCCCGATAGGAGGCATATGTGAAATACACCTGTCGTCCAAGATGCCCTCTGAGAAACTGACCAGTGTCTAAACTGCCACTTTTCTGGTGTGGTGGTCGCTGCCACAGAGGGCGCTGTTCCCTGAGAGTAAGGCAAGAGCATCTTATGGTGTTGGTAAAGTGGGAGGGGCCATGTGTTCACATGGGTGGAGTCTTGATGGTGTGGGTAAAGTGGGAGTGGCCATGCATTCATGTGGGTGGAGTCTTGATGGTGTGGGTAAAGTGGGAGGGGCCATGGGTTCATGTGGGTGGAGTCTCGATGGTGTTGGTAAAGTGGGAGTGGCCATGTGTTCATGTGGGTGGAGTCTTGATGACAGTGAAGATGCATCATGATTTGAGCAGGCCGTTCAGCCCACTAGTCACTCTTGTTCCTTTCTGTGTGTGCCTGGAGCTGTGTGCCAATGTCAGAAACTCCCTAGTAGTGCATGGCCAATGTAGAAACAGTGGGGTACATGGTGCATTAATGTACAAAGCTTTGCAGCTATTTATAGACAGCATACCTGACTATGAATGGAGGTTGGCAGTTTTTCCTCAGTTGTCATCGGAAGCGTGTTGGAGAGAGAAGACGGTGGCGGGGTGCAGCTTGGTAAATGCCCCGAATAAATGTCTTGTAAACACATCATCCTACCGCTGGCCGATAAGCTGCTTAGCCCCAAAAAATACAGGATGTTTTTTTTTTTTTTTTTTTTTTTCCTACTAATCTCCAAAACAGGCACAGATATACACATGTATGTTTATTTATAATGTGTCTGTGTGAGGCGATGTTGTCCCCTGTGTAGCTTGTTTGAGACAGTGTGAGGATCTTGTGCGTGCTTACAACACCCCCTCTTATCTCTGCAGTAGCTGCTGGCATCAGGTGACGTGCAGCCTGGCCGCTGGCTGCTGTTGCATCACGGCTTCTCTTCTTAAGGGTTTAATGTTGCAACACTTTCGGGGGGCCTCACTGGGGGATGGGGTGGGGGGTGAGGGCGAAGGGAGAGAGATTCTGTGGTCCCTTAGTAGGGGTGGGAATTGGCAGGGGCCTCATGGAACAACAATATTATTATTATTATTATTATTATTATTAGTACAGATGCCATGATGTGATAACATTACAGTTCTGAGTATTGCAGTTTTATACTGTGATGTACTGCTGGTAAATATCATAGCAAGAGCTTTTACTTTTCATTTTACTATTAGAAACGGAAAACTAATGTACCTCTTGACCAAAAACATAATTACATTATTTTTTTTTTTTTTGGGAGAGAAATTTAAGTTTCACAAAGCTTAACAAGAAGTGCTGCATAAAGGATTATGATAACACAGTGTTATCCATCGTGTTCTGATAATATCGTAATATTTGACTATATCAGGTTTTTTTCCTCCAGCTCAGTGGTTTGTTCAGAATTGCAGAGCGGAGCTCCTGTCCATAAAATGCGTAAATGGCGGCTGCGCTCCGTGGCTACACGCTGCTTTCGCGCGCCGCTTCCAAAGCTCGCAAACGTGTTGTGAAATTGCAGGTGCTTTTAAGCTGATGTTTGAATGTTCATCAGAGGTGCTGATTGCTGTGACTGAATCCAACAGTCTGTCTGTGTTTAGTCAAATTTCTGACTGCAAGCACGGTATGATCCTCAGGCACCTACACCTAGTTTTATAAAATGACTTAATACTGTCCATTATGACACTAATAATGATAATCTCCGTTCCTTTCCGCTTTCTTTTTGCATTCATTTTTTTATCCTCTGTATGAATGTATTTAATAAAGTAAGCCCCAACAAAACTGGCATATGTATGCACAGTTATAATGATGGGACATGCAAACAGTCTTAATTTGTCTGTTAATACCTGAAATCTGATTTATGTCTAAATGTAGCCGATGTTTACAAAATCAAGTGGGCCTATCGATGGCCTGTCTGTCTGTCTGTCTGTCTGTCTGTCGACCTGCCTGTCTGTCTCACTGTCCCGCCCTGTCTCTCTCCCCAGCACGTTCCTGTACCTGAAGTTCCTGGTTGTGTGGGCTCTGGTGCTGCTGGCGGACTTTGTGCTGGAGTTCAGGTTCGAGTATCTGTGGCCCTTTTGGCTTTTCATCAGAAGCGTGTACGACTCCTTCAGATACCAGGGACTGGTGAGTGTCAAACAACCCCCCCACCACACTGCACCCCACCACATGTGGCCTGTATCTTTAAAATGGGTTTTGGGGGAGGTAGATAATGTGGAAAATGCCAAGTCCAATTTTTGGCAAAAGGTCTTGGAGATCTGGCCACTCAAATGATATTAAAACCTTTTAAAAGCTTTCATCGTGGTAGCCACCAGAGCAAAGAGCCAAAAGGAAGGTTTTGGAATCATTGATAAAATGTTTTGTCATCGATTTGTTTAAAGTGATCGTTTGTGCCTTTTGACAACATTATTTAATTGTAGTTTGTTTATCAGTTTGGAGTGCTGGAGAGCATACAGTCCCTGGCTGGAAGCTTTATACTTGCAGCTGAGCTGCGCAGTCAGTACATTAAAAGAATACTAACCATGCGCAGGCAGATTGCAGAAGCTGGAGGTGTTGCATATGCACTGAAACATGGGAAATCCGGCCTACTCAGGCCCTCTCTCCATAGGTGACGTGACAACCATTCACGTGCCCTGTCCGCAGGTTCGCCTGCTGCAGTTGGCCCCCTGATCTGGCTTCCAAAAACACAGAGGGCACATTAGTTCCTGTCTATTTTCCCCTCTCTCGATGCTGCAGCTGGCCCAGTACTCAACATGTTTACTGGCCTTGGCACTTGGTCACTTCTATGATTAACGGGGTGTTGTCATGCTTCAGTCACTTCCATAGTGCAATCCTGTCATAGGCAGTAAAGTATACTTTAAATGCCAGCAAACTTGCTAATCTGGCTATGCTTTTACGTGAAACCGCACATGGCAAACGCTAGTGATGAGCTTACTTTCAATCCATCATACCTCATTTAAGGAGTGAAGCCATGTGCTCAATCCCATCATAAAATAACCTGTTCGATATGACTGGATGAAAGCAAACATCAAGGAAAGTAAACATCAAGCACCCTGATATGCTACAGTAGACATGGACTGACCGGTCAACCATACGGGAATGAAACCAGAAGTAGCATCTGCTCTGTGAACATGAAAGACTTTTCATGGACTGAAACGCACTTTGTATTGATTTAAAACGAGAAAAAAAAGCTTTCCATTGTTGCGAAAAATATGACTTGGTGAAAATCAACAGTGTTTGAATGGAAGGTTCAGAACCGAATCTGCTCAGAAGAGATGCCAAAGACAGCCTGCGGATAACTGAGAAGGATATGCATCTTTCAAAGAGCCAGCTTTCATGAAGATTCGAAGAATGTCCCAACAAGACCTTGATTTTCTGTTGGATTCATTGTTGGTTATTCACTTAAACAAAAATGAAGGCTCTTTGCAATGACTCGCAAACAGCAAAGGGTTCAGAGTCTTAGAACTGTTGTATTTTTAGCGTTACTTTCAATGTTACGCTCCTGATATGTTTGTGTACCAAAGGTTCCGCTGTATTTTGTAGCCTCACTGAGTTTGCCATAAGGTTTGGGGGGGGATGTGTGTGTTTTCACTGAATCTGCACATCAGGTGTGGCTAGCAGTGAACCTCAAACGAAGCCCATCCACACAGCATCGCACGGAACGTAGAGGATTTATTAGGTGGGGGAGACGCAATAACACGCGAAAACATTCTGTTCAATGGTGCTGCCAACCCCCCCGCCAATGCCCCCCCCCATGCCCCCCAGTGATAATTTTAGCTACTCTGCCTGATCAGGGAAGACTTCAAAACAAATGGCACATATTAATTGGAAGATCACAAAATCCCCCCCAGGTACCTTACTGTGAATCAAGAAATATTTGCAGACTTTAATTCATTTGAATTTCCCAGTTTTGGAAAAGCAACAATCCTGGTTACATTAGCATAGGCATATTTCCCCCTATGGTTTATTAGCTTTTCAAATACATAAATTCTGTTATCATAAATTGCTTTCTAGTGCCTTTCCTAGATTCCTAGCTAGTTCCAGAGCCTGCAACGGGTGTTCCAGAATCTTTCCAGCTCTTCCTTCAAACAGAAATGTAACAGCCGGGTTACAGTGTAGAACATTTGGACAAACAGTGGAATAGTTGTAGCATGGATAATTCCGGAACATTGAAGTTTTACCCAGCGCAGAGAGGAAACTGTCTCAGAAGCCGGGGTAGCTGTGACTGTGAATGAAGTGATAATGGCCAACAGCATTGATTAAAAGCAAGTGTATGGGCCATGACCATGTCCCTTTAAATGGCCACACTAACATTTTGGTATAAAGCCAGCTTCTGGTTTTAATGAAAATGTTATGAGAAAAAAATATCCAAGTAAACCTGTCTAACCTCAGTGACTATACCAAGACCTTCCTTATTGATCTAAAAACGTAATCCTGCTGCACTTGTATGTATTTATTTATTTAACAGAAATCTCTCTTCAAATGTGAACAGTGGCTGGTGAGCCTTTTTTTTACGCATTGCACTGAGACGTCTTTGTTGTTTTCTGTTTTTGTCTTGCAGGCATTTTCAGTGTTTTTCGTTTGTGTAGCGTTTACGTCAGACATCATATGCCTGCTGTTTATCCCTGTACAATGGCTGTTCTTCGCCGCCAGCACCTATGTATGGGTGCAGTACGTTTGGCACACAGGTATGTCCCCCGCCCTCTCTCACCTGTCAGGAATGCGTGATTACTGTGAGTGAACCAGAGGAGTGTGCCCCAAAGCTGCAGACTCCCATCTCTGTCTTACTCGTGTGCAAAAAAAAAAAAATTTATCATTTAAAAAAAAAAATGATATGCATAATTTGCATATTTTGACATCTGTATCTTTCTCACATGTATGGCAGTTGTCTCATTAAGAAAATAAATAATAAATGCACTTAGATAAAAAATATATTTTCCAGTGCAAAAACATCCTCGTATCAGCTGCAGTACATAATTGCCAGGGGACATGGAGCCCAGAAAAGCAGAGGGGCTTGCAGCATTCACACAGTTTTCATCAGAGATCCTTTAGAAGATTTTAATCTTCGAGAAGTCACAGATAACTCATTGAAAGTGCTAGAAGGAGAGGAAAAAAACAAAGAAAAATTCTCAATAGCTGCTGTAAAATATATTCATCTTTTTTTTTTTTTGCACACTTCCTGGGTCTGAGGACCCCCCATAATGTATGGTTTTCATCTCTGCCATAATTGTAACATCTGAAGCATAGCAAGATGTTAATTGTTCCTGAACTGACTCTTAAGATGCTGAAGAGTGATAATTCACTCCGTCGCGATGTCTAATATGGGGGTGCTGGGAGACCTTTCTGGCGAGTGGCGCGGTATTTGGCAATGTGTATTAGGGTCTCAAAGGGATATCGTCGCATCTGACCAGAGCCAAATGGCAACTCCTGTTAACGACCTGCTACCCTCCGTCTGGGGAACAGGGGGTGTCCCCCATTACCATGTATGGGCCTCACTTCCTGGGGAGTATATTGGAGATATGTATTCATATTAGATTAAAGATGATACTTTTGAGATCAGCGAAATCAGTTCTTAGAAACTTGGGTTTTCTTGTTTTTGTGATGTTGCGAGGGAATGTATTTCTTTTGAAAGGGGTCATGGATCTTTGAGATTTTATTGATAGGCCAGTGAATAAAACGGTGATGTCTTTGGGATCTGTCTAGCTCACGGGCTTGATTCACTTCATCTGGAGCAGTATGCAAAACAAAAATACAGACATTCAGTTATGGGAGAATGAGATTTCTTGACGCAACACATTGGGCAGAGCTAACGAGCTACCTGCTCACTGAGTCCGTATGATCATTTTGTTTTTTGCCATGAAGAGCAAAGACTAGATACTTTGTGATAAGTCAGTCAGTTAGAGCTAATTGTGACTTCGTTTTTGGTGTCATGACCTCATTCGCCCATCACTGACATAAACGTGCTAAGATGCTAAGGTACCTCAGGACTGATTTTGGGGAATGCTGTAGCATGATGGCCCTTTGCTATAAACTCCAGCAATATCAGTGTACTGATACTGCTTATAAATTAGCTTGTTGGCCATCCTGTACCAGCTTACTGCCAGACCGCACTTTGGTATTTGTTTTCACTGCCAAACGGGCATCCATCCATACAGGCAGAAAATACTTTTGAAAGTTAGCGCAGGACAAAAAGTATTTGTCCCTGGGATTCCATTTAACTTAGTTTTATGGGAATTTGACTTTCATGGGCTTAACAAACGATGCTTTTGGCAGTCTTAGTGTTTATCCTTAAAAAAAAAAAAAAAATAAAAATTTCTGAAAAGTTGTGAAATACAAGTGATTTGCTTTGAATGCTAGCTGTGCCCAGCCCTGTGTGGTGTTGTGAAGAGCTGGTTTTTGGTGTCACTCAGGGTGGTTTGGTTTGGAGCATGGTGGTTTGTAAGAGCATAAGAATGGTAAGGGCCATTAATCTTTGCTCGGTTGGTCATGCATCTACAGTCCATAGAGTATCCAGCATCAGGATTGAACAACCCAATGATGTCTGCCTCTACTTCCATGACCTGGAAAACCATTTCACACAGTGACAACTCCTTTTAAAAATATATATGGTATATGTTGTTTTAAACATACTGTCTGGATTTTTGTGTTCCGATGCAATGTTATTTGTGTTGGATTGATATGCGGTTGGAGTTAGATTGTTGTGACGTTGTAGTTAAATTGGTGGGATCTCCAGAATCGCCACTGGCTTCTAGTTAAAAGAATCTGTTAAAGTTAAATACTGCTCACCACCTGCAAATGCCTTAATAACCTGACCCCTTCCTTCCTCGCACTGACCTCCTCTGCTGTCCCACTCCCACCTGTGGCCTTCAGTCAACTAACACCAACCTCCTTACCCTCACTGTGAACACCAAGCATCTGACCTAGGGTGACAGAATGTTCTCCATTGCTGTCTCCTCCCACCGGAACTCTCACCCCAAAAACGCTGGAGACTGCACCTAGTTTCGCACATTCCAGAAAGTCCTCAAACCTCACCTTTTCAGTCTTGCTTGTCATGTATCGTCTCTCTCTGTACGATCTACCAGTTCCCGTTTTTTTCTCTCCTGTTGGTTTTTTTTTTCTTTTTTTTTTTTTTTTTTGTTCTCAATGTCCTTTATTTTTTTTTTGGCAGCCATGAGTTTATGAAGCATGTTTTTCTTTGCTAAATTACATAGTGTCTGAGTATGCTGCAAAAGTGCTTTATAAGGAGTATATATTATTATGTCAATATATCAATGTTTCCTTTTTTAATTAAATAATATACATAGGAAATGAATATTAATAAGTGTATTACTATATTATATCGTTGTTGTTTTTGATATTAGTGTTAAATTGGTGTGATGTTGGTGTCAGATTGTAGTGGTTCACACTGTGAAAGGGCAGGTGTGGAGGTTTAGGCAGAGTGAAAGAGAGCTCCACAGACTGGTGACTAATTTGGAATGTCTGATTCAGGTGGTTTGTGCTTACCTAAAGCGGAACACCAGAGGACCGCAGCAGTCCTGTTTTACATGCGGCTTCTGTTCAAGCCTGCCGTGTGTGTGTGTGTGTGTGTGTGTGACTGTGTGTGTGAGCCCATATAAGCGGGTACTTGTGTGAATCCACAGGTGCAGAAAAAAGCACCTGTATGATTACTGAGAATTATGTCCTGAATTTCCTTCTCAGGGAATCTGACCGGCTGGGAATGTCTGTATGTGAGAACGTGTGTATGTGTGTGTTTTTGTTTGAAGTCTGTGTTTGTACGAGGGAGTGGTAAGGGAGCAGCGTGTGTTCCCAACCCTGGACTGTGTGTGTGTGTGTGTGTGTGTGTGTGTGTGTGTGTGTGTGTGTGTGTTTTATCTTGCTTGCAAAAGGGCTGCTTCTCAGAACTGCGAGCAGCGTGCGGGTGAGAGTGTCAGGTGACGGTCAGATTTAGCGTTGCTCAGGCTGAGCGCCGGTGTCAGATAGAATGGGCGTCGCCACGGTGTCACCATAACGACTATGCCGATACCAGCAACCAAACCTGCAAACATCTCTGCACCGCCCCCACCCCACACCCCCGAGCCTCTTAAAATCACTCATCCTGATGTTTTCAGCTGATATCACATGTGATAATTGTCAAAAGGGTGCTGTATGCAGTGATCTAAGTCCAAAACACTTTGCCCGTTAAAGTTATCCTAAAACGGTTAACCAAGTGGTAGGGTGTATACTCTGCATGTATTATGGTTGTGACAGTGTTAGACCTTGTTAGTATAGTTACTGAGCAACTGAGAGAAGCACTATATCTTATAGTTTGAAAAGGGTGTTTTATAGCCAAAATAGTCTGTACATTCACTGTACAAAGTATTTTTGGGACTCTTTGTGTCATCACTCTCGGCTTTGGTTTCTGAGTATTTCCTTGAGTGAAACTGGGAAGAAGGTTTGCCTGGAACAGGCCTTGAGCCAGGTAGCATCTGTTATTTCTGTGTATGAGATGATAAGGAGGCTGTCGTCTCATACTTGTGTTGTGTTTCCACTCACTGGTTAATCGCTGGTCTGTGACGGCTTAATGCTCGAAGGTTTACTGGAGAGAGTAATAAAGCGAATGTTGAGCGTTATTGACCGATTGTAGATTTGGGGTTGCTTGTTTAAATGGCACCATGGAGAGGGTTGTGTAATGCACTGCTGTGTGCTGCCAGCTCTCTGCCTGCGATGATGTAGCTGGACTACAGCGACCAAGTCACCTGTCACTCAACAGCTTGCTACTCTGCCCTCTGGTAGTTATTCTGTGTGTGCGTGTGTGTGCCTGCATTTGAGCATGAGCAAGTGTGTGGTGTGTTTTATGTTGGAATTATCGCCGTAATGAGTGACATCTGCAAGGGCAAATGTGCCGTTTGTGGCGGTTTTCGAAAAGCCTTTCTCTGTGGTTGGGCTGTGGCACTTTTGTCTGCAAATTAATACCTGCCTGAGCTCCTGGCCTTGGCCGGCCCCAACTCTCGGGGAAACGTTGGTGAGAGAGAGCGAGCGCGTGATGTCTGTTAGATGTGAATTTCAGTCGTGAATAGGATTTTTACAGGCCTATATAAAGCTGGCTGCATTGTGGTAAGCCTTCAGGTCATTTTTTTTTTTTAATGGATGTATTTGTACTTCTTTTCACTTGATCTTTTTTGACGGTGGTGTCCTTGACTGAGGAAACCTTGATTCTGATTTGAGTCTGTGATTCTTTTTAAAGCATGTTAAGGGCCGCAGGAATGTACTACTGTTCCTAAACTAATCATATTCTTTTATATTTTTCAAATAATTATCAGTTTTGGTGCGAGTTGAAGAACACTATCGCAACAACACAGTCCTACAAGCAGTGGAGTTCAGCTGTCTGTGCAGAGACAGACTTCAGGTTCTCAGTCAGAAATGCACATTTGACTTTTCCTTTTTCGCGCTCAAGTTCTTAATGAGAAATGTTTCCTCCATGATCTGTGTTCAGAATTTTCGGTTTCCCCACATGATGTACTCGTAACATTGTTTTAACATGGATTAATAGTAGTAAGACTGGTGCACCAGGTTAGCTGGGGAGAAGTTGACGGCAGTACTGCCCCCTGCAGTCTGAGGTGTGTAACTGCGTCCTTCTTTCTTCACAGAGAGAGGGGTATGCCTGCCTACAGTCTCCTTATGGATACTGTTTGTGTACATAGAGGCTGCCATCAGATTCAAAGATTTGAAAAATTTCCACGTCGACTTGTGTCGTCCGTTTGCTGCACATTGGTGAGTCATTGATTTTCCACATTTTGTCATTCTACATGAAGATTAATCTTAATAGAGGTTTTAATAAATACTTTTTAAAGCATGCCCCTTATCAATCGTCTTACAGTGTTTCATAGTAATTATGGGTGCGATATGAAAACACAGTTGGGAGGGTGACGTTTGAATAGCACAATGTGATGACTGCATTTTAAATAACCAGGCAACATAAAAGATAAGCTGAGGGACTAGCCGAGAAACAAATGACCAAAAAAAAACCCTCCCCCAAAAAAAGCTGTGATTTGCGTGATTTTTGTTTTTCATACATTTGCATAGAAATTATTTTCAAAGTGCTCAACAGTTGGCAGCTTATGGGCTGTGGGGGGGCTTTGCCAAGGCTGGGGGTGGTGCAGTTGGTTTGAGCTCCCAGCCCCAGACAGGCCTGTCGTAATCACTGTTATGAGTTTAGCACAGCTCATTGGCCGTGTGTACACACAGTTACTTATGCTTGTTAGCCACACCATATGCAGGTACAGCCCTTCAGTTTTCTCTCGTTCTGGCATTAGCAGTGTCCTGAATGAACCTCTCTTTGCCTCTCTTTCTTTCCTCTTTGTCCCCATTTGATTACCTCTACCCCTCCTTTTTTTCTTTTTTTTTTTTTTTTCTGTGGCTCCTTCATACCCATTTAACTCTTGTGTATCTCAATTTTTTCTTTCTGTCATGACTCCCTCCCTTCTCCCTCTCTCTTTCTCCCTCCCTTCCTCTTCCTCCTTCTCTCTCTCCCTCCCTTCCTCTCCCTCCCTCCTCTCCTCACTCTCCCTCCCTCTCTCTCCTCTCTCTCCCTGTCTCTCTCTCCCTCGCTTCCTCTCCCTCCCTCTCTCTCTCTCTTTCTCTCTCCCTCCATCTCTTTCTCTCCCCCTCCCTCCCTCAGTATTGGGTACCCGGTGGTGACCCTGGGCTTCGGCTTTAAGAGCTATGTGAGTTATAAGATGCGGTTGCGGAAGCAGAAGGAGGTGCAGAAGGAGAACGAGTTCTACATGCAGCTGCTCCAGCAGGCCCTCCCCCTGGAGCAGCAAATGCTGCAGAGGCAGGAGCGCGAGGCCGAGGAAGGTGAGACACCTGCCCGTTTACCTGTCTGTCTGTCATTCTGCCCACCTGCCCGTTTACCTGTCTGCCTGTCATTCTGTCCACCTGCCCGTTTACCTGTCTGTCTGTCATTCTGCCCACCTGCCCGTTTACCTGTCTGTCTGTTATTCTGCCCTCCTGCCCGTTTACCTGTCTGTCTGTTATTCTGCCCACCTGCCCATTTACCTGTCTGTCTGTCATTCTGCCCACCTGCCCATTTACCTGTCTGTCTGTCATTCTGCCCACCTGCCCGTTTACCTGTCTGTCTGTCATTCTGCCCACCTGCCCGTTTACCTGTCTGTCTGTCTGTCATTCTGCCCACCTGCCCGTTTACCTGTCTGTCTGTCTGTCATTCTGCCCTCCTGCCCGTTTACCTGTCTGTCTGTTATTCTGCCTACCTACCCATTTACCTGTCTGCCTGTCTGTCTGTTATTCTGCCTACCTACCCATTTGCCTGTCTGCCTGCCTGTCTGTCTGTCGTTCTGCCCACCTGCCCATTTACCTGTCTGTCTGTCATTCTGCCTACCTACCCATTTACCTGTCTGCCTGCCTGTCTGTCGTTCTGCCCATCTCCCTGTTTACCTGTCAGTCTGCCCACCTGCCCATTTACCTGTCTGTCTGTCTCTGCCCATCTGCACAGTCCATTCTGTGAGGTGGACTCTGGTCTCTGCTGATCCCCGCAAGGGTTCTCCAATGGTTCCACCCTGCTTTAGTGGACTGGTGTCATTGGACAGAGGGGACAGCCAATGGGGATGTAGGAATTCCCAGCGACATCACAATACAATATTCTTCACAACACGAGTAGTTCTGAGAATGGATTTCTGTTAAATAAATTTGAATAATTGGTATATTTTTATTTGACCTTTTTAAAAAGCTCAAAAGCATAACAGGCCTAACCTGGTACTGGAAAGCTGCCGAGCCTCCCGGTTTCTGTTGTTACTCAGTAGTTAATTGATCCATTAGCACAGCTGATTACTTCGTTGCCTTATCTCCCTTGGGTCTGTGTGTCTGATTTACACAGAATGAATATCCCATATTCATTTAAATGCTCAATCAGTCAGATCAATTCTTTGATCAGCTAATGCCTTTGTTGACTCTAATTTGCTGAAAGTGCTTACTTTAAAAAAGAGGGTCTACATTTAACTGATTGACTGGTAATTGATTATTTTAATGAAAAACTCTCACTGTTTAATACACACGCACTCACGCTTCCTCCCTCTTTCCCTCTCTCCCCCTCTCTCTCTCTTTTCTCCTCCTTCTCTTCCTCCTTCTCTCTCTCTCCTCCCTCCCTCCTCTCCCTCCCTCTCTCTCCTCACTCTCCCCCTCCCTCTCTCTCTCTCTCTCCCTCCCTCTCCCTCCCTCCCTCCCTCTCTCTCTCTCTCTCTCTCTCTCTCTCTCTCTCTCTCTCTATTCCTCTCCCTTCCTCCCCCTCCATCTCTTTCTCTCCCCCTCCCTCCCTCAGTATTGGGTATCCAGTGGTGACCCTGGGCTTCGGCTTTAAGAGCTATGTGAGTTATAAGATGCGGCTGCGGAAGCAGAAGGAGGTGCAGAAGGAGAACGAGTTCTACATGCAGCTGCTCCAGCAGGCCCTCCCCCTGGAGCAGCAAATGCTGCAGAGGCAGGAGCGCGAGGCCGAGGAAGGTGAGACACCTGCCCGTTTACCTGTCTGTCTGTCATTCTGTCCACCTGCCCGTTTACCTGTCTGTCTGTCATTCTGTCCACCTGCCCGTTTACCTGTCTGTCTGTCATTCTGCCCACCTGCCCGCATTTACCTGTCTGTCTGTTATTCTGCCCTCCTGCCCGTTTACCTGTCTGTCTGTTATTCTGCCCTCCTGCCCGTTTACCTGTCTGTCTGTTATTCTGCCCACCTGCCCGTTTACCTGTCTGTCTGTCATTCTGCCCACCTTCCCGTTTACCTGTCTGTCTGTCATTCTGTCCACCTGCCCGTTTACCTGTCTGTCTGTCTGTCATTCTGCCCACCTGCCCGTTTACCTGTCTGTCTGTCTGTCATTCTGCCCTCCTGCCCGTTTACCTGTCTGTCTGTTATTCTGCCTACCTACCCATTTACCTGTCTGCCTGTCTGTCTGTTATTCTGCCTACCTACCCATTTACCTGTCTGCCTGCCTGTCTGTCTGTCGTTCTGCCCACCTGCCCATTTACCTGTCTGTCTGTCATTCTGCCTACCTACCCATTTACCTGTCTGCCTGTCTGTCTGTCATTCTGCCCATCTCCCTGTTTACCTGTCAGTCTGCCCACCTGCCCATTTACCTGTCTGTCACTCTGCCCATCTGCACAGTCCATTCTGTGAGGTGGACTCTGGTCTCTGCTGATCCCCGCAAGGGTTCTCCAATGGTTCCACCCCTGCTTTAGTGGACTGGTGTCATTGGACAGAGGGGACAGCCAATGGGGATGTAGGAATTCCCAGCGACATCACAATACAATATTCTTCACAACACGAGTAGTTCTGAGAATGGATTTCTGTTAAATAAATTTGAATAATTGGTCTATTTTTATTTGACCTTTTTAAAAAGCTCAAAAGCATAACAGGCCTAACCTGGTACTGGAAAGCTGCCGAGCCTCCCGGTTTCTGTTGTTACTCAGTAGTTAATTGATCCATTAGCACAGCTGATTACTTCGTTGCCTTATCTCCCTTGGGTCTGTGTGTCTGATTTACACAGAATGAATATCCCATATTCATTTAAATGCTCAATCAGTCAGATCAATTCTTTGATCAGCTAATGCCTTTGTTGACTCTAATTTGCTGAAAGTGCTTACTTTAAAAAAGAGGGTCTACATTTAACTGATTGACTGGTAATTGATTATTTTAATGAAAAACTCTCACTGTTTAATACACACGCACTCACGCTTCCTCCCTCTTTCCCTCTCTCCCCCTCTCTCTCTCTTTCTCCTTCTCTCTCTAACCCCCCTCTCTCTCTCTCTTCCTTTAAAGCTGCAGCAGCCGCTAAAGGCCTGTCAGAGGTGGACACTGCTGCGCTGGTGCAGAACGGCGCCCCCGCTGGCAAGAAGCTGTCGGTGACGGCGCTGCCGGAGCTGGAGTACCGGGAGAAGGGGAAGGAGCGAGAGCGGGAGGGGAGGAAGCAGCAGCACAGCGTGGGCCTCAGCGGCAGCAGCGGCGGTAACAGCAACATCCTGCCCGCTGTAGACTCTAAACTCCTCACACAGGAGCTGGAGTACATGGAGAACCATATCAACAGCAAGAGACTCAACAACGAGCTGGCGGGGAGCGCCGAGAACCTCCTGCTGAAGGAGGACTCTGCAGGGGGCTGCACCTCCTCCCCCTCCACCAACTCCACCTCCCACTCCTCCTCCTCCGCCAATTCCTCCAGTTCCTCGTCCTCCTCTTCCTCAAAAAATTATAAGAACGGGGCGGGGGTGGGGGCGTGGTCAACTCCTCGCCCCGTAGTCACAGCGCCACCAATGGGAGTGTGCTGTCGTCCGCTGCCGCGGTCTCGTCCTCTTCGTCATCATCGTCGTCCTCTTCCTCGGGGAAGAATGAGAAGAAGCAGAAGTGTCCGGCTGGGAGGGGTCCTGGCGGCCATGACGCACAGGGACCCCACGGATAACTGCATACCCAACAACCAGCTCAGCAAGCCGGACACGCTCGTACGGTATGGCCCACCCTTAGAGACCCGGCAACCTCCCTCACACACTCACTCAGTCGCTCATTCACTCAGTCAGTCAGTCACTCTTGCACATACTGTCAGTCTTACACACACGCATTACCACTCACTCATTCACACACACACACACACACACACACACACAGCAGCCACCAGCTCATTACGCACCCATACTCACTTGTCACTCTCTCATTCACTCACTCATGCACATACTCACTTGTCACACCTACTCAGTCACTCACTCACTCACTCACTCAGTCACTCGTGCACACACTGTCAGTCTTACAAACACGCATTACCACTCACTCACTCTCTCACACACACACACACACACACACACACATACACACAGAGCAGCCACCAGCTCAGCCAGCCTGACTTGCTCAAATGACAGGCCTGTACAGGCTGAACAAACACGGTTTCCTGTGCCTTACAGGTGTCCCTCAGTTTGAAAAGAACCTACTTCTGTAAAAAACCCAGCGTAAACCAAACAGTGCTTATTGATTTAATGGGGATGTGGTCCGAGCTGTCAAACTGCTCCCAACAGTGCAGAAAAATTACCTCTGTACCTTTTCTTTTTTTTTTTTTTTCTTTTCACTACAAACTAAAACAACATAAGCTTGACCACATTATCCATGTCAAAAAGCGGTGCATTTGCCGTGAAATTGAATTAGTAGAACATTGTAAAAAAAGAGAAAAGGGAACTCAACAGAGAGTGTCACGGCACCAGCTATGAAGCTGCAACTTTGCTATTTCACTGTGTGACTGCTCCTTTTTTTTTTTTCCTCGGTTTAATCAGAAAATAATGATTTTTTTTTTCCCCCTCTCCCTCCAGACCTTATCTATTTATGGACTCACTAGTGCTTGATTTTAACTCTGCACATAATCAGCTATCAACTTATGACGCATCCCAACACATCCTGTTGTTTGGGGAAAATCGTGTTGCTGACAAAGGTCCCAAGTACAAAAACATTGACATGCCATTGAAAGTATGAGTGTGTTGGTCGCTGCATGCTGCATGACTCAACCTCCTGTGCTTCAGCTCAAAAAATGTCAAGTGTCTTCTGGGGAGATACAGTATACAGTATACACAGTCTTCTGTGTATAAATTTATTGATCAGCTCCATATGCTTCTCTCTGCTACTGATCAAGAGATTGGGAATCAAAAAAAAAAAAAAGTGAATAGTTTGAAGTGTGTACAGAGGACTTTTACAACTCGACACAGTTTGACGGCTGCATAGCCTTTCAAACAGAGCTTATCAACAGGACAAAAATGCAAACGTGTCCGCATTACAGACGTAGTCATGTTGAATGGGTTTTTATTTTATTGTTGCCAACCACAGAAATGAGGTTTTGATCCATAGATTTGTGGATATCGTGACTGGTGCTGCTGTGGTCCAGCTGCCAACCGTTTGCAGGTTTTTATGCAGCGGCTGGCGATTTCAGAGTGGTGGGTGTGTCCCAGGCGTGCCCGCTCATTAATATTCATGAGCAAGGCAAGCGAGGAGAGGCTCTTTGCTGACGGTGTGTAACCCGGCGCCCGCTGTTACAGAAAACACACTCTCTCTGGGAGTATCGGGCAGCCTGCTGGAGCGGCGAGCTGAGCGTGTGTCCAACACACGCGCGCCTCTAACACGCGCACACACACAGACACACAATCTGTCCTATATACACACTCTCTTATGCACACGTGCATCCCATTACTGACCAATTTACACGCACACACACATGCACCACATACACAAGAATACACACATATATACATACTCACACTCTCTCTCTCTCTCTTGCTCTCACACTCTTGCTCACACTCTCGCTCACACACACATACATGCTCCGCATACAACACATGTACATATATACACATTCACTCTCTCTCTCTTTCTCTGTCTCTCTCACACACACACACACACACAAAAGCTCCCTCCAGGTGCATCTCATTGAATGCTGTGTTGTTACAGCCATTTTCCCTCAGGGGGCGCTGTTCCACAGATGCAGGTGCTTCCCAGCATTCACCAGCTGCTCTTTACAGAGAGGCAGGGTCCCATTGTGAGCCTACCAAACAAAGCATTATGATGACAGCAGACCATTCAGCCCCACCACTGTGTACTTTCACCAGTTTCATGTCTCTGCCAGAAGGGTTCTTTCCACCAAATACAGTCTTTTGCCACATGTTCCATGTCATATTGCCACTAAGAGAGTCACCAGATAAATAGGCTTTATACTTTCTATGTGCTGAAAGTACTCAGCCTGAAGCAAGGGGCTGAAACCTTTGGTGAAAGGCTTTAGTTTATTTTAACATGAGAGAGAGAGAGAGAGATGGAGAGGGAGGGAGTCAGTGTGTGCAGGAGAAGAAAAGGAGATAACAGAGAAGTTGAACAAGCCTTGTCTGGCAGACTGGCATATAGGTCCTGAACAGCTCTGATTGGTGATTTGGGAGACTCCCTCCTCCTCACGAGCCAATCAGAACCCTTTGTGTAATGCTGCAGAGTTCCATTCTCGTATACAGATATGAGGTTATTTGAATAAAAAAATATATTTAGGTAACTGGGGATACAGCTTTCTTCAGATAATTGCTCATTTTTTGGAGCTTTGTGTGTGTGGAAGGACAACAGATATACAAAGGTTTTACCTTTTTAAAACTCAAAAATAAATATGTTATTTCTGTTGAATGGGAGGAGAAGAAAAACATTGTTTTTTTCCAATTCAACCAAAAGAATACTTTGTCCCTTGAACTGTCATACATATTTGTGAATTTTTTTTTAATGAAACACAACAGCATTAATGGTTTCCTGGCTGTTTTGGTAACTGCACTGAAAAAAAAAAAAACAAAACAAAGCATTTCCCCTCTCATTTTCTAGTTTGGTGTGTCTGATTCGTTTTATTCTAGAAAGAATGCAGAGATGTTTGTGTGTTTAGTCATACTGGTGCATGAGTAGCATGGCTCATTGGTTAGACTTGGTTCGTGTGTGTGTGTATGTTTTAATAGGGCTGTGAACTAATGTCCTTTACGTCAGCGTTAGCTGCCAGACTGCTGCATCGAGAGGAAGTGTCACTTGTCAGTCTCATAACCACCATGTCTGCTGTGGTATAACGTTTCCCCGATGTAAGGCGTTCTCTGTGCAGCTAAACCGGTGATCATTTAAACACTCCCCACTAGGTTAAGAGCTAACTAGGCTAAGACTGTCAGAAATCAGAAGGACACCAAAAAAAAAGCTTGCAAACAGCCGGCTCCAGAAAGTCAGTGTACATTTTCTGGGTGCTCTATCAGAGGTTTTTTAATATTTTTTTTTTCCAGTGATGTTCAATTAAGATGTACACAACAATGATGAGGAGAGGAGAATTTTAATCTGTCTTATCTTTATTAAATGTTGATAGTGAACATTGTACTACTTCTCACAGTCGAATGTCCATCGACTTGCTTGTTCTCTGTGTCTGCCTGCTCCGTAGCCAGACGGTTAGCTGCTGTCAGCGAACATTCGTGGTGAGCAGACAAAAAAGAAGTTGAATGTTGTTGAATGTTAACCAAAACTTGCCTCTTTTTGTAGGTTACTTCTCAGGTAGTAGTTCCTCTGTGAATAGAGTGTGGGTTTTAGGGAAGGGGATGTGAGCATACAAGGTGTGTGTGTGTGTGTGTGTGTGTGTGTGTGGCAGGGGGATTCCTAGGGAGGTCAGGGTGAAGTCCCTGTGTCTCTTGCTGCGGTGGGGTCTGAAGTGAGGTGCAGAGAGACAAATATAGCGCATGAGCAAGCAGAGAGGGGCGCAGAGACGCAAACACGACACAGCGAGACAGGTGCAGCCCTCAAACCAGTCCCAACTACCCCCCACACCCCCACACACCCCTCCCGTCTGCCAGTATGTCTGTCCCCTGTGCCTCTGGGACTGTACTGAGGATACTGCATAGAGAGGATACACACACACACACACACACACACACACACACACTCGTGCACACACTCACCCCCATCCCCCAACATGTGCTCTCAAATGCGCTCTCTCTCTCTCTCGCTCCCTCTCGCACACAAACACTCGCTCTTATGCTTTTTCTTGCTCACTCACACACACACACACACACACACACACACACACATACACACACTCACATTCACACTTGCGTACACACATTCCCTCTCTTGCGCGCACACACACACTTTAAGTAGTGCATAGATAGTGTTTGAGTGTCTCATCTCACTTCTCATTATCTCAATGGAAACATGTAGAAGTGACTCACCTATTTCGTCAGAGTCACTATACTCTAGACTGGAGTCGTCTCCTTTTTTTATTTTATTTTTTTTTTGTTTGCTCTCAGCTGCAGTTTGTGTGTCTCAACTACCAGGCACCCAATGCTGTCAATTACACGTTGTAGAAAAACAAGGTATTATTTTGTGAGTCAGTGTCATTTTTGTACCATTATACAATACATTTCGTTGTGCTGCTAGGGCACATAATCCCAAAATGTTGTCTTTGTGAGCCTCAGGAATGGTGAGATTATGCCCCTAATTCCTTTCATAGTGCTGCTCAAGTTTATTTTAAGGCTGTGTAGCCATCTAGTGGTACTAAATGGAAGTACAAAAATAGTAGCTGCACTTGAGACACATTATTATTATTATTATTATTATTATTATTATTATTATTACAGTCATCTAGCTGACGCTTTTATCCAAAGCGACTTAGTTGATTAGGCTAACCAAGGGCCAATCCCCCCCCCCCGGGAGCAATGTGGGGTTAAGGGCCTTGCTCAGGGGCCCAACAGCAATGGTGTTCCTGCTGTGGCTGAACCAGGGCTTGAACCACCAGCCTCAGGGGTCCCAGTCATGTACTATAGGCTGCCCCATACACTTGTTGGGCTTTGCTATCAAACCAGGGCTCAGCTGCACCTGAAGAATCTCACAGCAGAGTTGGGAGACACTGCCCTAGCCAATCAGATCCACTGTCATCAGCCAATTAAATTACAGGAAGAGTAGGCCGGAAATGTAAATGAAGTTATCCATGATCTGTCAGCTGAGACCAAAATTAAAACCAGCCCTGGGTCAAATGCTGGTAATGTTGTCTAGAAGCTCTGGAGAAAATATAGCCGAATCGGATTTGTATTGTTGGGCTTGTGGTTTTTTTTTAATTCATGTATAGTCACTGTGATTGGTTGGATAAAAAGTAAATTTTGGAGCGCCTCTATCGGAGCGATACAGAAGCATAGCCGATCCTGCAGTGACCTCTGAAAGAATAAAAGCTCTGCCTCTGACCTGTGCTGCCGGAGGAAATCCTGTGCTATCAGGGCGATCATGTTTATACTGTCGAGCAGTTAGTTATGGTGAGAGGGAACTGTGGCCCAACTTGTGCTCGGCTGGGTGAGCTAGACGTATCTAAATGGCGCATAGTGGTGGACGCTGGGCCTTCCCATCGTGTCATATGTGTCAGGTTTGCATTATAAAGGTCACACAAATGTGTGTGTGTGTGTGTGTGTGTGTGTGTGTGTGTGTGTGTGTGTGTGTGTGTGTGTGTGTGTGTGTGTGTGTGTGTGTGTGTGTGTGTGTGTGTGTGTGTGTGAGAACACGCATTGGTGTGTGAGGGAGAGGGAGCGTGTGAGAGCATGCGTTGTGTGTGTGCGTGTGTGAGTGAGCATATGAGAACACGCATTTGTGTATACGTGTGTGTGAGTGAGGGAGAGGGAGCATGTGAGAGCACGCATTGTGTGTGTGTGTGTGTGCGCGTGCGCGCATGCTGTGTAATGTCTTAATTAGGTTACCCAGGCTTAGGCCATAAACCCCCATGGCCTTCACTGGCCCACATGTGACACTACAGACTGCCGTTGACATGGCTCCACTTTTGTCCTGAGAGAACCCCTCAGCTTCTGAGTCTGGAGTGTCCAGTTGTCCACCAGAGAACTAATCCTGAGAAGTTCATACAGTTCTTCTGTTGGCTCAGATTGGTTCATTCATGAAAATGTCTCCACACAGTTTTTTTTTTTTTTTCTTTTTAATGAAAACTCACTAAAAATGACTCATCTGGACCCAGATGTGGTTGATAAACATTCTTTTTTTTCTGTCTCTGTCTCTGTCTCTGTCTCTTTTCTCACTTTCCCTCTCACCCTCTCCTACTCTCTTCTTTCCTCGATACCTCTCCCTCCTTCCCTTCCTCTCCCTCTCTCTGCAGGCTGGAGCAGGATGTGAAGAAGCTGAAGGCAGACCTGCAGGCCAGCAGGCAGGTGGAGCAGGACCTGCGCAGCCAGATCGGCACCCTCAGCAGTACAGAGAGAAACATCCGTTCAGAGCTGGGCCAGCTGCGACAGGAGAACGAGCTCCTGCAAAACAAGTGAGGCCCGTCCTGAGGGGTCAGGGGTCAAGGGTCAAAGGCTGAAGGTTGTGTTTTGTTGGGCTGCTTCCTGACTGCACCAGTGCACATTCTGGCCTGGGGAGCTTCAGGGTAGTGTAGAATTAGCTACAGTGTCACCCTAGGTTGGAAATCTTATGGTAATGATGAAACCGGTGTAGCTGGGGTTTTTTTTCCCCGCCCTCTGGCTGAATTCCTTTGGGTATTTGTCCAGTCTTTGGTCTGCAAAAATACCAAAGAGACAGTGTCAAAGCTCACTATAAAACTACCATCAGAACTCTCTAGGAAGATTGAAGTGTCATGTATTGATCAAAGACTTATTTTGTCAGTGTTGCGTGCAGCATGGTTTGTGGGCTGCCCTTTTATCATTGCTCAGTGAGCCAGCTTAACATCGTGTTACTGTCTATGTCTGTGTTGGGCTTTGATGCACTCTGTCTGCGTATCGTCTGGTCTTGGGCGGAGTTATTTTGGTGCTTCACAGTGAGGAAAACACTTCCTCCATCCTGAGAAGTCACTGTCCAAACCTTTATGTTTTTGATCAATAGTAATAATAATAATGGTGATGATGATAATTATTATGAAGCACATTTCAAAACAGATGTTTCAAGGTACTGTATACTAAAATAGATAGCTCATAAATTAGGATTATGATAATGGATGAGAGAAAGAGAACAAGGTAGAGATAAAGGGGGGGAAAAAAAACTCTAGCAGAACAATGGAAGGCTCACCCCAAGGGGGGTCAGAGGTCAAATTGCCTCACTTGTCAGGCTCATAACTATGACATCATAACTATGAGCCTGACAGATTCCTGTTCCCATAGTGACATAAGACCCCTCCAGTTTACAGAAGTTCTTATACAGGTTTTCCAGCCTTTTTTCAGGCATTGAGTATCTGTCGCAGACACTATGGGGTTAGAGGTCGTGTTTGTTTCGGCTGGCTGCAGCATGAAAAAGAACTCCCGCTGAACAAGTGAGTCAGGAGGTCAGAGGGCAAAGGTCATGCTTGGTTAAG
The DNA here is from genome assembly GCA_022829145.1 of Albula goreensis. Taxonomy (NCBI): domain Eukaryota; kingdom Metazoa; phylum Chordata; class Actinopteri; order Albuliformes; family Albulidae; genus Albula; species Albula goreensis. The sequence goes on from CM040749.1 coordinate 4,807,550, forward strand.
CCGGCTGTGGCTGCAGGAGCAAGTTTATAGAGAACAAGTGCAGCTTGTCTGGGAGTCAAAGGTCAGCGGAAGTCGCTGTCTTGTTGAAAGTTTCAGAAGTTGACCTGTCCTATGTGACAAGGACTGGTGAGACTCGAATAAAAGACTTGTGTACATGATCTTAAAAATGACTACATTGTTTTTTTTCCTTACTGAGAAGCAGACCTTTTCTTTGTTTATGTGTTGGATCAGTTTCCTTTTCATACGCATTTGTGAATAATGGCTTGATAGATTGATGGAAGTCCTACCCTGCATACCTTATTCATAAAGTAATGTCAGTGAGTTTGTTAAATTATATTCACTTATGTCTGACTTATATCTGTATTCCAACTGTTCTGCATTCATTTTGTTTTTGAAGATCTAACATGAATGTCATTGTGTCACCAAGAAGACATTTCAAAGACATTAATCTGTAAATGCATGCAAAATTTTCTATCAATTCGGCCAACTTTTCCTCGCCATTCAATTTAAGGGTGACTAAGGGCGTCTGAGGTGCGCTGTATTAGATTTGGGTCGATCTGGCAGGCACTCCCAAACTCTGCCTGGGACAAAATCCATGTTCTGCTGGGCAATCTCTTGATTATTAACGGTTGCTTAAAACCTCCAAAATGCGTGATGTCACCTGCCAGTCCATGTCATACTTCTCCAGTTCAGAAGTTGAGCTTCCAAAGACATAATCTATAGGTGGGCACTTACAATTCACAGTTAGGCATTTAGGTGATGTTGTTATTCAGAGCGACTTACAGTTACCCGTTACAGTTTACCTATAGCTTGTACATGTACGAAAGCAGTTCCGATTAAGTGCCTTGCTCAAGCGTGTAATGACGTGCCTTAGTTGGGAGTCAAACCTGCAACCTCTGAGTTACAGCACCAACTCCCTAATCGTTACTCTACGCTGCCACCACAGACTCTTGACGTGCAGCTTTGGGCCGCCCCATGAAACAGATGCATTTCGGCGCGCTCCGTCCCGCTGAGGGTGACCCCGACCCTAGCCACCACTTCCTCGCCTGCATGCGGTCTCGCCCCCCCGTTGTGTTCAGCCGAGCTGAGCTCTGCTAAAGCCCTTAGCTCAGAAGTGCCGGTCCCCACAGCCTACCTCGGGTTACTCAGCATGTAGGGAGGCTAATTCTGGAGCGTAAGCTCCTGCGCTGGCCTCGCTCCAGCCCCTGAGACGAGAGGGGACGTGGGGCCAGCCACCACACTTAGGGATATGATCATGCCTGATTTTCATTTGATTTTATTTATCTATTTTTTTTACCAGGTTAGGTCAACTGAGAATTCAGTTGTGTTCAGCAGTGATGAATTAGGTAGTCAACATGGGTGGGGATTGCAAGGGATTAAATAGCCAATGAGATACAGGGGTTGTTTAGGTGGTCTGGAGTAAAGAGCTGATCGTTTAGGAGTTTGGCCGGTATGTCTGGGCAAACAACACTCCTATTCTTTTGAAAAGTGCCATCGGATCTGTCATGACCAGTGCGAGTCAGGACCTCGGTTTTTACGTGTCATCCAAAGGACGGTTCCTTCCACAGCACTGCCCCCCCATCATTGTGCTGGGCAAATGGGAGTCCGTTTTGACTCTTTTCAGATGGAAGAGTGCCCCCTGCTGGCCAACCGTCACCTCCTCCAGCAGCAAATTAGTTTTCCCTGGAGGTCCTCCCATCTAAGCCCACACCTTTCTGGCCTCAGCAGTTTGATATCCATCCTGTGGGTTCAGGGTGGTATGGCTGCTGTCATTCCTAAAATAATCTGGAAACACTGACTCTCAAGAACTGAGACTGATGGTTTTTTCCATTACTGCTGAACAGGCTCTCCTCCTACAGGCTGTCAGAGAGCCTAGAAGCTCTTTAAGATGTGTGTGCATCTGACACATTCAAGCCTCCTGCGGCTGAGGGGAGATATTTAGGGCCTGAAAACCTGCTTTATCTGGAAATATCACATCTCTGAGACTAGATAACATTGGATACCTGGCAGCAGGTGTAGTGCAGCGGTTAGTAAATGGGGACTGTAACTCAAAGGTTTGATTCCCAGGTTGGGCCCGCTATTGTTTTATTAGTGCAGATGAAGTATCTTGCTAAAGGGAATAAAGGTGCTGTATAAATGGGTAGTGTGTGGGAAAATATAAGCTGTGTAAGTCACTCCAGATAAGAGCGTCGGCTAAATGGCTAAATGTTACATACAATCACTGTGTGCGTGTGTGCGTGCGTGCGTGCGTGCGGTTGATTGGTTGTGTGTGTGCGCATGCGTGTGTGTGAGTGTGTGTGTGTTATGCAGCAGTACTCTGTATCCGTGTGTGTGGTTGGTTGGTGTGTGTGTGTGTGTGTGTGTGTGTGAGTGTGTGTGTGTTATGCAGCAGTACTCAGTAGCCCTGTGTGTGTGTGTTAACAGGCTCCACAGTGCGGTCCAGGCCAAGCAGAAGGATAAGCAGGCGGTGGGGCAGCTTGAGAAGCGGTTGAAGCAGGAGCAGGAGGCGCGCGCTGCCGCCGAGAAGCAGCTGGCCGAGGAGAAGAAACGCAAAAAGGCCGAGGAGGCTACGGCCGCCCGTGCTGTAGCGTTGGCTGCTGCGTCCAGGTATGCCACACCTGGGCATTTACACCTGTGTGTAGGCCTCTGCTATTCTTAGTCATGCCTAGTCTTATGCTACACCTGAGCTGCACCAGCACCTGAGCTACACCTTTGCCGCACCTACTCATACGTACACCTGTGGCACACGTGTGCTATATGTACACGTAGAGTACACCTATGTTACACCTACACATCCACGCCTATATTTGCAATACACGTATGCTTAGGCTTGCATTACACTTATTTTTAACCTTCACCTGTACATGCAATACACCTGTGCTGCTACATCTACACCTAATACTTCACCTCGACTGCAGCCTCACACTTGCCCCAGTCTGTAGCTTTCTAGTATCAGGTCTTGTTCCCTTGACATGAGTTCTAGTTTCTGTTCTTGAGTATTTGATTTTCTCCAAATATCCACTGTGAGTTTAGGGGTTGGAGCCTGACATGTCCTGTTATTTTTATTTTTTTTATTTTTTTTTTATTCTGAGCCTGCTTGTAGGACTGTAAATGTGATTTGTTGGATGCTGTGTGGCTGGGTGACGAGGCTAGTGTCCTGTCCTCCCCGTCCACATTCTGTGTTCATATTCTGACCCCCCCCAGGGGAGAGTGCACGGACACTCTGAGAACACGCATCAGAGAGCTGGAGACGGAGTGTAAGAAGCTCACCATCGACATCAAACTCAAAGAGGAGCAGATCAGAGAGCTGGAGATGAAAGTACAGGTGAGTGCCTGTCCACCTGCTGCTGCCCTTGCACAGACACACACACACACACACACTGCTCAGACTGGCATCCGTACTCACACATTTTCACACACTATTTTTACATGCTCATGAGTTTACATGCTCACACAGTGTGCTGATTAGCCCATAGTTATCACACTCATGTACTGACTGACCCCCCATTTCCCCCTCCCTCTCTCCCTGTCTCCCTGCAGGAGCTGCGTAAGTACAAAGAGAATGAGAAGGACACGGAGGTACTGATGTCAGCCCTGTCAGCCATGCAGGATAAAACCCAGCATCTAGAGAACAGTCTGAGTGCAGAGACCCGCATCAAACTGGACCTATTCTCTGCCCTGGGTGATGCAAAGAGACAGCTGGAGATCGCACAAGGTTCGGCCCGCCTCTTCCCACCCCACCCCATATCTGATTGGCCCACTCATTTGCCTGCTCATAAATATTTAACCAGCCCAATTGTATATCTGCTTAATTATGTAATGAGTGTGTGTGATGATCAGGAAATGACTAGATTCAATGAGTGGCATTGATTGCTTGATTGACTGTCTAAGCTTTCTTTTGGCTGATGGGATCATTGATTAGTTATTGACTGAATAATTTGTTGAATTAACAATTGGTGTAAGTTTTTGGCTACTTGGAGTGATTAATTGAGTAATTGATGCGTGATTGATTGATTGATTGATAGGTATTGATATTAATTGTTAGTGGTGATTAATCCCAGCCTGACTTTGTGGTGTTGTGCTGTGTCGTGTTCCAGGTCAGATCCTGCAGAAGGAGCAGGAGATCAAAGACCTGAAGCAGAAGATCGCAGAGGTGATGGCCGTCATGCCCAGTATTGCCTACACAGCGGACACCAACAACATGAGTCCCATGGCCCCGCACTACTCCTCCAAGTTCATGGACACCAGCCCCTCCGGCCTGGACCCCAACGCGTCCGTCTACCAGCCACTCAAGAAGTGAACCCCCCACCCCCACACACAATCCTCCCCTCTCTCTCGCTCACTCGGAGAGAGGGTCTGGTCCCAGGTCGTCATTGCGCATCCAGCACTGAGCAAGGGTGTGTTTTTTTTTTTTTTTTTTTTTTTCCTGGTCCAGAAGACGACATTGAACATTGAACGGTGTGACTGTATTTGTTGTAGTTAAAGCAAAAGACAAAAAAAAAGGACGCGACATTGTTGGACTGGGATTGCCTGTGTGTGTTTTTTTTTTTTTTTTTTTTTTTTTTTCTCTCTTATTAATGTTCAGGAAAATAACCTCACAGAAATTTGGCATATTATTTTCTCCTCAGTGCTTACCTGCTTCTTTCCATGTGTTGTTTGTTTATTTATTTATTTCCCCCCCCAACCCCCTCCATCATTTCCCTTTTGGATTTATTGAATTGAGGTAAACAATAAACCGAGCCTTCCGCCCTCCCTCCCTGGGGTCCAGTAGGGGGGTTCTGGGGCTCAGAACACGTCCCATTCTCTCTTAACCAAGTTAGAATGTTACCAGCAGCATCTTCTGAAGAATGTAATGCAAAACCAGTGTAAACACTCCACATTCTCATTTGGGTTCCTGTCATTTTATAAATATATATTATATATTATTATTATTTTTTTTTGTTTTTATAGTGTAAGGGTGCCCTAGAAATATCCGGTCTGCTCCCCCTCCTTACACCAAATTGTCAGAATTTTCATTTGGGGAATGTTTCATGGGGTTTTTAATTTTAATTTATTTATTTTCATACAAATGATAGAATACATACAAAAAGTCCTGAGGCTGTACAATCGCTGAACCGATCTCTTTTTTCTCCTTATTGGAATTTGGTTTATGATATTGTGATATGGGTTGTGCAGTGTGGGGGAGGGGGATGGGGGTGGTTTAAATCCCACAGGTGATGTGTGAACCCCCCCCCCCCCCCAACCCTGAGGACAAAATGGAAGTTCAGTTGGTGTTGTAAGATATGGGGGTATGACATTGCAGCCTACGCATGAGCACACTAGCAGTCATATCACTCTTTACTGAATCCTTTCCTTTATGGGGGTGGGGGGTGGGGGGGGTGCAACAAAGGAGAGAGTGTGGAGCATCGTTGGTGATACCCGACCCCCACGGGCCTATCCACCCCCCCACCCTGCCCTCAAACTCCCTCAGAAAACTGGTTTGATTGACAAGTAATGTGAGCAGTGCCTTTTTTTTTTTTTTTTTTTTTTTTTTTTTTTAAACGCCCCCTCCCCCACCCCCACCCTCTTTCCACCCCCAGAGGTTTTTTTTTTTTTTTTTTTTTTTACCTGATTAATTGGTGATTACTTATTTCTAGCATCTCAGACTGCTAGTGTTTGGCATCATCGCTGAACATTTTCTCCTGCGTCGAGGTGTCAGGAGCGTGAAACCCCCTTAAGACGTGTGTGCTCTGTGATATGTCTTTTCAAGATTTTGGTCAGGAAAAAATCTGGAAAAATGGCTGAAACGTCCCCAGGAACCTTTCCTTTGGCCCAAGTCCCCGCCCCTCTTTATATTTTGGGAGCCCCAGTGTGTTTGGGTTGTTTGGGTGGGTGCGGCACCCCCACCTTCAACTTCCCCCTTTTTGAAAAGGATTGCTGTTTTGACAGGGAAAGTATTAAAATGGATTCTGTGCAATTTTTATTTAAAAAAAAAAAAAGAAGCGAGAGAGGTGCAAGTTCTGCCAAAAGAAGTGTTGACAGTGTTTCTTTTTTTGGTGGGTTGTTTGTTTATTTATTTATACATTTTTGGGGTGGGGCTGGGGTCATGCTTATTTGAAGTTAGCATCAGGCCTGTTCTCACGAAGCTGTCAGCGTTTAAAATGATGTTTCCAGTTTTATTTATATCCAGTTCATGTGCCAAGCTCTGATGTGTGCATTCTGTACAAATGTATTATAAATACATTGGGTAAAGTGTTAGGAAATGGTGCTGAAATTGTGAAATGTGTTTTTTGTGGAAAACTTAGCAGGGTGGAAAGAGGGGGGAAAAAAAGAAAAAAAGATGGGTCGTTTGTCAACGATAGAGTCTATGGCAAAAAGCAGCGAGCCGTCATTAAAAATTGTTTGATCATTTTGATAAACTTCAGTGAATGTCTTTGGGGAGCCCTGCTTTGGAAAGAACAGTGACTGGAACCTCAAGCCCGTTGGTTTAAAAAGCTTATTCTTTATTTTTATCCCCCTGTCCCACAGGGATGAATAGCTCCAATCGGTTTTTTATTTTGTTTTTCTTGCTGTCATCAACAAGTGAAGTTTTTGGTCAGTATTCCTGAGTGGTGAAAGAGCCACAGTTCAGGGAAACAGTGTGTAAGTACAGTGCATCATGGGTTTTGTAGTTCTGTGAAAAGTTTTGTCAGTCAGTCATTCAGTAGTGGGCGCCAGGCAGAAATTTTAAAAGAAAGAAAATGCCCATGGTTTTTTTTTTTTTTTGGTCTTCTTTTTCTGCTCAGCCTTTGTTTATTTCTAGAACTGATCTCGGCTGCATTCTCGCTCTCTGTTGGGTTTGCAAGGAATAAAATGTTTTGTTTTTTTCTTGCAAAAGATAAAAACAATTTGTGTGAGAATTTTGTGTGAGTCCGTTAATGCTACTACCTGTTCAGTACACCTGTTGTGTTTTAAGTTTCTGTGACAATATGTTTACATGCAATAGTGCCGAAAGCCACTTCCTGGTTGCAGTGTCACCTTCCTGCCACAAGATGGCAGTGGGTGCCCAAGGCCAACAAGTGTGGGACTGTCAGAGCCTGACACAAACACTTTGTTCTCTGGAGGTTAACTCGGTTACTGTCCATTCTGTTCAATTTACCCCAGTCGATTCCCTGGCTCGGTGAGGGAACCACATCAGTCGGCTGTGTTTGTTTTTCCTGGTAATTAAGTTTGTTCCACAGCTTGTCCTCTGTTACTCTGTTAAAGGACATCATTTCCTAATAAAACAGCACAGTTCCTCAAACGACAGAATTTTTTTTTTTTGGTATGTTTGAAGGTATGATGGCCGGAATAACAATTTCCCATTTCATGGAAAAAAAAAAAAAAATGTGCGAATAACAACTTGCAGCTTACTTCCGCCAGTCACCAGATCCCCTGAATTTAACAATAGATTCTTAGACGCATTTGTATGTTCTTTTTCAAATGCCGTTTGAAATTCGTACTGCATAATGAACCAAATATGAAAACAGATTTTCACTGACATGTCAATCGGCCATAAAAAAAATTTTGACCTCTTTGTTCTAATAATGATATCGTGTGGCATGATTTTAATATTCAGTATATATTTTTATATTGGCATCACCAATCTGTACTTATATTCTGAGTGGGTAAAATCAGGGAGTATGTTTGGCTTTAAATGGGCATTTTCACACTAGGTTGTGTGTGTGTGTGTGTGTGTGTGTGTGTGTGTGTGTGTGTGTGTGTGTGTGTGTGTGTGTGTGTGTGTGTGTGTGTGTGTGTGTGTGTGAGAGACAGATGCTGGAGCGTTCATCTATACGCTTTTTTAATATCCTACATATAGCTCTAAATTTCCTGTTAATTTACCTTAAGTTTGGGTCACGTCCCAGTGAAATATTAATTAATCCCGCCTCCCTCTCCATCTGGGTCTGCAGGAGCAGGGCTATCTCGGGTCCTGATGGCATACTACCAGACCCTGAATCAGCAACGGCGTAGCTCCCATTACAGGGCGACACACACTCCCAGGCTCATACTGAACTGCCCCTATTTACACTTTGCTACAAATCAGATACATATTTTAGATCAGATACACAAGATATTATTTGCACACCAGGAGTAGGACAAGTTCTAGTTACCTTTTCAACACAGAAGTGAACAGCTAGAGTACTTGAGGGGTTAGTGTATATGCCAGTTTTAAGTTGTTTTACGTAACATGGGTGTTTAATGGTAGTAAGTCATTGTTTGGTTAAAGGGTCCCCACATCTTGTTTTCAAAAGGCCTGAGTTACTTTCCTTTTTTTGACAGGAAACAACAATAATTACACACCAGTTCTCCAGGACCCCAGGATGGGTACCCCTGGCCTTACTTTAGCCTGTGATGCTGAACCAAAGCCGGATAGAAGGTGTCATCAGACCAGTCATGTTTGGAGAATTTGTTCTGAGACCGACTTTGTTTACTCCCTTGTCATGGTCCATTTTGTCAAAAGTGTGAAAGCACAAAATGCCCCTAGTTTCCAAAAACCAGAAACCGAGACCGAGTCCTGCTTGGTAGAGGTCGCCTCGGTTCGATTGCGACTACAGACGTGCCCTGAATCCAACCAGTATAAACTGTCTCCTCACAAGAACCCTGGAGAGGAAAAAAAAAAAAAATATTTTGTCATAATTCAAAACAGGCTGAAGATGATGGGGTTGTGAAACGGATCGTGACAGCTTTTTAAAACCAGGCAGAGTTCATGTGTGAGCTCGGTTTCAGAACTGAAATCCAAACCGATATCTGATCTGAAAATGGACTTACGGTGATTTATTGCTTTAGTTAAGTTTTATTATGCATTATTCAAGCTGGTTATTATATATCAGTCTCTCTGAGGACTGAATGTATTTGAAGCGAAAATCTGTACCCCACCCTTAGGTAAATTACCCTGCCCCGTGAAATGGGCTTATTTTAATAAGTGATGTCGAACTCCTGTCCTGGAGTGGCAGGCTGTTCAAACAGCCATTGCTTTGGGCTTTGGAAACCAAGGGTACGGACTACTTAGCCAATCAATGGTTTGAGTCAAGCCTCTGGGTGCAAAAGCATGTCCAAAACCAGAACATTCCGGTTGAGATCAGCAGTGTCAGTACTGCAACGTTTGCTGTGTTTTGGTACGATTTCAGCGCTAAAAAGGAAACCACAAAAAGCTGAAAACACAATGGACGGACTGGGTTTCTGTCAAGGGCCTTGGTTTGACAGCTTGGATTGGAATTATTTCATTATTTTGGTCATATTTTACATTTTGCCTGCAATAAGCAAGATTTAATGCATGCAAATGAGCATGACATGCTGGTAGTGGATTTTTTTTTTTTTGCACTGAAAATTTCTTTTTTTTTTTTTTCTATCACATTTGAAGGGTGACCGCAAATGGAATTCTAAATGGTTAAACATAAATTTTTCATGTACTGTATTTTTAATGACGGAGTGAACATGGATGCGAGGAGGAGATTTTTGTAGCCTGGATTTTTTTTTTTTCCCCACGAGCTACAAAATTACCTAAATTGGTGCCTTTTTCAGGTCTCAAGGCCTTAGCAAAACACGAGGCCCCCTTCAGCTTTGATCTCCCGCGCTCGCAGCTCGCAACAGGAAGTCCTGAGGACAGCATGGCTGCTGTGCTTTCTAACTGCGGTTCAGAGAGGCTCTTTCAGAAAGAAGCCTCGTGAAATTTCACACCATAATTAAACTGGTCATCCTCGTTGTAAGAGGCACGGTGATTTTTGCAAACCAGAGTGACTCTGTGCTGCTGTTTTTGTTTTTTTTTTTTTTTTCTCCTCTCCTGATCCAGACAAGGCAACATGAAGTCATCCTGTAGACCCCTCTCCACAGCCTTACCTCCTGGTATTAGCTCAACCTACATGTTAAGCCTTTGTGCCATTTTTTCATTTCTTTTTTGAGGGGGATGGGATGGTGGTTATGTGAAATCAGACATAAAAAAATACAGAAGAAGAGAGAGGGGGTAGGAAAAAAAAATGGTATAACACAACAAAACAAGAGCACACCATGAGCTTCACTGTCTCTGTCCCCCTGACTTTAACCTAATTGGCAGCTGAGCCGTGCCACAGCAGAACAATGGAGAGGGGGGGTTACAGAGGGACCATGGGATCGATGCAGCCCTCCACAGCAGGTCTGCTGCAACGGCACGCTTATTCGTTTATCTTTCCCTCCTCTCTCTCCACTCTTTCTTTCACAGGTGAAAAAAAAAAACAGCCAGCTGTTTAGTTTGTTTTTTTTTTTTTTGAGTGTTTTTATTGTGGCCTCTGATTGAGCTGTTGATTCTCAATGAGCAATGAACAAATGATTTTTCTTCACACACACACACACACACACACAAAATGTGCTGTGGAACAGGGGGTGGCTGGTATTAGATTTTTCCCATTAAATTCCAGCCCCCCTTTGCTCCCTCCCCCCATATCCTGATATTTCTTTCGCAGCTGATTTGATAGAAAGGGGGGGGGTGATGGAGAGGGGGTTGGGGGTAGGGGTGTTGGGACATTTCAAAGACAGCAGGCTTCCATTCAGTCTCATGAAATAATTGGTCTTAAGCTTCATGGAGGGAAGGAGGAAGACGGAAAAGGCGGGGGGGGGATCACCTTTTCAGTGGGGTTTGGAAATTGTTGTGCCAAGGACAGACTGGATTCTTGGTGAGAGGAGGGCTGTGTGTGTGTGTGTATGTGTGTGTGTGTGTGTCACAGTTGTTGCCTGACAGCTCAGGCAGTTTGGTTGAGTGGCTATTCAATTAACCCATTTACCTCAGAAGCATCAAGGAAACCCCATTAAACCCATTTAGGATATGGCTTAATTGAGACAGATTTGCCTTCTGTCCCCCAGCCCCCCACGTCTCTTCCCTGCTGTCTGTGCCATGCGATTTCCTCCGCCCCTAATGGCATTCCCCCTCGGCAAGTATTCCCGCTCTTATCCGTATCTTATCCGGTGTCAGCGGGAACTATCCGCTCATGCCTCAATTCATCATCCCCGTTGAAACACCACCGTACACATCCATCACCTCCGCGGATTCCCAGCAAAAAGGAACTTTGCGTTTTTGGGAAGGGAGGGGGGAACCAGAGACACACCGTCACAATTATCAGTGAATATGTTCGCCATGTTCACATATCGTTCTGTGTGAGCTGAACAACACTCATTTCTGCCCTTGTTTGGCTTCATGTTTTGGCTCCTCAGGGGTACAGAGATGTGTGCCAGGAAATGGAAGCTACTACTTTAGCACGACTTCGCAATACCACTGTGTAACAATTAAAGAATAAAAGAACAATTCAATTGAATTCTCAAACTATTTTGAAAACCACAGCTAATGTTTAGGATGTACCGGCATAATGTGTGGTCGAGGTTTCGCTGCAGTGCACTTTCCACAAGTTACGCTCTTACAGTTTGAAAGACAGGGAATTTTTTTTACCAGCCTGACGAGAAGTATTTGCAGCTGCAGGTGAGGAAATTTTCCCGGAAAACTGGAAACCCCCTTGCTCTTTGTCTTGGAGATGATGATGCCGGTTGGTTTCTGTTTGATTAAGGGTAACTGGGATATAGGATTTAATTTCCATCTGGTAAATGTTGGGAGTGTCCTTTTGGACACACTGACAAGGTTGGCTCAGGCAGAGAAAAGCAAGGCAAAAATCCCCCTCTTTGCCTAATGTGTTAGTCTGAGGAGCTGAATGCCCCCTATTTCTGGGCCCTTTTTGAGTTTTTAATGTTTTTGTCCCCTTCCAACGATATTCCCCTGATGTCTGTCTGTAAGGCCGTCTTTCTCTGTCCTTTCTGGTCACCATCCCTTCTCTGGAGGCCTGTGAGCAGTGCAAACACATCATCAAGCAAGCCCCAATTAAGACATGAAATATGTCCTCTGTATTGGCCCAGCCGTAAAACTTTCACAAGGATTAAGTGGATTAAAATCACTTCACTGCGAAACAATTAAGAGCTGAGTTAATATCAGATATCTGTGAATGCAGGTGGGAAGGAGGGGAAACTGCAGCTAGTACCTTTTACTTCAGACTTTTATTGTGTTACTCTTGTTCCCGTTTTCATTTTTTCCACTTTGAAAGGCCAACTCCAGAACCCTGTTGCTGTGGGAACCAGGTGGGCAGAATGCGAAGCCGTGCGATGCTGACGGAGGATTTTTCAGGAAAAAAAAAAAAAAAAATTGAATAAGACTGCACAATTAGAAAATTTCCCATGAGGCTAAATCCAACAAAAAATGAAAACCATTCATTTCTTTACATTGTATTGCACACTAACCAATACAGTTAAACCTTACAATACCTCTTAACTGCATAGAGAGGTGCCTGTTTTAGCCTCTCTCACCCACACACACGTACGCACACACCCACACGCTTACACACCGGTGAGGACTTCAGAATACCATGCACTGCACTGCACTGCACTGTACCCAGCTATTCTGAGTGATGATTTTGTCTCAGTTGGACTTATGGTTAAACAGTGACAAAATAAAATAAAAAATGAAAACTGTTTTTGCAGTGATTTCTCCTTAATCTTTGACTTTTCAAGCGTGAAATTGTAGCGCCGGGAGTAACAAAGGCCTAGAATTTCAAGGAAGACTTGACAAGGAATATTGATGAATCTTAAACTTTTGGGTTTGTTTTTGTGCTATTTTTTTCCAGGCTGACTTCAGTCAAGGAAGCTCATCAATCGATGTTCATAAGACACACTGTCCTCTCCGCACATTTCATTTCAGAGCCATTTCCAAAGAGCTGGAGCGAGTGTTCGAATGTACACAAGCTAAAAAGCGTGTGCTTCACGTCCTGTGAATGAGGGAGATCAATAGGGTATTTGGGGGAAGTTTAATGTGTGACAGCCATTGATCTCAAACACTATGAACCAACGACTTGACTGCACAGGAAGCAGAGATCAGCTCCACCGCCATACAAAGATCCGAGAGGAACTGAAGAACAAGAGATTCCTGCTCGTTGGCTCGAGACGAGTTTCCAAAAAAAAAAAAAAAAGAGGCAAGAGGCACTTTTCGAGCATTAAAGCCATTTTTTTTTTTTCCGTCTTCCTCTGGTGTCACGATGATAAAACTTTAATTAACTGGGTTCTCATGTCTGAAAAAAAAAACGGGTAAACAGTGGGCAGACAGGCGTTTGAGAAGCTATTTCTATGGCGCTGTGACTACTTCTCTTCTGACAGTTGTGGGATTACAGAGAGTAGTGATTTGGGCCTGTGACCTGACCCTGTATCCTTTTTTCCTCCAGCCCTGCCCAATACCCCAGTGAATCACCCAGCACTTCCTCTCCATGTTTACATGTTTCCTGCTCTGAGGCCCCCAAGAGAACAGACTTTTTTTTTTTTTTTTTTTTTTTTTGGTTCAACAGGAACTGCATAGATAGATGCTCAAACGTTACCTGACGGGCAGCCCGCTCTATTTATCCATGTCTTCTTCATCTGTCTTTCTCTCTCATCTTCTTCATGATAGCAGATTATTTAGTTGTTTTCATGTGACGATTGTCAGGTTCCTACCTCCTGTGTGTTAACTGCAGTTCATTTTTATGGTGCAAAACTTTGTTTCATGACTCCCTCTCTCTTTCTCTCTCTCTCTCTCTCTCTCTCTCTCTCTCTCACTGCCTTTCAGTATGACCCATGGAACAGAGTCAGGAAGGGCAGAGCTCAGTGAATAACAGGAATGGGCTCTTTCAATAGCTCCCGTTTTACACTCAAAAAAGGAGAGGGATATGAAACACGCTGGTGCCCTTCTGGAAAGTAAAAAAAAACAACTGCTCAGTTTGGCTGTTAGGTGCAGGGATGGAGGTAGGTGAAGTAGCCTATGATTGGGTGGAGCTAAATTATCTGTCATTAACTGAAATGTTTCAAGGAAATCAAAGGTTTTTTGGTCCTTACAACAAAGCACAGTGATTGGTTGAAATTGTGAGCTGGTGGTAAGATATGGTAGATCCTGTGTACACCCCACTGGTTCTGGCTGTTATTGCTCTGTCATTCACCGTCCATCCAACTTTCCCCCATGTAAACACTGTAAATGGTTCGCTGAGCTCGTAAACATGTGACCATTAAAATGTGACATTTCTGTCACTTTACATGTAGAGAAGCACTGAGTCTGAAAGATGGGAAAAGTTTAGGCCTTGGTATGGGTGTGGTTGAGCTGCTGGTCTCAGACTCTGTGCCATGGAGGGCCATGTGCAAGCAGATTTGTATAACAACCAGCTTTGTTACCCCCAGCCACATGGATTTGTCTCCAGGTGTCTCTCAATACTCCAAAAATATATCCTCCTTTCCTCTGCTTCTGCCTTGTCTCCTCCCTCCAATAACCTAGTATTGGGATGCTTCCTATGTGTCACATTACAGTATTTAGCTGATGCTTTTCAGCAAAAGCAGCTTGGAGATGATTAGACAAACTGGTCAGTCTGGGTGTTAAGGGTCTTGCTCAGGTACCCAACAGCTGCCCTTATTTTACTGTAGCTCAATGTGGGTTTGAACCACCTTCCAGATCCCGGTCAAACACCTTGAATGCTAAAGTATAAGCATTTATTTAGCTGTATGTTTTTTTTTTTGAGAACACAAACTTGCTTCACTGTACATGAATCATGTTCAAATGAACAAGATTAATTTAACAATTAATAATTATTAGAGTTAATTATGTGGCTGAGTGGAGGCTGAGGTGAAAACCAGCATACACACTCCCCATGGCCCACTGGCCTAAGCATTTAATTTGCAGTGCATCTTTTGATGCGATCACATGGGGGAGGGGTAGATAAGAGTCTCCCCTGGTCATTATGGGAGAGCAAAGAGATTTTAGTTCAGATGCACAGCTGCTGAGTTCTTCAGGGTTAAAAAAACCCTACAAAACAAATAAAATCACAAATGATTTGCTGTATGTTTATGTTTGTGTCTCCCTCTATGGATGAACGCATGTGTGTTTGTGTTTATGAATTTGTGCATGTCTGTGCGCATGTATGTGTGTGACTGCATGGATGTGTGCATATATTTGTGTATGTAATGTGTGCATGGGAAAATTAGTTTGTGTAATTGCGTATGACTGCTTGTGCATATATATTTGTGTGTGTATAACTATGTGTGCTTTTGGGTCAGAGTGAGTGAGACTGCATGAGTGCCTGTATTTGTCTGTGTGTGTACACAGATTTCAGTGCATCTGTGACTGCTTTTGCATGTGTATTTGTGTGCTTATGCCTGACGATTCGTATGTGTGTGTATCTTTAACACAGAAACCTTGTGTCTGTATCTGCGGTTTGTCACTGTGTTAGGAATCCCAAAGAGCAGGATATTTGGAATGCTCTTCTGCACTGTCAGAGAGCAGAGCATGGGAGACTGCTGACAGAATACACGCAGGAGACGAGATCAAGGGAACAACGCTGTCATGGCTAGTACCACGGTCCTGCACTGAGCGACGGCTCAACGCAGGCGCCAGAGAAGTTACCACAAACAGAGAGGCAGAGAGACATCTTCTAAAACAAGGCTAATTGAAACATAGCAATTAAAAACCAAAATAATGTAAGGAAAAAAAAATACAGTCAAACTAATAAAGGTGAATGTGAATATCCACTTTTTCCTAGATTTCTTCTTCATTGAATGTATTTTTGTCTTCAGCTTCTTATCTTCATGATTTTTATTTCATTGTGTGTGATGGTTTATCATGCTTACTCCAGTCTTCAGTAGTAACAAAACATGTCCAAGCTATCAAAATCCTGAAAACTGTGACCAGAACACTACAGCTCTACTGATGAATTAATTTTAAAAAAGACAATTAACACTCCTTCAACGAATTTCAGAAGTGGCGAAGGATGGGTGGTCACAGAGTCTGTGAAACCGTTGTTAAGTGCAGTATAGAGGTTTTTTCTTGTTGGGCTATAATTAACTACTTAAGACAGAGCATCAGTGTCTGCAGGTTTTTGTTGCTTCCTTCCAATAAACTGCTCTTTTGGGCCTTAGAAACAAGGTGAAGCATGTAGACTCTAGCCAATCAATAACCTTAGTCACTTAATCACTAAAACACACAGAAAACCAGCACACTTTTCAGCCCTTCAGGACTAGACTCCAACATCCGTAGTTCAGTAGTGTCATTCCCATGAAACCAACCGTTTTCAGCTTCTCACGCATCCCATTCCAGGCCAGTAAACACGACGCTCATTCACTCTCGCTCCCCCAAAGCGGCCCGTCGGCACGCGTGGCCCTGAGGAACACAGTCTAGGTTTACCTGAGGGAGCTGCTTTGATGGGAAAATGCTACTCCACCTGTGTGGGCTTCTGGATTTGGGGGAGTCTTGGTAGGGTGGCTCTGCCATCTGAAAAAAAATAAGGATGGCTTCCTTGTTTTCTCTCTCCCTCTCTCTCTCTACAGTCTCCTCTCGTGACTAGCTGTCAGAGCATTCGCGCAGAACAAGAGAGAGAAGAAACGGCTGGGGTCAGCCTTCGACAGCTTCTGCCACTCTGTGTTTGGCTGGTGAGCTGGTGAGGATAAACACACACACACACACTCACACACACATGGGGGTGAACGCTAAAAGGAGAGGTGACAAGATTAGAATGTGTGTGACAGCTACTACGGAAATATCAGAACACAAGTATACGCAGCTAAATTCAAAGTGTCAGTTTCAGTTTAAAAGAAATGTGAGAAAAGCAGACTTACCAGACAAGATCGTAATTGGGATGTCAGTCGGTATTTGATATTATTATTTGAGCGCCTGCTGCCGAAACTACCAACACAGAGACATGATTAAGTACACCAGGCTGACAGATGTAGGCTACAGCATGCCAAGACCAGCTGTAGTCTGAAGTGTATTGAGATGCAACGCTCTTACAACATTGAGATAGCACTCCCAGTGCCTTGCAGTTTGAGCCATTCCAGGTTTCACTACATGCCGGGTAATGCGTTGAATTGAAGCTGGCTGTTGGCTGGCGGTGTCTTCTTTGCTCATCAAAGAAAATTCTTATACCCCTGCTGTTTGTGGTGTTCTCTATTCTGTCTTTTTCAAAGCCACTTTGTCATCTACCACTGGTTCTCAAGGGAACAAACTTTTTACTGGAGACGGCTCGCCATAGGAATACACCCACTCTACCCCCACTGGTGTGCGCAAATCAGCATTGAAAAACCTTTGAAAAATGTCAAAACAAAAGATTAGCCCTAACTTTACGACCAAATGTAGCCTAATTGTTGGGTATGGTTTATGTAGGCTTATGAGAAGTCTATGTCATGATTGTCCTAAGGCTACTTTAAATATTTGTCATTTTTATCTCATTTCTCTGTGGAAATTGTGTAAGCTCATTCTAACACTATGGAGAAATGGTTATATGTGCATTTTATTTACAGATGGGATGAGATTAGATTGAAGCACGGTTTATACATGAAGTAAAATAATCATGCAGAATATTTATAAGACAAGTGTTTTTGAAGGATATGCACATTTTCCATTTCAGTGATTAGACGTAGCTTGCATGGATCATTGTTGCCTCTCTCCTTTCACAGTTGCCCACGCACAACAAACGACGGCGAACTCAACTTGTCAGTGTGTATCTCCGTGGACTCCCTCCAGCGGATACTCGCATATTACAACTTTGGACGGCAAACGTCATGTACATTATCCGGTTGATTTACATAAGTAACACCGCCCATGTGGGGCGAAACGTGATAATCCACAGACTCGGGTGACTTTAAAAAACGAGGAAAAAAAAGAGAAAACGAGAAAAGTTTGAGAGAGTGAGCACAACAGTGTGTAGAGTTCTCCGAGCTGCGGTCGAGGAAAGCCGGAGCTTGTCTGGCTCTTTCCGCTCTGTTTTTGGATTATAAAGTATGGATGCTTTGAAGTCGGCAGGCAGAGCCATTATTCGGAGTCCGAGTCTTGCAAAACAGTCATGGGGTTCAGGCAAACACAAAAGTAAGTTGTGTTTTTAAGTGTGTTTTATCTTGCTCACTGACGTTCCTCGTGTTGCTCGCTTACTAGACGGCAGGATTAATAGTTAGCTCGCTGTAATTTGGGTTTGATTGCAAATAGCTTCCTTGATCATTTCTTTTTCCAACGCTCTCCGATGCACTTCTACAAAGTTGTCTTACCAGGTAGACCAATGTTAGCCGGCTAGCTGAGAGTAATTGCGAGGCATGCAGTGTTCAGTAATAACATTTATCTAGTCACACCGCTAACCTGAATGCTAACATGCATGTAGCTGACTACCACGTCAGCTGTGACCGGCTATCCAGTCAGCTATTTTGTATTCGTCTGCTAATTTGATCAAACGCCAAATGTTGAATTCAGTGTTTCAAGTAAGCTACCCTACCGGCTAACTATATAACTACCTGTTCAAATGAAGTGGATATGTTGTATTTCATGCTGAAATAGTAAAATGTCTTACGGTGTTGCTCATGTCTACAAAGTCAAGTAGCTAGCGCTACTCAAGGTAGCTAAGCACATGTATTTGGACTAATACCTGCGCTGGCCTCTGTACCTCAGATTCTCCATTCGGGAATTTGAAGCAACTGGCTATCTATTCCCTCATCAACAAAATGTTGCTGGTAGCGTTTTGAGCTAAATGTGTGCGGTGGCATGGTACGAGGAAACTATGGAACCATGCGTGATGAGGCTATTGAGATGGCTTGTCAGATATGTGATTAGATATTTACGCATTTCAAAAACCATTGACCGGATTAAAGGTTGATGGTTCGTTTAATGTCTGGAGCTGACTTTAAAGATTGTAATAGTAGGATTTGAGTGATGTGGAGCGCGGTAAACGTTTACACAAAGGTGAATCCATGTTACCCTGAAACCTTCATATCAATCACGGTACAACGCAGCGGTGGTCATTATTCATGATAGTGCTGTATTCGACAATGAACAGCGTTTGAACTGTGTTCTGATACACTAGCACACTCTTTGCCTTCCGTCCAAATGTTTCAGCCCTGGCATTAGCAGCCTAACTTTTCGGGGAACCTAACTGAGGTGTTCACAAAATAATACCTTGAAGGAATGGTTTCATCTTCCAGTAAGACATTTTTGAGGAAATTCCAAAGTGGTAACTGTATCAAACGAGGGTGGAATCGAAGTCTGATTGCTTGGTTATGCTACACCCGGAGTCTCGCCACGTCATCCATAAGTGATTTGTGGTTTACCAGTTAATAAGTCGAAGCTGCAATATAGGAAGAAGTCTCTTGATTGAATTGCACTCGATCTGGGAGGGCGGTTGGCACCCCCGATTGAGCGAATAGCTGGCACAGAAGGCATCAAGCGGGGACAGTGCGAGGGCGTGAAATGGGATTGACAGAGAGAAAGAGATGGTATACTTTGCTGGAAACAATTGATGTTTGCTCTCTTTGTGTGTGGACTACAGCAGCCTTGGCAACGGCACTGTGTCCCACAAGCCAAATGTTTGCCAAGCAAAGCGAAGGGGAGGACCTATAGCCACTGTATTTTTAAAGGGATTTGTAAGGCTACTATGGATATTTTTACTCGTTGCCACACATCATGTCTTGAATCGCATACATTCTACTACTTATGTTTTACCGATGCCTCCATTAAAGCACTCAGTAAGCATAACCGTTTCAAAGATTTGCACTACATTGACAGGCTGTGGTCGTAGCATAGAATACCCGTGTCCATGGTAATACAGTACAGTGCTACTAATTACATCGTAAATTGTGACTCAACTTGAGTGATAAAGCAAGAACACTCATGAAACTCCTCCGTATCTTTGGTTCTGGGCACAGAGAGTCTTCCCAGTCGCAATTAGTTACATAGTGGCGACAAGCGAGCTGTCACTGGGATTACATTTGTGCAAGTCGTAACCGTGTCCTATTCTTCACCGTGTTTTTAAATGCCTTTCAGAGAAGCGGTAGTCTGTGGGATGGGTAAACATTTCTTTCGTGATCACAAGAAATGTCGTTCCGCCACATCTCAGTGAAAGGAAAGGCGCTGGTATTTGCCGTGGTGCCGCACGTGCCGCCCAGTAACCGGCCCGCGTGGCCCGGTGGGCTCTCGCGCTTTATTTGCGTTTCTCAGGGGAGGAAAGAATAATAACCATTGTCTCTCTCGTGCTGCTCCAACTTCCAAATCTCACTTGGCCAAGAAGCACCCCCGTGGCTAATTGGCATTCTGGGAGCTTATCCGCATAACCATGGCGACCGACAGCTTGGAGGTTAGGTCTTCATTGTTATTCCCCGATCCCCATTAACCTTGCCCAGTGCCAGTCTTGTGTCAGGCTTGGCTAGATACCGATATGAACAATTAGTGTTTAGTGACAGTTTTGTGAGCGCGTGCGTGCTTGATGGTTGTGGAGGGGGATTGAGGGATTTGCCGGTTTCTCCTAATGAATGTGACAACAGCGTGGGCCCATATTCTCCTTGCTCTCTGCCCTCGAGACACTCCCGCAAAGTGGGATGAAAAGGTTCTACGTGGTTTGGCACAATTGTCCCTAATGCACCTGTTGGTGATAAGACATGGGTTCAGGCGTAGCTTTAAAAAAGATTTTAACTCTTTCAAGTGTCAGTACAATAAGAAAGCATCCCAGTAAATCGCTGAAAAACTTACACAGTACATTGTAAACTAAAGCATAGGCTGCAATGATTTGGGAAGAGTTTGCGTTTAATTAATATAGGTGGAAATAGATGTATGTTTTTTTTTTTTTTTACATTATTGGCAATCTGAAGGGACTTTAATTTGTGTTTTAAGGGCTTAACATGTTTCAAATAGAGAATTTTTCCAGGTATGGAAGTGATTAGTTGTGCGGTATAAATTATCTCACCATTTGTGTTGACAGGTTATCACACTGGAATCTTACCTCGCACCATCTCTTTTGCTCTTTCTCAGCTTATACACACGCATGCATACTGGCTGGCTCGCAAAATAATCATTCGATAATTAAGTGACCCGATCATAAATCAATAAAGACAGAGCTTTTTGTGCATCCTCCCCACTCACTCGTATTTTTTTTTTTTTTTTTCAACTAAAGCAGTGTACGCGAACACAGTGCACGTCAGGTCAAAACACTGATTAACTACGCTGCGCTGCCGTTTCCATTCTTTCTGCCTGAGAACTTCCGGGCGGAGCAGGTATTGAGCTCTCGCACAGAAACGGGTTCATTTAAACCTGTAACGACAGCGCGGGGGCCGCTCGCGCCAGCCTTGACGGGCTCCCACGAGGATTGGAGGAAGGGTTGCTGGGGGAACAGGCTACTTAGCAGTTTAACTTGTAACAGGCTCCGTTATCTTCCTGTAAGCCATTTATACAGATGGGCTTTTCCCTAGAGCGACCAGAAGGTCAGCTAGAGTAGTTAGAGGGAGTAGCAAAACACGAGCGATCATCAGCAAGATACCAGAAAGTTGGTTGTTTAGTCCTTTGTGGATCTACAGCCACAATTTCACTCCAACTGAACTTGCCCATATCACTGCCTAAGAGGAGCTAGCATTAGTGGTAGATGAATTGGGTATCAATGACCTAATGGGTCGAATTACAGTCATATGTCCTTCAGTTACTTGTTTCCAGCATTCAAAAAGTTTAGAATTTTACCACAAAACCCCAAGATTGGTTGAAGTCCAGTGAGTTACTGGTAACTTGTGGTAGCTTGACCCTGGTTCTCGGAGGCATCCGCCATATTGCTCAGTTGAAGGTGAGCAATGTTCTGTAGGCTGTGTTCATTGCCATGTCGTTTTATCCCCATTTTCGTTTTCAGTTAGTGCAGTCTTAATTTAAATTCACCTTTTATGACAGTGACAGGATACATTAACGTAGATTGATTTTATGTCTCATCAGTCTGCCATGAAAGATATTTATTTACTTTTTTTAAATGAGGGACAGGTTGTGAAGTGAACCTGTACTGTCCAGACCCATTACACTTCCATTTGACAGGCACTCAGTTTCTGTTAGCACGCTGGAAAACATTCATCGCTTTTCAAGGCTTATTGGTGCTGTCAGATATCTGAGGGTTGACGTTGTTGGTTGTGGTTCATTAGAAAAACAAACCGGCAGAGAATTTTCCGGCTTTGCGTATCTTCTTCAGATCAGAGTACCGCCTACCTTAGATTGTAATTACTCAGAAGAGAAGAAACGGTCCACTTTAGAAAAGAACATCCCCTAAATTGGACGGTGTTCTAATACAAGGAAGTTTGTTTCTTTACGAGGCAAGTGAGATGTCAACCCTCCATGCAAATGAGGTACCCCGTGTAGTCTATCGGAACATATTCAAAGCTACCGGCTCCTCATTAAGCTACAGACTGAAGAGTGTGGATTGCGTGGGCTGTGAGGTTATTGATTATCAGCTGTGGTAAAAGTGCAAGAAGTGATGGGATCTGAACTTTCATAACCTCCCTGTTCAAGTCCTGCAGGTTGTACAAAGTTGTTCAGAAGAGGTTGGAATAGAAAGATGACCTCATTCCTCTGGTGCTGTGGAACATATCATTGTTGTTTTGAACAGTCTGTCTGTGACTGACCTGCTTATTTAGTGTAAGACCTTGCCTTATTTTCGGTCTTTCCTACAGTGGCTGAGCTTCAGAAGCGAACTGTTCCACCACAACGTTGCAATCGTATGCTCTTTTGTTTTTGTTTTTTCATTTTAAATAGTATTTTATTTTTGTAATTTCGGGTTTGGTTAAATGTGATGGGGATGGAAAGTAGCCTAATTGCAGGGCTTCATTTCTACTTGAAAAAGTTTTCTGCAACAGAATCTTGTGAAATGAACGTTAGGCTCCATTGTAATTCCACAAACATACTGCAATTCTTCATACAGAAAATGGTTACAAGTTCCCTGGTTGCACTTAAGGTTTTCTTGCTGTTAATTACACAGGAATAGAACTCAATTAAGAGTTTTACAACTGAAAGGTTTACATCGTATCTTTGTTATTGGAAAACTCTGACCCCTGTTGGTGTAAAGTGCTGCCCTGCCCTGTGTTGGGTTGTGTTGGGAAATGGTGAATTCTCTCAGGGGGGAGTAGATTGCTACCTTCAGCCGATGCAGCCAGGGGTTATCGTGTCTTTTACACAAAGTCACCAAAAAAGCAAAATGCATCGCTTGCAGCCAACGCAGCTACATTGTAATGAAGATTGCCTCTTGTCCCACAGACTTTTTTTTATATTGTGTTGTAAAGTCTCAAGAGATTTACTGCACCGCCTGGTCTCTCTGGGTACACTGTAGTCTGAATATGGAAGTGGCAAAGTGCTGTGTCTCTCTAAGACATATGAGCATCTGTGTGGTGGAATGGTGGTGGTGCTGATGGCACGTAGGAGTGACATCATCAAGATGCGCCTAGGGAACCGAGCTTCAGTGTTGCCTGGGCAAATGTGTATTGTACAGTGAGGTGTGAGGAGAGAATGCAGTGTCATGCTCCCCTTCTATCTTTTTTTTTTATTTCCTTTTGTCTCGCTTTCGCTCTCGAGATGGCGGGTCTTGTTGTCTGAATGCAGAGCACTTTAAGCTATTTACAGGCGTTTGAGGAAACCCTGTGAGCACTCGTAGTAGTATGAGTTTATTTATGTGGCCTGCTGGACAGGTTGAGCTTGGCTGGGGCTGCGCCTGGTTTATTTATCGCCTGGCTGTCTGCGCCAGGGAATGACAATGAATTAGGAAAAAGAGACCCTTCAAAGCATCAATGCATCAACACATCAAACAGACTCTCTGGACTCTGTCAAGACTGGAGAGGGGGAAAAAAAAACGTGCACTATTTCGATTGATCTGTCCCCCCTCATTGTTTCCTGTGATTGTGAAGCCATGCAAGTCTTTTTTGAATGTCTGCAAATGCAAGACAGACAGGAAGTAATTTGGGGGTCAACAGGTGCAGAGATAACCTTGAATAAAATGCATTTTGCAGGAGCTGGGATACTCGGTACAGGGCTGAGGGGTTGAGCCAGATTGTTGTGTGTGTGTGTGTGTGTTATGTTTACCCACTTTGCCTTTGTTGTGTGACCAGCCTCTGCACTATCCACCCTTGATGTGTGAGAGCACTGGCTAAATGCCATTCAGAACAAGTTTAGTTGAGAGTAACAGATTAGCCTGTATAGAGTTGGGCAGATGTTGGGCAGGATGTCTTGTCACAATCAGCCACAGACATTTCAACTTCTTGGTTTAGCACTGAAGAATAGCGAGTGCTCTTGCTCTTAAGTTACTTGGAATTCTCAAGCAAGGATTTTTAATTGGTTATGAGATTTGCATCCCGCTTTGTCATTCTGAACAGTCAATTACTTTTAGTGGCGATTCATAACAAAACAACTTTAAATAATAACACTTAGCAGGTTCCTTTAATCAAGGGAACTCTTCATCAGCTTACATCTGAGCAAATGGATTGGGTGTTGATTGAATCTATCCTGTATAATCCCTTTCCCCTGGGTGTGGTGGCTCACAGACCATCTGGATTCAAACCTGCAACCACCTGGCCATGTGCATCCGAGGTCTCTATGTACTGTGACTATGCCACCATACTGCCTCTCTTGTTGAGTCTGTTCAGAGTAAGAGTAAGAGTAAGAGAGAGAGAGATGGCGAGGTAGAGAGATTGAGATGGTCTCTTGCATGAGCAGTAGAGAAATCTTTGTGGTGCAGTTTGTCCCAGCCAGCCTGCCACAGGACGTGACCCACGGGTTCTGTGTATAAACCAGGATGATTAAATCAAGAACAGTCTCCGTAACCACATTTACAGAAGATTTGATGGTGATTGATGAGTATCATTTCTCTCAAACCCAGGACTTAAGAGGGCAGATGATAAGACTCTTATCTATGATAATTCCCTCCCCCACATAACCCCTCCCCCACCCCTCGCCAGCTCTGTCAGCTTTAATTGCTTAGGACTTCCACTAGATGAAATGCAGATAACCGTTTTGGGTTGTGTAGCCATCATTCGCTTTCAATTATGAACTTAAAAAGGGCGCGATAACCTTTTCAACGATCTTAACTGATATGTTTCTCTGATTGTGCGTTTCGCTCCAGCATCGCTCGGGAAGTGATGGTGCCGCACCGTGTCTGGTTTTGCTTGCAGGAGATTAACTCGAAATTCAAAAGGAGTTCATCGCTGAGTATTTGCGAGTGGGGAGGCAAATGGTTTCCAATGTAATCAAGGACCTAAGACCCCTAATAGTTTTGGCTCACACTTTAAGATGTTAACTTGCAAGCAAATTTCTCCTTCGTATTCTCCTTAGGGTAATTGATCCCGCGAATGAAACGTTCCTAGGTTTTGACGTTTTAATCAAAGTGACGCTGACGCAAGCGCTGTAGTCGGTAAAATATTAGGCTGACGATGCAGATAATGGTTGCAGGCCGCTCAGCTTGTTATCGTTAAGATTAAGAGTGAAGGCGGAATGCTCAGCGGTTTGCTCACAGTTGGGTGTGTTCGGTGAGGCGGGCATGTCGGAGTTGAAACCGGGCCAAACAGATGTACAGTGCAAAGTCATGTCAGCTCATGAAACACCTTTTTTTTTTTTTTTTTTTTTTGACAAGAGGGAAGAGGAACGTTGGGGAGGAGGGGCTTGGAAAAGCAATGGGGAGCTTGTTCGTGGACTCTGAGCTGCTCTTCATTTTAGCCACCTGTCGCTGTATGCGTGCGTGTGTATGAGTGTATAATCCAAGTAAATCCATCCTACGTTCATAAAAGATTTGCACTTGCTATATTTATTTATTTTATTTATTTATTTATTTATTTTTTTTACTGGAGATGAGGCTTAAGGTTCAGTTTTCTTAGCACGAATCCTTCATCACTGAAACTGTAAGCCTGCAATTTGACAGCTACAAGCATGTATCCGAGCTGTAGAACATAACTAAAGATCTAAAGGTTAAACAGGGAGAAGTTTCCGATGGGGAATTGCTCAGTTTTCTGTGATCTTTATTCTTGGCCTCTTAATTTAGCGCTGAAAAAGCCCAAAAAAAGTGACACGACTGATAAATGGGTAACTCTGAGGCAAGGAACATCTGTCCTCATTGTTACGGGGAACAGGGCAAATTAGCAGGGCTGAGGTGAAGGTGCACTTTTGATGGAGCTTGAATCGAGCAGCAGAATTACAGCTGTCATCCTGTCCTGAAAACATGACAGAATAATAATTATAATAATAATAATGATAGAAAACCTAAAATAAAGATAAATCATGGTGCAGGGGCATCACAGTGGAATCATAGGTTTGAGGGAAGTGATAAGGCAGAAGTCTCATCCATGCTCTCCTCTCAGTACATACTTAGTGATGAGGAGGAGGAGGATGAAGAGGTAGGAGGTACAGTAGCGTACATTTAATTTTTTTAGAGATTACCTGCCCAACTTGGATGTTAAAAATGTGCATGGTCAATTTCCTGTAGACCTGTGCCAAAAGCTGAATGTTCTTCATGTTGCTCTAGCTCCCTGGCACTGTAGGGTTACTGTATGTCTTCTTTTTACTGGGATAGATACTTTTATTTCCTGGTCCTTACATTTTTGTCCTGCTAGGTTTTTTTTTTTTTTTTTTTTTTTGTTTTTTTGTTTAAAAAGATTATTTTTTGGGACCGTAGTGAGGCAGACAGGAAATACAGGAGAGAGGGGGGGAACGGCATGCAGCAAAGGGCCCAGGCTGGATTCGAGAAAATTTTCAAGAAATTTTTTAAGTCTAAAAATGCCTGGGATTTTGCCCCACTCATGTTTCCCCTTGTTTAGGAAGTTCAAATATGGTAACCCTTTTGCGGTCCCTTGCAGTCATCTCTACCATATGCTAATGGATGGGCCTAATTGAAAAGCATGGCTTCTAGTGCTATTTATGACATGTGGTAATCTGTCTGCTACCCCCCTAAGGCTGTGTGCTGAGCACTACTGTTGTGTGGTTTTGGTGGGTGGGGTGTGTGGGTGTGGGTGTGGGTGGGTCGGGGGTGTTGTTGAAAGAGGAGCCAGCCGAGGTCGCTCTGAGGCCCTTCCCGGATGGATCGCTAAATTCCTGGGAGTGGACCCAGCGAACCGTGCCCTGTCCCACATTGTCCGGGCCCACAATGTGTCCCATTGAAGCCCCCCACTGTGACGCCAACCCCACCCCCATGCGCCGCTTGGCACCGCTGCCTAGTGCCACCCGACACCGCTGGGTGCTGCCAGGCTTGCGTCCGGCCCTCTGATGGGTGAAACCAATACCTTCCTCCCCCTCCACCCCCATCGTTGGAACAGAGCGCAGCAACTGGAGATGAGTGAGGGCTTCATAGCTCCAGGGTACTCGGGAAGAGCATGTTAACCTTTACTTTACCTTACGGTGCCTTTGAGACGGAGGAAGGCTCGCTGTGTTCACTCCTGTCGGAAGTATCACCTGTTGGCCTTGTATTAAAGAAAGAACTTTACCTATGTTCAGTTTTCTAATATGTTTATGTTAGTCATTATTGTCCCTTGCATACAAGGTTGTAAATGTGTTATCTGTAGATAGAAGAATAATCTAAGGTAATGCCAAACAAAACTGTTCCAGGACACTTTTTTAGAAGCTGTTTCAACCTCCCCACAATTTGGCAAATGGGGACTGTACTGTTATGTTTTAGCTTTTATTTTTTAAATGTCACAGTGTTCAGCACGCTTAATTTTGGTGTGGAGAAGGAGGGGCTGTTGGCCCATCTTTGGAAAGCTGCTCAGAGCATTTTCATGAATTCAAGATAAATGGAAGGTAGGCGAGACACACAGATGGAGACACAGACGGCCACAGACACAGGACCTGCATTTGACTTAAATTAGACAGCTTCATATGTAAGGTTACGAAGGACGAATTTGCCTCCTGACATTAGCGGCATGTTGGTGACAGACTTGATAAATTCCTCTTGGGAACTTTTGGTATCAGTCTTTTAATAGGCCTCCATTAAAGAAGCAGCAACTCAAAACATTAATCGTTATCATGTTTTGCATATCTCGGAGGTTTATGTGACACACCATGTAAAAAGTATATTTGTGAAACATCTAGTTATAATTGCAGCTGGGCTAGCACTTTGCAATTTGGTCTTTATAAAATGGGAATATATATTTATTGCCTATGACTTTCCTTTTGTCCTTCTGTTAAACCGTTTCCATCCATCGCTGTAGCAATGTAATGGAAAACAAGATAACAAAAACCTTTGTTCAGAACTGCCAGAGAGGGGCTTCCTCTAATAAATTCAAAATTAAAGAAGTCAGCTGAAACATTATCTCTCATTCCTCGGAAGCTTTTTGCGTAGTTTTGAAACATAGTTAATGAACTATGAGTTCAGAGTTAATGAATTGTTGGGTGCACATTTTGTCAGTTATTCTTTTCTCTTTGTTTTTGAGGGTTTTTTCTTTTTTCTTTTTCTGTGGTCAGACTGTCAGCCATTTTACTAATTAACACGAAGACCAATCGGCCTGCTGTGTCTGCCGATTAAAGGGGGCAGCCTGCCTTTGAATGCAGGACCGAAGGGAGTCCACATGGAGCAGGGACTTTCATACTGGGGCTTGAACAGCTCATGAGACGGAAAACCCCAAATGATCTGAGAGATCTTTAGGTATTATTATCCCATTCTCCTGCATTCCAGACAATCCACCATATGGTAGTCCTGTATCTCTTCATGCACACTGTTTTGGTGTGGTTTGCATATGTGGTGTATGTGTGTTCGTTGCTCTCCGTCTTGGTTTTGACCAGCCACTGCTTGGAATGTTTCTGCATAGCTGTGCAGTTCACCTAGAGGGTGATTTTTTTTTTGTTTGTTTCTTCTGTTTATATTTTGTGTTTCTGGCCGTCATGCCTGCGGGAGATGGCAGAGTTTGTAGATGAATCTTATATGGCGGGTTTCAATATTCCGTATTCTGCCTGTGTCCTCACCCAAAAGCTGAGACCTCCAGCGAGTTGTGTCCCAGATTTGCTCTCGTGTGTGTGTGTGTGTGTGTGTGTGTGTGCGCACGCATTTGTGTTTACGGTGTGGGTGAATCGATCAGGCTGCACTTCGGTCTCTGTGGTGCAACCGTCACCCTTCCCCAACCCCACCTCCCCCCCTTTTTCATGTGAACCTGGCCCACATACGGCTTCGGCCTGCCATGGCATTTTGTCTGTGCGTGTACCGTCCTCAGATCTTTCGCTGTAGCTGAGGGATGAGCAATAGTAAGTCTCCGGCCTCACGACGTGATCTCATACAGTGTACCAGCGGGCCCCCCCCCAAACATTCCATTCCATGAAGTGTCACTAGTTATTTAGCCCTCAAATGGTAACTTTTCCAGATCTCCATATAGCCTAACATTTTTTTTTAATGCCGTTTCTTGTCAGCCTTAGCTGTTTGTATTTGATAGGTATCGCTGTTAATAGCTATTCTTATTTTAATCATTTGTGGCTTGTCAGAATTTTGTTTTATCAGGAGTGTTTTTTTTTTTTTATTAATTTTTTTTTCTTCTCCCCCGAAGGCTGTCATGGCAAGTTGCTTTGCACACACTTCACAGGAGCAACAAGAACACTGATACAGAAGATGGTAGCACATTAAATAAACGTCAAGATGACAAACTGTTCCAAACAAAGCCAAAAAAAAAAAAAGTTCCCGGATAGCTGGTGTGCAAGTTGATTTTTATGTCCATCAGTGTTTTTGAATGTACGCTTCCACAGTGTTTGGAGAATCTTAGTGCTGTCATATTGTGGTTCATATATCTTTATCATATTGTGTCCTGAGGTCCTTGAGAATGTTTTGCCCCGAGTTTTCACCATTCCTAGGGGGGTTTGATCATTAATGATTTAACACCCCACCCCTTTCAATGGTCTGCCCTCCAACTCCAACACTGATGCTGTCTGGATTACACAGCAGTAAGTATTTTTCTACATACGGGCAGTGGAATGATCTGCAGATTCAGCAATCCGTAGATGCAAGTGAAGTGCTGGATTATGCAAATGATCGAGTTGATTTATGTAATTAAGTGCAGAGTTTGTGTTGAAGTCCAGATTCTGGACTCCTGCCTTTGCGACTGTGGGAGTGTGGTTACGCAGGGGCTGAGAGCTGTTACAACTGCAGCCGCTGCTGGTGTGAAACCGCAGTTTTTTTTTTTTTTTTTTTTTTTTTTTTCTTATTTTTATTTTTTTCGCTGAATTGATTTGCGGGTGAAAGTGAAAGAGGCAGGCATGGTCCTTGGCGCACTGTGCTGTGAGTGTTCCCCGCCGTCCGTGGGTATGCTTCAGATATGCCGGTGGGCGGAGGAGAGGGCCGGCAGGCTCGGGCGGGAACAATGCGCTTTTCATGCGCTGGCATTCGGCTGGCGATTAGGCCCACTTTGTGTGCCGTTCCCCTACCCTCGCACTTGGATAGACGGGAGGTCTGTGGCGGATTAGCGTGCTGTTGAACGGACTTCCGCTCCCCTAAAGCTGCGGCCCGTGCTCAGTCCCTCCCCTCCTGCCTGTCAGGAAACTGGAGGGATTCTGGCTTTCCCGAGCTGGTATCTTTCTGTCCATTCCCCACATCCCACACCCCACACCCCGCACTCAGTGGAAGTGTGTGCTTTTTACTGACAAGAGGATGGTAATGTCATTCTGAGTTTCGGGGGTGGAGGTGGGGGGTTTGGTTTAAGTTTTCTGGCTCTTCGTTTCCACCACTCACAAATGGACTTGGACTCACAGCCGGTTGATTTTAAGGGTGAGGTTGCTGTGGGAACCAACATTCCAGAATTTGGCCGTGCAGAGTTCCGTGCAGTGCGAAAGTTCTGAGAACTCCGTCTGCTTTCCCTCTCTCGGCTTGACAGTTTGGACAGTTGTGTCGATACCTCTTCTGCGCACACGTGTGCACGTCCCTGACTCACAGCTCTGTAGTGTTTCTCCCTGTTCCTGCAGGACTACTGTATTGATGGATGGTTACCCAACCCCCGCATCACAATTACTGACTGCATCAGCAGAGCCAGGTGAACTTTCTCCATGCATGGGAGAACGCTCTAAGTCTGGGTTTGTCTCCAGGGCGGCCGTGAGATCATAAGGCTCTCCTCAGGCGGTGCAGTGCTATGACTCGGCCGTTGCCTCAGACAGGGCCTGATGTGGACTTCAGCATTGCCTTGTGTCAGTTTTTACTTTTGTGTTTGTTTACTGCTCATCCCACACACACACTCCGATCCACACATCGCTCAGCCACTCTGTGGGCCGGAGCAGGGGGTACTTATCACTGAGGGGAGAGGAGGGGGGAGGACGGGGGTGGGTGGAAACCGATACATTTGAGTATCAGGGTATTGTTTTTCATGATTTATTGTCAATATTTGGTTTGTTTTGTCGTAATATTGCTCTGGTTGCATTTATGTGGCACACTAAAACTTTGTGAAAATTACAATTAAATTTCCCTGCAAGTAAACATTGCAATTGTTATGGAAATGAGATTGAAGTGTTTCAATGGATTTTGACAGAATTTATGCATTAATGGTGAAAGGTTGTGATGCGTCTACTGGTCAAATTATATCCTTTTTATAATATATAACAGTAATACATTGCTGTATTGAATCGCAGTGTTTGGAGAATCTTAATGCTGTTATATCATGGTTTATAAATCTAGATCATATTGGGTCCTGAGGTCTTCGGGAATGACCTGCCCTGAGTTTTCACCATTCCTTGGGGGGGTTGGATCATTAATGATTTAACACCCCACCCCTGCCCCCACCCAACACCCTGAACCCCCCCAAGCAGCTCCGCCCATGTCCATAATCCAAACAAGGTCTCAAACCTCATATGACATCGTATGTTGATGTCTGGTAATTGCCCCGGTAGACTTTCCAGATGGCGGGGGCCGTGCTAGCTGTTACAGTTGACATAATTGGATGAATTGGCGGTGATGTAATGGTCTTGTGATGGCTGCATAGTCTAGGTCCATCGTCAAAGTGGTTTCAGATGCTTCCAGACCTTGTTTTATTTATTTAATTTGTGTTTTTTTTTTTTCCTGTGTTGTGGTTCTCAGTCCTGGAGACAGCAGCTGTTTTCATCTTTTCAACCTTAAATTCCACAAGCTGTACAGACCCAAGAAAGTAGGTTTTTTTTTTTTTTTTTTTTTTTTTCCTTGCTGTTGATAAAAATGCAAATCAGTACCATAATTAAAGCAAGGGGCATGTCTTGGCACAGCCCTGTTCTGGAAGTGTCTGCATCTCTGAGGTTCTGCTGTAGGCTACAGCATGTCATCTGGAGGCTCATTTAAAGCCCAACAATGACCTGTGGTTTGGGTCTACAGCAGTGTTCCTCACCCCATTTCCTGGAGGGTCGCAATATGCACCGGGTTTCACTTAAACCTGAAATTCCACAGCAAGTTCAGACCCAAGAAACCAGGTGGGGCAAGTCGGCTGTGCAATAATAGCTTTTAATCGATCAGTTAAGTGTTGGGGGGGATGTTTGCCCTGCCGCTCCAGAAAAGAGGTTGACTGCCTCAGTATGTTGTCAGAGGCTTGCTGATGTCGGAGGCTCATAGTGACCTCTGTGTGTCACGTTGCCGCGGGTGCTGATGCTTCCAGAGATAAGGGCCTTATCTGGCCTGACTGTAGCTGTGAAACATGAGAGGCTCCTGCCAGCCTTTGGATACGTGCTAATACGGGAACTCCAAGGGCATGGTAACTGTATCGGGCTTGTTGCCGTCTACGCCGAGTTGCTGAAATACAAAACGTTTTTTTTTTTTTTTCTTTTTTTTGATCCGGTTGTAGATTTGCTGAGCGTGTTCAGTGTTGCTTGTCACTGTGGCTTTGTAAGCTTTTTGTTTCTTCCTGAAAATGTTTTTTTTTTTCCCCCATCCTCTTTTTTGCTCCGTACCGGTGCAAATAAAGCGTGTCTTGGCCATCAGAAACTTGCCGCTGAAACAGTGGGTCATGGGGGAAGTGGTTTTCGTGCAGTTGTGACAGACCTCAAATTTTTTTGTATTCTGATGTTTGTGAGTCATAAACACCACCCCACAAACCCATTTTAAAGGTATTTTGTTTCTGGCACAGATTTTGAAATTTTTGTGAATTGATGACATTTGCACTACAACCCCTGTCCTCCCCCCACTCCTGTTGCCACCTGCAGACTGACTCATGGTCACAAAACACTAATATGGGGACTGACGTCAGCATGGCCCATGTGGGCGTAAGTTACATCAAAGCGGACGCAGAGTGGATGTCCACGCTAGTGTAGTCTATGAAATTTGTCTGCAAGAATAATTGGAAAGTTGGTCAATAAAACGTGGTTGGTACGCTCTGAGTATGCTTTGAGTATGTTCGACTATGAAAAGGCAAAAGTCTGCAGACAGTGCGGCAGACTGTTTGTCTGTGTTTGTGTGTGTTTCCAACAGTCTGTAAGCACCTTTGCATTCCTCTGTTCTTTATGTCCTCTCTGCAGTTGCACAGCTCAGCGTTGTTTCTGTGATTTCTCTTGTGCTCTTTCCTGGGCTAGCTCTCAGCCTGCTTCTGATCTCAGTCCCCAGTGAGTGTGGGTTGTGCTCCCTGGCGTCAGAGCACTGATCTACGGTCAGTTTCCCTCCGTCCATATCCTACTCTTCAGTCACTTTGTGTGCATGGGAGCTGATCTGAGTGCTTGTAGCAGAGGGGGTACGCAAACGCTGCACATTCAACAGATGGAATTTTCTAACAGTAAGTGCAGAGTCCAATGGGCTGAGTGAACCTCAGAACAGGCCGAGCCCGAGGCAGGGCCTGGCCCTTGGCCTGAGGGTAGTGACTCCTTGGCGCTGACCAGCGTGGCGTGGGTCTGTGGGTTCATCGCTACATTTATTAACAATACATCCAGTGGTCTTCAGAACGCCCATTCTCTCCCCCACAGCCCCCCTGTGGCCTTAACCCAGAAAACCAAACGATTCGCATTCCACAGGAAGGCAGTCAGGCCTGAAGACTTGTGCGTCTCAGGGTGGCCTCGGGTCTACTTCTGTAGTTTTGAGTTAGAGTTAGAACATTCTGCTCGAGGAGACTGAGCACCTTACCATGGGCAGGCTGTGTGTTCATCTTTGCATCTTTGAGTCCATCATAGAAAACTTTGAGAGTCCTTTAGTTGCTGTCTGTTTCCCTCCCCCCCATGTTACCACTTGAATATACAGACCCAAGTTAAGAGAAGATACATTTCTGTTTTCAAATGGCCATTTACATTTTTTTTTTTTTTTTTGCAGATGATACAGTGTACTTGCTAGTAAACTGACAGGACTAAAATCATAACCAAACAAACATGTTGTATTGTTGAGTTTCACACTTCACGGGCTCATTTCAGAATAAGCTAGTTGGTCTTCCAGAACTTAGTCTGAGTTTTCAGGCAGGCTTTGACTTGGCCCATTCGCTTAAACATCCTTCCAGAACCCAGAGAGTGCGGTCTGCGGGCCCAGCTGTCCGGGGCCCTGTGAGTTCTGCTCTGTCGGGTGTGGTCCCTGGGGTGTGGAGCAGACTATCAGGTGAGCCCAGGTGCAGGTGGCTTTGAAATTATTTTGGAGGAAGTGGCTGGCGCTCCCCACCTGCCAGGTGGACATGTGGCGCTTTAGAGCTCTTCGCCAGCTGTTTTTCATCTCCATCCTGACCTGCGGCAGAAATTTGGGCTGATTTTACTTTGATGTAATCTCAGAAGGGTCAAAGTCGATCGATTCAGTCCTGGAATTCTTAATGTCCCTCCCTTTTTATTTTTACTTTATACATTCAACCCCCTCCCCATTACCCCAGCAATGAAAAAGTGATTCCTTTCTATTTGATGAGACACACCATATGCTGGGGAGAATTTTGATAAAAACTCTCTCAAGGGTTGATCGTTCTCAGAAGGCTTTCAAAGTTGCTTGAATTGCAGACAAAACGGAGTTCATTCTCCCCAGCTGTCAGGCATCCTGAGATTTTGTGGATTGTTGCCCCCATCTCTACTGGAAGGGGCAATCCCCTAATGCACCCGCACCACCCCCAGCGCCCTTTGCCGCAGCCCCTCCCCCAAAATTTAATTATCACTTGACACGTTGCCACCTTGTTGCAGTGCCAGGAAGTGGAAGTGCCAGTTTCCATGGTGATTAAAGGTCGCCGTGGTGACCCCCCCCCAGATCCCTGTGAAGCGTAATTGCTCGTCAGGCAGACTGTTTAATGCCCCACGCCGGGCCGAAGTCTCTGGTGTGTCTGTCTGCGGCTCTGTGTCTCTGTCTGTGGGCACGTGCGCGCCCAGCTCACACTAGAGCTGAGGTTTTTATTTTAATTTTTCTCTTCTCCCCTAATCTCATAGCCTTTGAAACGGAGAAGCGGGGAGGTGCTCTGGGGCCGAGGGTTTTTGGTCCTAAACCTTGATCATTCATTCATTTCGGCTCCGTGTCTGGTGGATACATGTGCCCTGTTCTGGGTTCCAGATGCTCCCATCTCTGATGTAGAGTCTGGGAAACGGGTGCAGGGTTTTCGGCTCAGGCTTCCTGATTGGCCGTCAGGTTACTAAGGGCGGGTTTGATTGGCTGGAGCAGTGACTGATTGGCTGCTTCCAGTTGGAGCTCCTCCTACACCAGACCATGATTGGTCAGGAACAGAAACTCAGATCCATAGTCAGGTGGTTCTGTTGGATAATTTCTCCGATAAATTAGACATTTGAACATTTTGTTTTTATCACAGAGCCTTGCTATTAGCAGTTCTTATCTGACACTGTGAGGTTTTTCAAAGTGCTAATGAAATCTAATACTTGATTACGACTCTGTTTGCATACGTTCTTGGTGGCTTCTTTGGTAATCGGCATATTAGGGATGATAATTGACAATAGTCAGACTTCATTCCCTCCTACTTTGAGCTGGAAGTTCATGGCTTTTTCCTGATACCTTCACAAGCAGAAATGGTACATGGAGAAAAAAAAAAATAAAATAAAATATATATATATTATATTTAATGTAACTGTTTGAGGTGTTTGAGTTGGTGTTCTGCTCTCACTTGTTCCACCCAGTCAGGTTCTGAAGATTATGCAGCGGTCTGGGACGCTCGAGTACTTCAGAAAGAATATTTGTGCTCCGTTTGGGGCTGGAGAGGGGGTTCTGTTCCTCCTCTCCTCCCCCCCTCCTTTTCAAATGTTGTTTTCCGCTTGCCTGACTGGTGAACAGTTTGTGCTGGCTGTGCTGTGCTGTGCTGTGGTATTTATTTATTTTTATTTTGGTTTAGTTTTTCCCCCCTGATGGTTCAGCCCTAGGGGTGGTGGAGTTGAGGCTTGAACCCCTCCCTGGTTACAGCTCACTAAACCCCTGCCCCCCCCAGCTGGGGGGGCTGCAGACGCAGTGAGAACAGGAGCAGGTGTGAGGCACATGACTCTCAGTGTCGGCTCCAAAGGTTT
This sequence comes from Albula goreensis, assembly GCA_022829145.1. Classification (NCBI taxonomy): domain Eukaryota; kingdom Metazoa; phylum Chordata; class Actinopteri; order Albuliformes; family Albulidae; genus Albula; species Albula goreensis. The sequence continues at coordinate 4,843,674 of CM040749.1, forward strand.
CCCTGCACTGTGTACATTGCATCATTTCAGCCGTTTGGCAGACTTTTACCCTGAGTGACGCACAGGTTTTCATTTTTAGACACCATCCATTTATACCGCCAGATATTTACTTAAGAAACTCGGTGGGAAGTACCTTGCAGAAGGATACAGCGGCATTGCCCTGTCTGAGAGTTGGACGGGCAACCTCCAAGTAACAAGGCCACCTCCCACCCCATACACTGTCTACCTTGTTGTTTGAGCAGGTAATGTGTTTTCAAAGCCCCACTCCAACAACAACCTACACCCTGCTTTTACTCAGATAATTTACTCATCACACAACTCAGCCAGAGTTGTCACATGGGAGTTTACAGAACTCGTTGGTAGACCCCCAAACAATAACACCCCCAAAATTTGTTCAGTGACTTCATGAATAGTATGGCAATGCCACATCTGGGCTATATGCATGGACATGCATCACTACACAGTGCGAACCGTTTCAGGGCAGGAGGCGTGCTTCCATCGACATGTCAAGTTGTGCAGAACATTTCCAAACAACAGGATGTGATACGTAGCTGAATGAAGAATTAAGAATGAGTCAAAGGGGTCTATGAAAGAGGAACGTTTTCTGCCACAGTTGCACAGTCGGCCAGCGATGGTGCTGCATATCGGCAGAGATAGGCCATGGTCACAAGATGTGTGAAAACTGACAGGGCGACCACAGAAAGTGCAGAAGGGGTGGGAATCACTTTACTGCTTTAGTATAATAGGTGGGCATACTGTAACTCCAAAGCCCATATGTATTAATGGTAATAAGGCTAATAGGTGGGTATACTGTCTGAGGAGGTGGGCATACTGTAACTCCAAAGCCCATATGTATTAATGGTAATAAGGCTAATAGGTGAGTATACTGTCTGAGGAGGTGGGCATACTGTAACTCCAAAGCCCATATGTATTAATGGTAATAAGGCTAATAGGTGAGTATACTGTCTGAGGAGGTGGGCATACTGTAACTCCAAAGCCCATATGTATTAATGGTAATAAGGCTAATAGGTGGGTATAATGTCTGAGGAGGTGGGCATACTGTAACTCCAAAGCCCATATGTATTAATGATAATAAGGCTAATAGGTGAGTATACTGTCTGAGGAGGTGGGCATACTGTAACTCCAAAGCCCATATGTATTAACGGTAATAAGGCTAATAGGTGGGTATAATGTCTGAGGAGGTGGGCATACTGTAACTCCAAAGCCCATATGTATTAATGATAATAAGGCTAATAGGTGGGTATAATGTCTGAGGAGGTGGGCATACTGTAACTCCAAAGCCCATATGTATTAATGGTATTAAGGCTAATAGGTGGGTATACTGTCTGAGGAGGTGGGCATACTGTAACTCCAAAGCCCATATGCATTAATGGTATTAAGGCTAATAGGTGGGTACACTGTACATCCTTAAACAGAAGTTTAAGTGCATGTAGTCAGCATATAGAGGACATACCCTTCACTATGCCCCTGGTCTGAACTGATGCTTGGGAAAACGTGCTTAACTCTGAGGTATGTTTGCCCAATGACATGAGCAGTGTCACCTCAGCGCCTCTGTTTCAGGGTGAAACAAGCGGCGGCAGCGTAGCATAATTGGTAGGGGAGTTGGACATGTGAGTCCAGAGGTTGCTAGTTCAATTCCTGACTCTGAGAGACAAGTCGCCACTGGGATTTTTAGCGCGTCCGTCACCTGGAGCTCCGTAGCAGAGTCTCTGAGTGTGACGGAGGGAAGGAGCTAAAGCTGGAGCTCAGCCCTGGATGTGACGGAGGTGGGCGGCAGAAGCGGGGACCTCCACTCGCTGCCTGCCAGCCTGTGTGCAGCTGGTTGTGGGGGTAGAGACAGCTGATTAGTGGGGGCCCTGGATCAGTGTGTGTCTGGACAGGGCTGAGCTGAGTGGAGTGGAGCACGGCGAGGTTGGCGAGAGTTCAGAGTGCAGAGATTAAGGCCTACCACTGGCTTTGATCAGAGCGCAGCACATTTTCAAAGAGCCTTCTCCAGTGCCCCCTCCTCTTTCCAACACTCTTTTGTGTCTCTCTTACTCTGTCCATTTCTTGCGCTGTTTGTTGGGTCTCGTCTGTCTGTATCCATCTGTCGCTTTCATCTTCATTCCCGCCCCCATTTGCCCTCGACTCACTCTCTCTTTGACTGTCTCCACAAAGCAGCCAAGATTTACTGCTGATCTGTGCGTGAGAGAGGGCCAGTGTGTGCGTCTATCACAATATGTGCACAGCACAGTGTGTACAGCACAGTATGTCCATGTATGTGTGTATTTGTAATAAGTGTTCATGTGCACATGCATAGTCAGGCATAATGCACATGTGCATCATGTGTGAATGCATGCCTGTGTGCATGTGTGTCACATTTAGTTATGCATAAAGTTGTGTGTACATGTATGCACTTGAGCACGTTTTTGTGTGTCTCTATATGCAAGTATGTAACATGTATGTGTGCATGTGTAACATTTATGCGTGTGTGAATGTGTACCATGAATTTGTATGTGTGAGTGTGTGCCATGTATGTGTGAGTGTGTGCCATGTAGTTGCGTATGCATGTTCACACAGGGATAAGCACATAGGATGTTAATGGCAGGTCCAGATCCGGCGGGTCCGCTGGGGCAGAGGAGCAGAGCGTGTCAGACAAAGGCCCAGAGATGAAGTGGGGTTTGCGGCTCGCTGGATTTCAAAGGCTCCTCTGCATAACCAGGCCCTGCGCCCACTGATCTGAGCGTGTCTGCGGCCAGCGCTCCTCCCAGCATGCCTTGCTGTTTGATCACTGCGAACCTACTGCCTGGCAATACCACCTCCCTGTGCGCGGGGCCTTTTGAAGTCCATGCACACACACACACACACACACACACGCATACACGTTTACACACGGTCACACACTCATGCATGCTCATACACTCTCTCAAAGCACACAGTCACACACACTCGCACCCATAAGCCCAGACGATCTCATTGTCACACTCGATCACACTCTCGAACACACAGTCGCACACTTCTGCGCACACACACACACACACACACATGTGCGTGGGCCTGCTCACGGGAATGCCTGCAAACACACCTTTTAAAATCTTAGCTTTTTATTATCCTGCATTGAGGTATACACATTGGAAAAGTAAATCTGGCCTAGAAAAGGACAAAAGCAGTAGAGTTATTATAAAACCTCAATAGTTTTCTGCCCCTCTATTTCTATGGGGTAAAAAAAAAAAAACTAGGTTGGGATTTCTCATGACACACACACACACACACACACACACACACACACACACACACACACACAGAAACATAAAGAACCTTTCTTTATTCAGTGTGAACTCCTTATCGACCTCCCAGAGAATGGAGTGGGGGAGAGACCTTGATGCCCAGCGCAGCCGAGAGGAGAGCTGAGCGATGTTACGGCAGAAACTCGCAGACACAGAGACAAGGTCGCTGTCGACACCTCCTCCCAATTTAGAGGAAAACGCCAAGTCCCTCTCACCTATTTCTGCCACATGTAGTGGCTGTCATTGGTAAATCGCAAATACCAGAAAAAAAAAAAAAAAAAAAAAAAAAAAGGGTGAAAATATCAAAGTAACCTTGGAGATTGACTCGAATGTACTCTGCAAAAAGGCTAGTGTGATTACGCAGCCTGCTGTGGGAACGCAAGCAAAACATGGAGCAAAACGGTCAATAGGTAGAAAGCGAGGTTCTCCTTTATGCGGTTACAGGAGGGACATTTAGATAAGATTTTCACATCTCTTGAAGGGTGCCTGCCTGTGATTGTATCCATGGCTACTGTTACAAGACATGGCCCAGCTCCATCAAACATGGAGCCATACCGTTATAATCTAAAACACGTGCAAATGCATGGACGGTATCGGTCCTCTCCCAGACCTTGTGCTGTTGCCGTGGTTGTCGAGTTCATGGCTGGCTCCGTGTTGGGGTTTTCTGTAGGGCAGCCGGCTGAAAGGGCTAAATCGAACAGATGGTTTTGGAGTTGTTTTTTTTTTTTTTTTTGGGACTCTCTTGGATCGGGACGCCGCTAATCCAATTGAGCTCGGCACTTGGCGCAAACTGCTCAAGGTGTGGTTGGCTGAAATAATTTGGAGTGGTGGGGCGGGGGGACATGGCTGCTTGTAATTTCTCTGATCAGCCTTTAACAGGATTTCTGAGTCTCCCCGGACGCTCTCAGAGTGTACCGTAGAGGTACTGTGCCGGTCAGGATGTTGTGTGCTGTCTGGCTCAGGTTTTGATGTCCTGTCTTGGTCCCCGCCCACCCCGCACTGCAGCTCAAGCTCTTAAACTGTGATCCAGCTACCCTCCATTGTCCGAAACACATTCCTTTTCACAGATTGCCAATTCCAGATGGACTAACGTGACCTGACTTGACGTGTGTGTGTGTGCGTGTGTGTGTGGGTGTGTGCGTGTGTGTGTGTGTGTGTGTGTGTGTGTTTGTGTGTACAGTCTGTCAGATGTATTTTTTTTTTTTTATTTTGCACATGTGAGCCTGAAGAAAGTGCTCTGCACCAGTATCCAATACTTACACCACATGGTCAAGATTCAGAGCTTGTTGAGGAGTCTGATCCTGGATCAGTTCTAGTCCTCTTTAAGTGTGCTGTCCATCAAGTTAGAACAACATTCATGACCGTTTGCTCAGTCTTCTCGGGCCAAGTTTACATTGGAGCTGTGCTCTCGGTTGTGTGCTCTCGGTTTTCTCAGAGGGCGGTTACTATGGAGCTCACTCCTGCTCAGGGAACACGTTTTTTTCAGCTCTTCGTTTTGGCTATTTTTGTCAAACGTTTTGTACTAAGGAACAGTTCGACACAGCGTTGAAGCAAAGCACTTGTAATTATGTTGTTATTACTTTAAATGGCAGTGATATTTCAGCACTGATCTCTTTGATCTCTACATTGCTATATAAGCCAGTACATGCTGTACACTACAGAGTTAAAATTAACTCTAAAATGTCTCAGCCCTGCTGATGGGAACATCGGCAGGGCATTGGTGTGGTGTCATGGACAACGATGCTGCGAAACTTTGGCTTTATGAGATGAGATGCCACCCGCCCACCCACCAACGGCCTGCAGTTCCAGTCCGTTTGACGGCGGTCAGGCCCATCCATCACACAGTCTCCCGGGCTGAAACAAACCCCCTCCTGACTGAGCCAACATGGAGGCCCTGGCCTCTGGTTTGGCACGTCCATGCTAACAGCCTGTCCGTGCTAACCAAACCGCAGAGGAGGGATGTGTTTGTTTCCTTTATGCTATTTTTAGCCCTAGAGGGGGTGAAGAAGAGTTCTTATAAATTTGATTTGTAGCTGCAGTAAGAGGGGGTGGGTTGGTGGAGGGGGGTTCATGAGGTCATGGGAGTGAGACAGGAAGTTTGGGTCGGGGGGTGGGGGGTGGCAGACAGGGGCTCTGAATGTCCAAATCTTAATGACCTGCACAGGAGCGAAAGACCAGAGTCTCTGGAACTCCTCAGGATGAGTCCCGCTGCCATCCCAGCAGGTGGTGGCTCCTGTGATCCAATTTTCGGACAGGGCCAAAAATGAAAAGATGGAGCTGAGGCAGAAGAATAATACAGGGTAAAACACGGGTGCAACTGACAGCTGGCGCTTGCGTGTGTGCACGGGCGTCTGGCTGTGGGAGCATGTGAGGGCGTGCGAGTGAGTTTGTGTATGAGCAAGTGTTTGTGATTTTCAAGTGGACTCGGGTGAATAAAATGTGTGTGTGTGTGTGTGTGTGTGTGTGTGTGCGTGGAATGCTTGTGTGTGTGTGTGTGTGTGTGTGTGTGTGTGTGTGTGGAATGTTTGTGTCTTCTCCCTCCTCCAGATTACTTTGTGTACGTGCCTGTCGTAGTTTGGGAGAGGAAGTTGGTTGTTGATGAGCGTTGGGATGGTTTTATAACATCTAAAAATACGGGGGCTGCTGTCTGCACACACAGAGAGGAAGATGGCGGAGAGGGCCGCCAGAAATGCGGATGAGCATCATTTGTTCTGTATTTGTGTATTTTTTTTTCTTTTTCCCTCCTCTCTGAATGAGATGCAAGATGCGGCGTTTTTTTTTTTTTTTTTCTTTTCCCCCACTGAAGGAGGAAGTTTTTTTGTGCTAGCACTGCCATTGGGGTGCTGAGTGTTGTTTATTTTTAGAAAAAAAGGATTGTCTTGAAGCAGAAAACATCTATTCCACAGGAAGGAATCCCCCCACCTCCCACCTCAACCCCCCACTTCCCACCTCTGCGTAAAATGGGGCATGTGACTCCACATCGCGCTTCCCTTCCTCCCCGTCTCCGCTACGCTTTGCGCTAAGATCCCGTTCCTGTTAATTAAGCATCGATAACATTTATTCATCCTAATAAAGTTAATGAATTGCGTTTTGTGGTGCCAGTGCAGATGTGAGCTCTGATCGCTGTCTCCAAACGACCGAGGGAAGCTCATTGAGCATCAATTAAAAATAAAAATAAAAAACCACTTGGCATTATTTTTAGTGGGCTTGTTTTTGCAGTGTCAGGCCACGTGCGTTTCACTTTTGGGGGGGTTTAGTAAGGCCCTGCCCACCCCCCGGCTGGGGGAGGACTCTGGATTGGGTTCTAATCTGTGTATAATGCTTAATTAATGCAGCCTTAATGCACCACTTTGGCATTCTGTTCTCTTCCTTGCTCTTGCCTACGCATGTATACACACACTCACGCTCACACTCACACACACACCCACCATGCATGCGTGTGCTCACCACACTTTCTCCATCTCATACAAAGTCATCACACACATACACATACACTCTCTCTCTCACACATGCACACACACTCAAGCGCTCACACACACACACCGTGCTCACCACACTTTCTCCATCTCATACAGAGTCATTACACACACGCACACTCACACACACGCCCCACCCTGCCCTGTTGGCACGGGATTCTTCTGGCGGGCAGCCTTCAGGAGGAAGTGGGCAGGATGTCTTAGCAGTTGATGAGTTTATGTTTCCTGGGGTCGCACGCACTGTGCCGGAGAAAAACCCTGACTGAACTTGTCTACTAACGTTGCATCATGTTGCTCATGTTGTGATCGTCTGACCCACGCCCATATGCAGAGTTACTTGCATACCTGATGTTTTACTCAGTGTAGCTGCAAGATTTACTTACAATTCAGTGTATGTGCGTCGATTTACCTAGAGAGAACTGAACCTGAAACCCCAGGGTGACAAGCCAAACCCCCTAACACCCCCCCCGTGCCCTTTTTGCCATGCAACCATGTTGAGTGCTTTGAGAGTTTTGGTTAAGGTGCCATTCCTCCACCCGTCACGTCTTGGGGCCTGTTCTAATGAAGAATGTGGAACTGGTGAAGTTACATACATATGTTCAATGCAGAGAGACTGGTCATTACTCAAGTCCAGGGCTGATGCAGTGTTGGACACTGTCTACTGAAGCTCAGACTGACTCAACGGCCTGTTCTCTATGCATTGTTACTATATTGTTTTCTTTAGTGGTATGAACGGAATTAGATTCCATAACTTAGCGGTTAAAATGTTTCCGATATTGGAATTGCACTGCATTTTTTTTTTTTTTTTTTTTACTAAAATGGTAATCCAGAAAGGTCAGTTAGATTTGATATTGAGTATTTTAACAGCAGGACAGTCTGTCTGTCTGTCTCTCTGTCTGTCTGTGGCTCTTTGCCCTCATCTGAAGTTCTGGTTCATTTGCTGGTTCTCCTCGGAGGGTGGCGGGGGGTGGGGGTGGGGGGAGTGCAGGAGATTGGGTTGGGGTGATGCTGAAGCCTATCTCAGGTCCGGTTTGTGGATCTCTCTCGCATATTTTTCCATAAACATACAGCCTGGGCCAGGGACAGGTCAGGGGGGCCTGGAGAAGAGATTAGCCATATTTTTATTTATTTATTTTTTAAGTGATGTTAACGATTAGCCTGCTTTGAGCTCTGGCTGCCCTCTGTAAGGAGGAGGCCTCTCTCAGCAGAGGGGAAAGTAGATAGTAGATAAAAGCTGCTTTTAAGCACTGATCTGAGGTCAGTTTCACATCTTTCATCCTGAAGGTTAAGGTTGGGTTAGCTGGACATGGAACAGTGCTAGAGGCTACATCCATCTCAACTCCTTTACCCACATTTGGGCCCTATCCCTCCTTCATGTGACCTTTGACCTTTGACCCTGGCACTGTAACTGAACAGAGTACCACGTCTTTTTAAACAACAAAATTTGCTTTTGGATACTGCACCATCATGGTTTTTTTTTTTTTTTTTTGTTTTTGATTCTCTCACAAGAACAATGTCGGAAAGCAAGCCGACTTGCCATCTGTAGTTCATTGGTGCTAGGAATGCCTTGTCAAAACGAAACGTGAAATTGTACATTTTCTTTTGTTCAGCCTGTCTGAGAAAAAGACTTTATGGATTTTTGTTTTTTATTCGGTCTTTGTGTGTATAAATGGTTTCATTGTGTATTTTCCGTGGGACAGCTCAGCGCTGGCTTGAGAAATCGGGAGGGGGGAGGATTATTTAGCAAATTTATTTTGTTGCTCGTTTTCTCAAAATGCTCACAAACCGGCAGTAGTGAACAAGTAAAAAAAAAAAATAATAACAATAATAATGGGGGAAATCGCCTACACATTTGAAAATAATGTCGACGAGTAATTCACAGCATGGGAACAACAACTTAGAGCAGGGCGACTTGCCCTGTGTAACCTCACAGCTGGGAAGGGGGTTCTCTATTGTTGACCAATGAAATTCCTGCTGTGTTGGTCATGTCATGAGGGAATGTGGCCAGAGGGGTTGGTGGGGGTGGGGGGGGGGGCATTGAATTTTACAGGCTTGTTGTTCCCAAGTTGTTTTTTTTCTGACTGAAAAGGATATGTTTCTTGTCTTTTTTTGTATGGAATAGCATATGTCCTCTCCACTTGGATGGGGTCTCCAGCAGAAACCTTAACGAATAGGGGGATCGATTTTTACACAAGCTTCGCTGTGGTCTCTGTGACTGAGGGATCTGAGAGCGAGTGACATCAGGGCCTGCTCAGGGAAGTAGGAGATACCCCGTTCTTCTTCTTTGAGTTATGCTTAGAGATGGTTAGCTCCTGTCTGCAGAGGCTTAATCCTTCTGTAGTCAGCCATGTTCTGCAGTGACCCCTTGACTCAACGTTAGGGTGTCATGGCTATCTCCTCAAAAAGCAACAAGAAAATCCACTTGAACCTACAAAAAGGTGTTGGTGTGCACCCCACAAATTGCTGCCCCGTGGCCTAACCAGCCCATGCCTGAAAAGAACATGGATTGTGTGGAAAAGAGGCTGAAGACTGGGTTACACCCTCCCCACCTTGGCCTCTGTTTGCCTTCAGAGAAGTGGAAAGCTTAGGGAGGTATTTCAGAATGGGATTATGGAGTTAGCCGTCTTTACTGAGGTAAATATTTTGAATTGGAGGGTGAAATTCAGGTGGATGGAAATCTTTATTTTATTTCTAAATATTTACGAAAGCCAGCTAAGTCCTTGATCCACTGTCACAAGTCCTTGATCCAGTGTCTGACAAAAGTGTCATTCGTCCCCCCATTGGGCTCATATGGCCTTAGTGTTGATATCCGGATGTTGACATAGCCTGAATAGGGAGCACCATCGGAAAGGGCTGAGATTCAGACATCTCCCTCAACCTAGCTATTTACATTTGGACAATTAGCTGAGCCTCTTACCCAGAGCGACTTTAAGTTTTACATTTCTACACACGATCCATTAAGGCAGCTAGAAGGTTGCTGAAGGGTGCAATAGCTGTGCCCTTCCTGGGAGTTGAACCTGCAAGCCCAGCTCCCTAACCATTGAACTGTAGTTCTGCCCTGTGTGCCTCCCGGATGCTCACAAACACCTGAGAAGTGTGAGAGCTCTGAGTGTAGGTCTTTATGTGAGGCTATATTATTAAGAGTCTAAATTAGGCGTCAGTCTACTGGAAATGGCGTATGAAAGACTCTGCGGTGGGCGTACTCAGGGAGAGTCTAGCCTCACTTGTCAACTTCAAGCCTGACAAACCACTGTCTCCATTGTGGCATAACACCGCCCACTTCCTGGCATGTGATTTGCTAATTAACCAATGGTACGTCACTACCTCTGGCTAATGGCTACCTTGTGGAGATGGGGCTCCATTTGGAAATGTGTGGAAATGCTTTGAGGTGGGAACCCCGCTGATTGTGGTCTTGTAATGGAATGCATGCCACCGTACACATCTCTGTCACAAACCTGAAGACACCAATAGGATTGTAGGTAGCCTGTCCCAAAAAAATAACTGCTTTACTGACTCTCTGCTAGTCTGGATTCAGGACTAGCTCCTCAGCGATGCCACCCTGCCCCTTTGCGTCTCTCCATGGCCTGACCGATACTATGAGTCATGACCCGCAGCTTCAGACTTCCTGAGCCAGTGACCCACTTAATGAGTGGATGCCCCCCTTTATTTAAATAGCAGCCTAATATGCGTTCAAGTGTGGAATTAAAATGTTTTTAATGTCAAAACGGCTGCAAGTACCCTGTAATTAGTGCAGTGCAAATAGCGAGTGTGAGTCTGGTGTTTAATTTGACAGCTGTGTGAATGCCAGCGTTATTTTTATGATTTATTTATTTTTTTATTGAGTCAATGTCTCATAAGCCACCTAAACTCTGAGTGGGTCCCAGCGCGGATAGGGAACCCAAGAGAAATGTCTCATTGACCTGGTTTTGATGTATAGGACCTATTCTTTCTGCTGTAAAAAGTAGCTGTCATCGATTTAAATCACTGATCACAACGTTTGTGATGTGGGTGCTCCAACGGCCAGCTGATTTAAAAAAAAAAAAAAAAAAAAAAAAAAACTAACTTCAGAAGTCCTGAAGCAGAAATCATTTCTTTTTTGTGTTTTGTTTATTTCTGATTTAAATCTGATCATAACCAAGTCTGGTTCCATCTGTGAGTGAGGCTGGAATGAAAGGCGCCCCAGGGTTCTAGAATGTCCTGCCACAAGACAAAAGTGTGGGTTCTGGAAGGGCAGAGTTCTGGAATGGTTGGCTTTCTCTGAGAGTGGTGGTGGTGGGCGGCTAGGGGGGTTGAAGGAAATAAAAATGGAAAAAAAAAAAGCAATTTCATGTTATCCCCCACCCTTCAAAAAAAAAAAAAAACCTCAAAGGCCCGACCTGTGCGCTAATCCAGCTGAGATGTGAATTTTAAAAGCAGCGGCCTTCTGCAGACCGCGCTCGCTCTGATGTGGCGTTACCGGTCCGAGGATGTTGTGGGCGCGGCGCCAAAACCAAAAGTGCTGCCTGCTCAGGGGGCTTGTAATTTGGGATTGGCTCCGATTTAGTGCAGTCCTGAAATGGCCTTGGGTTTTTTTTTCTTCTCTTCTCCTCCTCATTTTTTTCTTCTCTTAAAGGCCTAAGCCATATGTAAATGCAGGAGAATGGTTTTTCTCCCTTTTCCCTACTTTTAAAAAAAAAAAAAAAAAAAAAAAAAAAACCTTGACATTTTTAGTGACAGGAGTGAAAATGTAAGGCCATCCAGTTTTGCTGGCGTGGGCTTGCAGCCGGGGAGTCGTGGGAGGACAAGGACATCACGCTGTGTTTCTTTCCATTCTATCTCCCTTTCATGGTCTGAAAACAGTGACCTAATTGTACACATGTGCACGGCATGTTTTCAGTCTCATGAGTTATACATTAGCCGTGAAGGCTGTGCAGAGAAGGAGCCGGAAATCGGTGGTCATTGATGGAGGCCATAAGCGCCGCTACGCTACGACCTTCTGAATTGAGTGGGTTGTGAATACTGAATGTGATTCTTTTGCAGAAACAAACATATGCATAAGATGTATTAAAGTTTTTTCAGGGATCTTTGCTCCAGTATGGCACTCATGAGTACAGCTCTGGGCCTGTAGCTGTGTTTGCCTCACTAGCCGGCTTCGACAGGGCGTCTGCAGTAGTATGGGGGCGCAAAAAGTGACCTCATTCCACCAGTGGGTGGGGTGGGTTAGTCAGCCAGGGTTCCACTTTGGTTTACTCCTGTGGGGGGCCTTGGGGGTGTTGGGGGCGGGGGTAAGGGTTTAGAGTACTGTTGCGTTTTTGTTTTTAGGCTTGTTAGAACCAGCCATCCATCAGAAACCACCAAAAATGAAGAGTTAAGAATAGGCTGGGAAGCTATTCAGAGGTATTGCTGCACAGACGGGATCAGACAGACTGGGCGTGAAGTCTCAGCTGATCGGACCTTCCCTGTGAGCGGTGAAAGCACACTCCTGTGTTATCACACCGCACAATTAGAGCACTATTTTTCAGCGCAGCCAGAGGGCAGGAGATGTTTGTTCCTTTGAGTATAAAGCGATTCGGCCAAAGCTAACCTTAGCACTGACTGATGTGTTTGTCCTCTGCCAGCTCCCCTCGTGTCTCCTCTGTCGTCATTTCACATCATTTGTATGTTCGTTATCGTGCTTTTTTTTTTTTTTTTTTTTTTGTCGGATGCAAGACGAAGTTAGCATATCAGTAAACGATCAATTGGTGGATAGCCGTTAAAAAAATTAACCAGTAGCAAGCAGAGTGGTACTCTTTCCCCCTTCCCCATGACAAAAACAAAAAATCTGGCATTCTCCCACACCCTCAGTCATGACCCCCTCCCTAAAATAATTGGGAATCAGCAGGTTGGACTTCATCTAAACACATTCTCTCTCTCCTCCCTCTCTCTCTCTCTCTCTGTCTCTCTCCACCCTCTCTCAGAGCTGCCGGAGAACTGGACGGACACGCGGGAGACCCTGTTGGAGGGCATGGCCTTCAACCTGAAGTACCTGGGCATGACCCTGGTGGAGCAGCCGAAAGGGGAGGAGCTGTCCGCTGCCGCCGTTAAGAGAATCGTCGCCACGGTGAGTAACCACACCCACCTGCCTACACCTACCCTCCCCCACCCCCTGCGAAACTCCACCTATATTGCTTTCATGTGTGTTACTAGGAAAGACTTATAACACACACCTCTTAGATTTGGCTCTGAGGAACAACTGCAACACGGAGTAAAAGCAAAAGGTAGGTTTTTTTTTTTTTACTTTTTAACAATGCGACTTGTCAATTCAGCGTTAGTATGGCCAATGTGGCTGAATTACACATCGTCCTGCAATTAACTTCATTTTCAATGTGCAAAAATAAAGCACCACGCCCCTCCCCCCCTTGTGTTCACATGAAAGTCATACCCCTTCGCCTAACACTATGTTCTGAGTGTTAACCCCACCCACTTACAGGATATAACCAATGGTTTCTAACCAATCATTTCAGGTCCTTAATGGAGGGGTATAAGGAGTGGGCAGAGTTTCAAAACGGTGATTCAAACATGAATTACAGCATACCAGTAAAGCCCCATCTCCCCCCATAAGAAAAACCACCCTCTGACTAATGGGTAAGCTGGCATGTCCCTGGAGGGGTGATCTCCGCAACAGTAAGTGCTGTTGTGCCCCAGATGGCTAGGCGAGAGCGTCTTGAGATCTCTGGAGATCTGACTGTCTGGATTCTGAGACCATCCCCCACCCCCACCCCCCAAACGCCCCATAGAGCCCCCCCACACTGACGTAACCCAGATCTGTCAATCCGCATTTGCACCCCCCTTCGCTGAGAGGACTCTCGCTGGATCTCTCAGCGCAAACTTCCCTTCAGCTCCTGTGATCGTTCCGTGCTTTTTGACGGCGGGGACACCCTTTGTTCCGAGATGCTGTCAGCTCACTGTTTGATGCGGGGCAAATTCGAGATGTCACCAAAAAAAGTACAAGGCATAACTCATGAAAAATTAATATTTTTAGCTAGCATTTAGTTTTTCCCCCTGCTTAACTATCTGTTTAAATGTTCAATATTTGAATAAAATTGTGTTTTGCCTAACTGTAGATCAGGAACCAAGTAATGGATCATGAGTGAGCTTGAAGGGGGTGATATAAATGAGATAAGTGACTTGCTGTATGTTATACACTTTCCATAAACATTCACACCTGGCAAATTAAACATTGCTACTACTGCACTCACTAGCTTCAGTCTAAAATGCCTGAACAACGCTCGCTAGCTTCAGTCTAAAATGCCTGAAGTACACTCACTAGCTTCAGTCTAAAGTGCCTGAAGTACACTCACTAGCTTCAGTCTAAAGTGCCTGAAGTACACTCACTAGCTTCAGTCTAAAGTGCCTGAAGTACGCTCACTAGCTTCAGTCTAAACTGCCTGAACTACACTCACTAGCTTCAGTCTAAAGTGCCTGAAGTACGCTCACTAGCTTCAGTCTAAACTGCCTGAACTACGCTCACTAGCTTCAGTCTAAAGTGCCTGAAGTACACTCACTAGCTTCAGTCTAAACTGCCTGAACTATGCTCACTAGCTTCAGTCTAAAGTGCCTGAACTATGCTCGCTAGCTTCAGTCTACGTTAAGGTGCTTTTGAACATTTCAAATTTCATATTTGAACACATTGACCATAATAAACAATGGATTTTTATTTATTTATTTATTTATTTTATTTTTTTTTTTTTTTTGGGGGAGGGGTCACAGAAAATGGACTGCCCATTTTTTCTTCTTATAACTTTTGGGGACCCCCCCTGAGCAAACCCTCTCAAGTGTAAAGACATTTCAGTCATGGCCTCCTTTACCCTTCACACTTTACCTGGATACTGTAACAATTAGAAAGTATTGCTTGTAGATATGTAACATCTTTAAACCGGATGGTCTTATGAATCTTGCACTAAGTGTAAGGTGTAGTATATACAACCGTGATCTTGAATTCCAATATTGGAGGGCTGTCAGGGTCCGTAGTTTTCTGTTGATTTCAACACTTAAGTGCTTCCTGTAATTCATAGATTGGTTTCGGTTCGTACTGCTGGCTTCCGAGGCCAAGCTTTGCTTCTGAATGAAAGGAGACTGTAGACACCAGTGGATGCTGTGAACCCTCCATGGCAGCTGTTTGAGAGTCCTATTTTACGCTGCACAGTGGAGCCTGTCCCTGAATAAACTGCCCATAAACGCCAATGGCTATCATTCAAATCAGAAACCCGTTGATTTCCGTTATTCATTTGCTTAGCGGACTCCCTGAATCCAGGGTGTTTAACCTTGTGGATTGCTGGAGGAGCTTGGATTGAGCACCTTGAGGAGCGGTTTTTACTGGCTGTGCCCCACATTACAGTATTGCATTGTGGATTCAGACCTGCAACCTCCACAGTGGTTAGCCTGTATCTGGGGAAAAGTGCCATAGAAATGGTTATGCAAGGGCCTGGGTGGACATGTGTGCCCCCTGAGGATGAGAAGAGGGTGTTTTTGGAAGATCACAGTTTCTGCCCCCTAAAAGCAAAAAGTTGTTTTTAGTTGTTGTTTTTTCTGTATTTTCCCTGCAGACATGGCAGTTGAGGGCTGCCTCTCGCAGCTCAAAATGTCAAAGCTACTTTTATGACACCGAGTTGAACCGAAGTCCCAGACACCCCCCCACCCCCACCCCCACCCCCAGAGATGAGGTCAGACATGGGCTTCTTAGCACAACACTGGTGCTGCAGTCTTTTCCCTTTCCTCTCTCTCTCTCCTCCTTTGTCACTATGGTGTCTTTACTTTTTTTTCCTCTCTCTCTCTCTCTTTGCATCCTCCTCTTTCTCGTCTCTACCCTCCTACTTGTTTTCCAAGAGTTTTGGGTTGGAGTTTCTTGGGAATTCCAGGTGTGGCTCATCCAATCATGTGACTGGCTCCACTGCCAGAATACCTGCTGAGACCCCCCTGCCCCCAGGTTAAGACTCGCCGTTCCAAGAAGGGTATTTCTGCCCAGTTTGCTAGTAAGCAGATTGTCAGTTAATTCTTAATCCCAAACCCACAATTAGAGCCAACAGGAAACTCTGGTCCAAAAATTTAAACAAGATTGGTTAAGAGCCAGAGTCGGAAAAAGTTGCACATGCTTAGTTCAGATTTGGTACCAGAAAAGTTGAATGTAGTTAGTTGAGACCAGGTGCTCTAGAATGAACTGTGTACAGACCCTCCGGCCAGTGCGCTCAAAGTGTATAACAACACGTGCAGAGCAAACCAGTTGCAAAACTTCTGCAGTGTCAGTTTATGTTTCCTAAAAGGAGGGGGAAGTCTGATTTTTTTTTTTTTTTTTTTATTTTTTCTTCCTCTTAGTACTCGAGGCATTCCAGTTTCACTGAACTCAGATATTTCAAGAATTTCTTGACCTGTATTCATAGAGAATTTTAAAGTATGAACACTGATCCAGGATCAGTTTCCCACATCTTTTATCCTTGTGCCAAAAATCCAAAGCTCACCCTATATAGCTGCCTTTATTCATAAAACGTTTAAGAGTTTGACCATTGATCTAGGATCAGGCTTCTTCTGACCATAAAATAAGCCAATCCTGTATGACCATGTGACTGGTGGGTGGGGTTAGCATGGCTTGGTTTCTGAGATGTTTTGTTAAGATAGGCCCTGATCGTGGATCAGCGTTGCCTTCAAGCTCCTCATTATATGAATTTGCTCATCTTTGTGTGCAGTGCCGTTCTCGGTAAACTCTGGGTGAACTGGGTAAACATTTTATCTCTGTAGACTTCATCCTCCCGTCAACTGCCTACCAAAGTGGGGGGGTCGGGATCCGCCGGGGTGGGGGGGTGAGATGCGGGTGGAGGGTTGTTGCATGATTTCCAGAACCAAACCAGAATCTGTGCCCACTCATCTCATTAGGTGAGTTTAACGTTACGGTATTACAATAAAAAGAATGCATTTATGGTTGCTAGGGTATTGTGTTCGTTTGTGTTATCAAAGCACTGTGCCCTGTGTGAACAGGCCTATAAGTGCTTGTGTTTGCGCGAACGTTTGTACGTTACAACCACCTCCGGGGATATGTGGGGTTCATTAAATTACATTACATGACATTACATGACATTACATTATGGGCATTTGTCAGACGCTCTTATCCAGAGCGACTTACAAGGCAAGGTTCATGAGTCTCTCGTGCAGTTATTATGGGGCTCGTGGGCTGAATAGTTTGGGGCACCCCTGATCTAGGATCAGTTTAGCTTTTATGCTCATAAAAGATAAGGTTGGTGCATAGCCAGGCGATAACTGATCCTAGATCAGAGCTCTTCCTGACATGCTTCAGGAAGAGAGCTGTCCTGGAACATCAAGCGGTCTCACAGCCGTTTAAGTGTGGATGACTGGTTGGACGCAGCTGTCAGACAGGCTGTGTAATACCCGTAAAGGCCCACCAATCATTCCTCTGGCATCTAACGGGTTTGTAAATTTGAGGGCATGGCGCGGGATGTAATTTGACATTTCTCTCTATCTCTTTTTCAGTTTAATATAAATGTTTAAAGTGCTTTATTGGCATGCCGTTTTAGAGGGCTGCCAAAGCAGGAAAAAAAAAGAACAAACAATTTCTTTTGGAAGTGAGACTGAGGGAAATAAATATGATTGAATGATTAAATGAATATGATTATGAATAAAATATATTTGGAGTGCATTAGTGAATGGATGTATCATCAGTGCGGATTTAACAGATCTACTTTTTGATGGAATCTATTATTTTAACTTTTTTATTGTGACTGATGTGCATGAAGTTTAGCTCAGATACTCTGAATAGTTCCTCACTCAGACTTCAGGCATGAGGCATTGTTTTAATTGCCTGTTCTTAATGCTGGCTTAATCAGTTTCAGGACTTTTTGTGAATCCTTTTGTAGCAGAATTATCAGTGCTTAATTATTGCTGAAGTAGAATTCAGAACCCAGATCGGTCCGGAGGTTCAGATAGAGGATACATAATACACGATTTAATTGTGATTACGATTGTTAACACTGTGGGCTGCTTTGTGCATCATTGATCTTGTCTCTTTGCCTGTCTCATTCTTACTCTTTCTGTCTGTCTGTCTCTCTTCTTTCTCTTCTCCCTTAACTCTCCCTCCTTCTGGCTCTGGTTTTCTTTGCAGGCCAAAGCCAGTGGTAAGAAACTGCAGAAGGTGACATTGAAGGTTTCTCCCAGGGGAATCATCCTCTATGACAGTTCATCCAATCAGCTGATTGAAAACGTCTCCATATACAGGTGAGTCCCGCCCCCTTTCTCTGCGAGACCACTGTGATTGGTCAGATTAGGTCAGGTGACTGGTGATGCTGCATTTCCCAGAGAACTTGTAAGATCAGAGGCTGTTGGGAGTGCTGAAAGGAAGGGGAAAAAAGTTTGAAAATGAGAGTCTGCATCTGTCCTTTTAGGGTTTTTTTGCAACATAAAAAAACAGCTTATCCCCCCCACCATTTCGCCTGTCCTGATGTCATCAACCACAAACGGCTCCATCGATCACTTACCGTCTGGCGGCTCAGAGATTTGCGGTGTTTTCAGTTCAAGGCAGTAGAGGAATAAGCAGCACAGACGCTGTCTATAAATCTCCCTCTTACAGGCTCCTGGAACCACTGTGTGTGTCTGTGCTGTGTCTGTCAGCCTGCCGTGTGTCTGTGCTGTGTCTGTCAGCCTGCCGTGTGTCTGTGCTGTGTCTGTCAGCCTGTCGTGTGTCTGTGCTGTGTCTGTCAGTCTGGCGTGTGTCTGTGCTGTGTCTGTCAGTCTGGCGTGTGTCTGTGCTGTGTCTGTCAGTCTGGCGTGTGTCTGTGCTGTGTCTGTCAGCCTGGCGTGTGTCTGTGCTGTGTCTGTCAGTCTGTCGTGTGTCTGTGCTGTGTCTGTCAGTCTGCCGCGTGTCTGTGCTGTGTCTGTCAGTCTGCCATGTGTCTGTGCTGTGCATCTTTGTGTGAGTGTTTGTGTCTTTCTGTCTGCCTGTGTGTGTTTGTGAATGTCCATCTGACTATGCGTTTTTGAGTGTATCTGTTCTTGTCCTTTTAGTATTGCCTTGTTCAGGAACAAATTAAACATTTTTTATTTTATTTTTGACCCTCTATCCCCTTACCCCCTGCCTGTGTTTACCCCCAGTCCCTTTGGCTGCCTCTGCCTCTCTGTCCCTCTCTCTGTCCCTCTTTTCTCTCCCTTTTGCCCTCTCTCCCTGCCTCAGTTTCTCCTTGCTCTCTGTTCTATCTCTCTCTCTCTGCCTCCCTCCATCTCTTCTTCTCTCCTCTTATTCCTTATTTCTCCCCCTCTCTCTCCCTCTCTCCCTCTCCCTCTCTCTCTCCCTCTCTCTCTCTCCCTCTCTGCTGCTGCAGGTCTAGGCTTAAATGACAGGCTTCCTGTGCTTGGCTCAGTCAGCAGTCTAAAATTACAGAGCGCTAATGGTTGGGCCAGACAAACAGGCCCGTCCCTGTCCCCGTCCCCGTCCCTGTCCCCGTCCCTGTCCCGTCCCCGTCCCTGGGAGGCTTCAGTTCCTAATGGGTTCTTTGATTTCCCAGGTATCCCTGGGGTGCTCGGCCTTGCTTGTTCCCCGATTGCATGCCCTGCACTGGAACTCCCTGGTGCCCTGTCGTGTCAGTTTGTGCTGTTTTCTTTTTTTTTTTTTTTTTTTTTTTTAAAAACTTTTTCTGGGTGTGACCAAGCCTTCCATCCCACCTACCAGAGTCGCAAACTGCAGTCTTATGTTGCGCCTCCATTCTGGCCAAAGTTAATCTTTTTCCTCTGCCAAAGCATAACCATGGTAATGCCATGGATACGCCCTTATGGGATGCGCTGCTGCAGTACGCTATAATGTTCTGGAATATTCTTGTGAATGGTTTGTGGAGCTGGCCTTTGCAGGACCTGAGTCACCCTGTCTCTCTGTAGAGATCTGCCTCCCACTGCCTCCCTAGGTTTGTGTTTACCCGGTTTTGTGTTACACCATTCTGCAGAAATCCAGCTTGATTGCCTGTTGGGAATGAAAATTTAAAATAATTTTCCCAAACCTCTGAAAGGTGCTGAATTGAGCATTTGTCTGAAAAAACTTTTTTTGTTTCCAAAAAATGTACATTTTAAAGCACCATGTGATAATCTGTCAGTGGTTCTCTGAAATATATTGATTGATCGATTGATTAACTGAATTGATCGCTGTGGCCAATTAGCTTGAACAGTGGTGAGATAATTGTGTTGGTCAAGGTCATTGAACTCAGGCTGGTCAGTTGCTTTTAGGCATGACTGACTATCTGAATCAATTCCCCAGTACGGCATACACTGGTCCTGCCTGCACAGTTTTCCCATAACCGCTTGCTCCTCAGTACAGCATACACTGGTCCTGCCTGCACAGTTTTCCCATAACCGCTTGCTCCTCAGTGAAGTCACGGTCTGTCACCACCAACACAAACCAGGAGTTGGCAAAGTCTTTAAAAGCTGCCTTCAGCCAAACTTACTTCCTGTTTTTAATTTAAGAAATGTGCATAAAAACTGAAGCAGGGTGTGGTTCATGGGGAAACGTAGCTCCCCCTCATTTGCTTAGCAAGTTTCTGAAGAGAATAGCTACTTCACGTGTATCATATGCAAGAAGTTATGTCACAACGGTTGGGCAGATATTTTAGGGGGAAGTTAGAAATTTCACTCAAAATACTCATATGTAAATGTCAATTTCATGGCTTGCATTGTTGCACAACTTCATTTTGACTTTATAAATGCTAAATGCAGCTGGAAAAACATCCAGACAATGAATCAAGCAGGCCTTTGGTTTAAACAACAAATCAAATAGCCTCCTGCTAGCCGGGGACCTCCCATCATTGCGTAGTTCATGTTTTGAATGTGGTAACACTTCACTAGAAATGGGTCTTCTGTTGCTCTCATGTAGCACTTGTGACAGTTGAAATGTAGTGCTATGTTACTATCGACATCGTACTTATCATTCAGTGCGTCATAGCCACTTATGACAAGTGCTATAAAGTGGTTATTATCTGTATTCATGACCATGGCAACACTTACTATGTGTTATGCAGTGCTTATAATGGTCTTATAAGTGCTGCGTAAGACCCACTTCAAGTGTCCCCCCAGACTGCAATGCAGTGATTAATTAACATACATTTAAAGGTTATCCCACATCGGAACATCCTGTAGCCAGTACCAGTCACAGGAAATTTGCTCCATGATTCCTCAGCTCCCAAAAAGTGCTGAAATAGTTTTTTTTTTTTTTTTTTCTTTCAGGTTTTTAAATAAGCAGTATCTGGAATGTAAAACAAATGCACTGAATACATTTTCTCAGCCGTCTTCAGATCTTTTAGTGCCTTTTTCTCCCCCCCCCATCTCTTTCATCTCCACATAAATCCTTAAATGCTGGCGCACACAGCGGCAGGTAGCTGTATCACGGAGCAATCTCGGTAACGTTTCTAATTCATCACACCTGGTAATTCGGTGACAGGTACTTTCTGAGAGCGAAACCGCGAAACTTCCGTTGGTGCCGTTGACGATCGCTCTCGGAGTGGTTAGCGGACATGGCGGCCGAGAAGCAGACGGCGGAAGGGAGAAAACAACATCCGTCATCTTTAATTCTTGGATCCCCCCCCCCCAGTCCCGCGATCTTGCCTTTCTGCCGAGACGGACCAACTGTTTGGGGCGCATGGGAGGGTAACACATGAGGAAGACGTTGAAGATGAGGGCTGGGTTTTACTGGCGCTCCAAACTCGCACCTTTCACTGCCAGAGGCACAGTTGTCCAGGTGGAGAAAATGACGCGGTGTTTGTCACGCGTGGCTGTCCGGCTGTCCGCCTGTCCGTTTATGCATCTCTGAGAGTTCCATGTCCTTGCAGATTGGTATGCACTGTTTGCACCTGTATGAGGGGGAAGTGGAAAACTACAGAATCACTGTTTTTGTTTTCCAAGAGCATCTAAGAGAATGGGGGAAGTTGTTCAAGGTGTCCAAATGTTGTATGAAGAGGAGGAGGAGGAGGAGGAGGAGGAGGGGTTATTGCTGTTGAGTCAGCAATGGTTGTTTGTTGGGCAGTTTGATGGCGCAGCGTAGCATTTTGGTTCGGGAGTTTGGCTTCCAGCTCAGACTCCTATTGTATGCATGAACAAGGCACCTAAACCAAATTGCTTCAGTATATCTGTCTGTGTAATTTGATTATAGTAATGTAAATTCTGTAAGACTAAACTGCTAACGTGCAATGATGATGAAAATGATGATGATGATGACACACACGGTGATGAAGATGAATTCTGACGGAGGAAGTGGGTAATGCTTGTTAATGAAGATGAGGATGATGATGATGATGATGGTGACGGTGGCGATGAACATCCTGTTGGGGGTGGAGGGGTGTCTTACGCCCATGGAGTCGTGCAGGTTGTCCTCGTGACGGCGGTGGGTTATGTAACCCGGGAAACCGGCCCAATCCAATCAGGCTTGACATGTGTCTCAGGGTCTGGGCCCGCCCTGTATAATCGGCTGTGTTTGCTTTACTTTTTCTGTAGAAATTGATGTGAGTTCAGAGACACGCATCCCTAGGGCCCATCTGGATATGTAGAGAATTCTTTCTTTGTTTTGTGTTATTTGTTTATTTATTTATTTATTGTTAGATTGTGTAATTCGTTGAATTGTACACAAAGCTGCCTTCTACCTTCATGAGAAGATGGGACAGGGTTTGGCTAAGTAGCACTGGAAATAGCCTAATTCTCTTATATATACATACACACACACACACACACACACACACACACTCTCTCTGTCTCTCTCTCACACTCTCTAACTCTCATAGACTCATTCCAGCAGTCCCACACTGGCCTATACAATCTCATACGCTCTTGCTCTAAATGGGTCTCACTCAGTGGCAGAACTAGCCCTTCCAGTTAAGTAATGAATGCTCCATGGTCCTGGCTGGGAGAGAAATCCACAAAAATCACAAAAATCAAAGGCCCAGAATGGCTCCTGTCCTTGCTCCGTTTATCACTCAGTTCATTTCCTCACTTTATTTGTTTTTAAAAAGCATGCCATCTCTCTCATAGATATATCTTTAAATCAATTGTTTTGGCCTTGGCGCAGGGTGAAAGAGTTCCTGTGCTGGAGAAACTACCCCCGCACGTCAAACTCGTCTTAGGCTTCTCCCCGTTACCCGGGGAAGTTAATGCAATAACACAGTGATATATAAGCTCCACCTGCTTGATGAGCTGTTTTATTCTTCCCTCTGTTTATCCGTTTATGTCCGTGTGTGTGACTGGATACTGTGTGTGTGTGTGTGTGTGTGCGCGCGTGTGTATTTATGTGTGAGAGAGACTGGCTGTGTGTGGGACACTGGCTTGTGTGTGTGTGTGTGTGTGTGTGTGTGTGTGTGTGTGTGTGTGTGTGTGTGTGTGTGTGAGAGAGAGACTGGCTGTAATGGGTGTGAGAGAGACTGTGCGTGCGTGCGTGTGTGCGCGTGGTGGGGGTGTGGGGGGGAGCGGTAGGGCAGTGTTATTTAAGTCTGGGGGGAGTATTACTCTCAGAGTGGAATTGAGAGATTTAGGTGTTTAAATCAAGCAGGGGGAGCTTAAAGGATCAGCTGGGACAGAGCCCTGATTACCTCACATCAGCTGAGGACGCTGCATTCTTGCTTTCCTGTTATTTATAGATTTTTTTGCTTGTGTGCGACCTCCCCTCTCCCCCTGCAGGATATCGTACTGCACAGCTGACAAGATGCACGACAAAGTGTTCGCCTACATCGCCCAGAGCCAGCAGAGCGAGACTCTGGAGTGCCATGCCTACCTCTGTACCAAGAGGAAAGTGGTGAGTCCCAACAGGAAGCAGGAAACGGGATCCAGCCGCTGTCTGCTCTCCAGCGGGAGATGCATTGTGGGAGAACATGAAAATGCATGCATGTTCAAATTTCCACCACACAAACGCATGGATGTTCATGCAACTATACACAGGCAAACATGCGCACACAGACGTGGGAAGAGTCTATCTTCATTCTATCAGCAGGCTTCTATCTGTGTGTGTGTGTGTGTGTGTGTGTGTGTGTGTGTGTGTGTGTGTGTGTGTGTGTGTTCTCCCTCACACTGAAGGGGTTTTGCTTGAAGCGGCACGCACACACACCACACACCACACACCACTCCCCTCTCCTTCCTTCCCTCAGCTTATTTTACCAGCTCTCTCAGGCCTCTGTTCCCCCCAGCTGAATAAACGTCCTCAGCAGGACCAGGGAGGTGGCCGTTCCAGCTGGAGACCCTGGCGGTGCGGTTAGCGCAGAGTTCTGCAGCGTTTTCTCACTGGTTCTACAATGCCTTACGATTGGTTCTGGAACACTTTCAAAATGGTTCTGGAGTGCTTTTGGAGCAGTTCCGGAATGTTTTTAGCAGGGTTCTTAAATGCTGTTGGAAGGTTTGGGAGTGCCTTTGGAGTGGTTCTAGAATGTTTGGTGGCATTGTGTGTCAGCTGACTCAGGCCCCGCCTGGCCTGACCTGGACCGCTCTGTCCTGGCCGCACACTGTTTTTTAAAAGGATCTGCTGGAGTCATGTTTTTCTCACTGTTTACCTGAGTCATGACGAACAAACGTGCAATTTTGATCTGGGTGTCTCTCTCTGCTCCCAAAAACTAGCAATTTTAAAGAGGCACAGAAATGACTAGGCTTTTTAAAGTGCATGGTATTTGAATGTGTAAACAGTAACTGTGAATAATTATTTGTTGGATTCGAACAGCAATGACAGTCTTGGCATGAAAAACACCATACAAGCACTGTTATCTATATAGACCCCGGCTCCCACAGAATTTAGTGCCAAAATGCTGTAGCCATGTTATACTCCAAAAATGTTTTTCCATTAATTGGCAAATTGTTAGTTTATCCCTTTCATACATCAAGAAATAAAAGATGATTGAGAATTCCCTTTATTTGCCTGACAGTATCTTTATTTATGGTGCCAGTGCATATTCTGGAATAAAAAGAAATGGAACATTTAAAAGTAAAGGAGCGATTGAACGTGTATCAACTGGATGTTCTTTATTTTAATGAAATCCATCTCTCCGTCTCCCTCTCTGTCTGTCTCTCTCTCTCTCTCTCTCTCTCTCTCTCTCTCTCTCCCCGTGTTTTTCCTGCGTTCTCTGTCCCAGGCTCAGGCAGTGACGCTGACGGTGGCACAGGCCTTCAGAGTGGCTTTCGAGTTCTGGCAAGCCGCCAAAGAAGGTAAGAGAGTTCCTAGGCTGGAGGGAGTGAGGGGCATCACATGGGGAGACTGGCTGCTCCTCCATCTCTCTGTCTTTTTTTCTCTCTCTCTCTCTCTCTCTCTCTGTCTGTCTCGTTCCCTCTCTGGTGATAGTTGTGCATCAGGGTATAGGCTGTCGGTTTTTCTCTCTGTACTCACACACGCTCCCTGCATTGTTTGTTTTTCCATGTGTTTGTTCCCCTTTCTTCCTTTTCTCCCCTTGCTCTCTGCTCCCTCCCTCTCTATCCCAATGTCTGTGGCCAGGTCGCTGGGTAGAACATGTGACTTTGTGGACTGCGATAATGCTATATCAACATTTCTGTATGGCAAGACAGCCCTAGCCCTAGAAGGTCTAACGTAATGTCTCCAGTACAGCACAAATTAGATTTGATGATCTCTTCTTTGGTTTCAGTCTGGCTCTTCTACGTCATGGCTATTGCTCACAGCTATCGTCTGCTAATTTCTCAGTCGCTAAGAGCGTGTTACAGTCGTTACGAATGTCATTACTATCATTGAATGGGGACAGGGGTCTTCTCCATGCTGGTAGCTAACGCGTAGCTTTTTCATGGGGAAAATCAGTCCTTTTTTTTTTTTTTTTTTTTTTGTAATCGCCATAGCCAGATCTGACAGGCACCCGCAGCAGTGCTGGCCTGACTCGCAGTGGAGCTCCTGTCTAGCCGTCCCGTGGGGTGTATTCTCTGTGTCTTATTTGTCATTTCCTGTGTTTTCATTGTTTGGATGTGCCGTGGGGAAGGAGGAGGAGGTGGGGTGGGAGGGTGTTTTTAGGGTTTGATTTCATGACTGGAACTCACAATGCAAAAACCCCCGCTAACAGGGCCTGTCAAGGCAACTGTCCAAACTTGTTTGGGGAAAAAATCGTGTCACTGGTATATCCTTTTCATTCCGTTTTTTTTTTTTGTTCTCTTTTGTTTTATTACAAGAGTTTCTTCTTGCTGAATGTTGTTTTTTGCATTTTATACTTTCTCTGTGAGGCTGTTGTCATGTTTGTGGGTGGAAGAGACTGAGATACGATGCCGGGTTTTCAGCGACTTTGTTTCAGACTGGTGTGGTTTCTCGCTTTCCTTGGTCCATCTTTGTTGGCAGCGTTCAACATTTTAACTGTCTCTTCTGCAAATGTTTCTCAGGTTCGTGTTTGATAGTTATCCCACAGAGGTGCGAATGCTGCTGGTTTTTCCTGATTTAATGAGGAAATGCGTATTTTTCAGGTCCTGAATATCCACCCCGTGCGTTCACAGTGTTGACAGTTGATGTTCAAACAGCTCATAGGGAGCAGGAATTCTCATGTGATGAAGCTGAATTCTAGAACCCCCTTAGAGATCTCAGGTGTGTAAAATCAGCATGTAATCCAGTACAATCACAAACCCTGACCCCCCCAGGTGTGGAAAGTCACTCTGTCATACGGCTTTATGCGTCAGGTGGACCTCAAAGGACTGGATTCTGACAGTGGGGGAAAATTCCACAAAAGTGTCATGCTCCATTTAAAACTAAAACAAACAAAAAAAAAAAACCTGGAAAAAAAAAAAAAAAAATTAGTGCAAGTTTCATCCACTCTTGCATCACTTGTTAGAACATGTTTTTTTTTTTTTTTTTTCTGATGCAGCAGACTGAAACGGAGAGGTTCCCATACCTCATAGTCACCCAACCCCCCAGCCCCCATACACAGTCCGTTTATGCAGTTGAGTATTTTACTGAACCAGTCCGGGTTAAATATCTCGCCATGGGGCGTGACAGCTATACCCCACATGGGAGCTGAACCTGCAAGCTGAGGCCGGTTAGGGCCAGATCTGTGACCATTCTGCTGCCCCTGCCCCCCCACACACACTGGCCCCACATCCTGATTGTATTTTTTTCCTTTTAGACATGGGCAGATATTTGCCTCACACATTTCAGCACTCTGTGCTTTTTCCCTTGCCTGTTTTTCTTTTTGCTTTTTAATTTTTTTTTTTTTGAAATCCATGGCTGTCACTTTGGTGCGGTGTTTGGAACCCCCAAGTTTCCAGCCAGCCAATCGGATTCATCTTCCTCCTCCTCCTCCTCCTCCTCCTCCTCCTCCTCCTCCAGCGCTGTGCTGTCTGAAGTCCTGTCTGGTTGTGATGAAAGTCACCTGGGAGTGATGGAGGAAGGCAGAGTGGGTATGGAGTGAAAGAGGGAAAGAGAGAGAGAGAGAGTGAGAGAGAGAGAGAGAGAGAGCGAGAGGCTGAGACAGGCGAATCTGTCCCACACAGAGGCCTTTTACTCCAGGCCTGAAGGCTTGTGTCGTTCCAGGCCTGTCCCAGCAAGAAATGCTAGCTTTATTTATTCTTTTCTTCTTGTTATTTATTTTTTTTTGGTTAAACATTTTATATATTTATTTATTGTTTTCCTCCTGAAGCAGCTTATTAAAAGAACAGACGTTTGACAGAGTATTTTTAAATCCTGAAAGTGAGAAGGGTGTTTTTTTCCCCCTTCTCCTCATCCACTATCAAAAGCTGCGGCTGCAGTGTTTTTTTTTTTTTTTTTTTGCATTTTAAATTATTTATTTATTATTATTCGGATACATTTCAGTTTAATTTATTTATTTAGTGGGAAGATCAAGGCGCCAGTGGAGTTATTTTCTCTGCTGTGTTTGAGATTTTTGCATTCCGCACATGAATATTAAAGACTCAAATTAGGATTGCGGTTCTTACCCCCAACCCCTGCCGCCCCCCCCCCCCCCTTCCACAGTTTAAACCTGAAGGATAAGCGGTATTGGTGGGTGGGTGGGTGGATGGATGGGGGCAGCCTCTCTGGTTGGGGGGTGGGGGGGTACCAGGGTTGCTCGTGTCTTACAGCATACAGCATGTTGTTAACGAGAGAGAGAAGCAAAGTCGTCAGGAGGACGGCTTAAAGATTGGGGGTGGATATCGTTTGTTCTGTTGTAAGGCTTGGGGGGGGGGGGACTGAAACTTCAAACGTCTTTGGGGTCTGTCTTCTGTGGGCAGAGGGACCCCTGAGGATTGTGGGTCTGAATTTACAAGTTTGGTGGCCCAGTCAGTGCTTCTGCTTTCCCTTCCCTGCAGATCACTGGCGCTGCAACACACAGCTAAGCAAACGGTTCGGTCGCTCCGCAGAGCGCCTTACAACGGCCACCACTGTCCTGCTGTGGGTTTTACAACAGCATATCACATGTATATATTTTTGAAACTATCTGCTAGCAGTTACTACTGCTGTTAGGATAAACAAAGCATGCAACGAAAGGAAAAGAAAATGTGCTTGTATGTACAGGAAAAAAAACTGCAATTGCGTGTAGCATCTCGGCCAAAAACATCTGCTAGAAATGTGCGATTCAGCTATTCAGAACGCGCTCGAAATGGAAAGAAAAGATGGCAGGAGAGAAAAGAGATTTTTTTTTTTTTTTTTTTTTTTGTTTGTTTTTTTTTTGTTTTTCGTTTCCGAAGTGGCAGCTTTGGAGCTTGGTAGCCAAAACGAGGCTCCTCATCAATCACGTCTCTGACGCCTGGAGTCGCCGTGTTCCGTGATGTTCCATCGGTCCCTGCACACGCGCACGTGTGCGCACGGCCCCCTTTCATCCCCGGTGATGGATGTCCGCAGGTTTATCGGGTTCCGTGTGGTTCTGACAGGGATTAGTGGCGTGACGGGGGATTTTCTGCAGTTTATGTCCTGGCTGTCAGAGTTAAGAATGCGCCCCAGGTTAACGGTTTTACGGTCCCACCCCACCCCCCCACCACTGCCGCCAAGACGCTCAATCTCTCCGCGCAGCCCTGAAAGCGCTCAACACGCTCCCCCAAAATGTCGGAGATAAATGATGGAGGGTTTAACCTCTCCTCTGCCTTCGTGTTTATTTTGATATTCGACTCTTAAACGTGACTCTTGGTGCGAACATGAGAGGGTATGGTTTGGATGGAGGCCCTGACAGCCTTGATCCTCTCCAGGAAGAGGAGGTCAGGTGTTTTTGGCACAGGTACAGGACGATCACACAGTGGCTGGCTACCTGCCATGTGGCTGTTTTGACCCCCGATTTGGAGGAAGTGAAGAGCTGTGGCAGATCAAGGCCCACTCTGACATTTGGGGGCACGGTGAAGGTTACTTCAGAGAACCTTCGCTGAAATGTTAAAATCATGTGCACTTTTCTATAAAGCTTAACACAGAAGAATAACACTGCAAGATCTCTGTTCTTTTAATAATTCTGTTTCAGAGTGAATATTTATGTTAACACTTTTATTCAATAGCTGTTTCTTGACGCATAAATGAGTGAATATTTATGTTAACTTTTTAAGGCTCTTGCTCAGAGGTTGCAGGTTCGATTTCCTCTGGGAAAAGGCCATCTGCTAAATTCCTAAAATGCAAGTACATGGTGGCACTGATGTTGTGATACTACTACCTGGTAACCCCCCATCATGTGGTCTGTGATGTAAGAGATTAGTATCCTGGTATGTGAAGTATGTGATGAGAAAGAAAACAGGTTTAAAATGGACTCGCCACATTCCTGATGCTTGGTGAGCCATGTTCACTTAATACTGACTATGGCGCTGCCACCATTTTGGCTCCAGGGCTGCCTCCATTTTGGCTCTCAGAGCTGAGCACCACATTGCAGATAGGCTTTGCGCTGACCAGACAATCGCCTCCCGTGTGTTTTAAAAATCCAATGTCGTGTCTGCACCCGTTCTTTAAATGTTAATAAAGTGCTCTGATTCGTTGGCTCATCGTGCATTTTCACCAATGAAAAAAGAGTGGTTTTGACAGTGTTGCTAAGCAACTTGCAGTGCCAGGATATCCTAGTGGTGCTGGTGAATTTGGTGCTGGTGCACACTTTCCGATGTGTTGAAGTGACTCAGTGGTGAACTACAGATTCCAAGCACCCTGCTTCCATGCTGAAATTGGGTGGGGATTAAAAACGAAAAGCTCAAAACCCAGCGCATACACACTGGTCTTCTGTCCTACACAGTGGGAGTAAGTAGGATGGAAAGAATGTGGAGTTGAATATCTGGTCTGAATGTAGAATATCAATGTCAGCCATTTTGGTTCTTTTAGTGCACAAAAATGCCCTTCAGTCACTGGGTGAAATGTGCTTTTAATCTCCGCTGACAATAATGGAGATGTTAGCCCCAGTGGGTCTGTGGTGGCTTTGGTGATGGCCTCTGAAGAATTATGGGATAGGAACGGTGGAGTTATAAATATTAAATCAGACTGTACTTAGAAAGCCGATTTGTAAAACCAGTGTGGTTCACCTGCTCTGTTGCATGAGGTTTCCGGAAAGCAGTGGGTTGAATGCAATATTTGATAAGCTACCCATTTTTAAATCTCCAACTCCACCATTGCCACTACAAATGCTACCTTTCCATCTGAGAATCTTGTTGTTTTGTTTGATTTTTGATTTGCAGTTGTTGTTACAGGCAGGGTCATGGTGTTATCGCATGTTGTCACCTCTGGCACTAGGGACTAGCGCTATTGTCCCCAACTAATGCACTTTGCATTGTGAGTTGCTGAGGACAAGAGCATGTGCTAAATGCCTGTAGCGTAATGTAATTATTGTTTGTCTTTTAAAAATAACCAAGAGATCGCTCCATAATGGAGCGTGAGGAAATGGCTCCAGCCAATGGGAACTGGCCTTAAGACTGGGCTGGAGTTACCATCTGCAAACATTCCATCAGCTGGGATTGGTTCACCTCCCCTGCTTTGATTTCTGGAAGTTACCATGACCCTGTTTCGACTCCCTGCACAAACATCGTTGTTAGACCCGTGGGGGGTGGGTAGTATCACAGAGCTGCCGTATGAAGTTACCTGGCTAACTGATAAACATGGTGAAGTAATAACCTTTAAGGGGGTGTTTTGGTTCACAGACATATAGTCTTTGACTGTTAAATTTAATACATGAAATTGATTTAGAGCATTAAAAGAAAAGCTTCATTTTCTTCACAATACTTACCAAAGTTAGCCAGTAAACCAGGAAATTGACTTTGTGGTGCACCCCCCAGATCTCTATGGTCATTACTGCACACATCCCGTCCCAGTCTGAGTTTTACTACTTCCTGCTATTCGTACCTCATTCAGGTCACATGCAAGGTTTCATTCTCCTTTTTGCAGTAACAACGTAACTGATCGACAAAGTAACATGAGGAGAAAAGCACAAAAGCAAGCGAGGGGGCAAAGCCAGGAAAACGCAGTGAGGTACAGAAGGATGGATGTGGAGTTAATTTGGCTGCGATGAAAACGCGCATTTGTGTGAGCCACTGTTTGGCTGCTCTTCCTATGGCTCAGGAGTCCACTTCCTTAGGGGGGCAGTGACACGTGCAGTGGTAGGATGAAAACTTTAACCACACATGGTGTTTAAAAAAAAAAAAAAAAAAAAAAAGGAAGAAATGTCAGCTTTATTGGATGACACAAGGTAGCATTTTGAAGGTTCAGTGCTGAGTTGTGTTGGATTTTGCGTCCTTTAAAGCTTGTATTTCTTCCTTTTTGTGAGTGTGTGTGTGTGTGTGTGTGTGTGTGTGTGTGAGAGAGACTGTGTGACTGTGTGGTTCTGTAAGTGTGTGTATCTGATATCGTGTGAGTGTGTGTATCTGATATTGTATGTGTGTCTGCATGATTCTGTAATAGTGTGTGTATCTGATATTGTGTGAGTGTGTGTATCTGATATTGTATGTGTGACTGTGTGATTCTGCAATAGTGTGAGTGTGTGTGTGTGTATCATGTGTATGTGTGTCTGATGTCTGTTGTAGTGTATCTGACTCTTTCTGCAATAGAGTGAGTGTGTGTGTGTGCATGTGCGATGTCTGTTGTAGCAATCTTCCCGGGACCAAAGACCCCTCTTATCCTCTTATCCTGAGACCAAAGCTCAGCCTGCAGGATGGGTGCTCTCAGAGTGTGTGAGATCAAAGGCCTCCACTTTAAAGCTGTGTGCTGAAATTACACCCTGCCCTGCGCTCCCACCTGCAGCCCGCCGCCTCCTCACTGCAGAGAGAGAGCCGGTACTGGAGCTTTCTGTTGGGGAGCGGAGGTCCTGGAAGGGGCATCCTCCACTCCACATCCACACTGTGCATGTGACTCCAATCACACATTGCCATTGTGAGCAGTTCATCACCTTGTGGGTCCCCCTTCGGCCAGTAGAGGCCGCTAGAGAGTGATGATTTTAATTGGCTTGGCTCCTGTTTTGCCCTGGCGAGGCTCAGCCAATTGTTGCCTCTCCACTGTGAACCTGTAACCAAAGCCGCTCCGTGCACCTGTGTCTTTACTGTTCATGTGTCTCTACTCCCAACAGTAGTTAATGAATGATTTCATGAAACGTATTGAGATGTTTGGTGTCCTTGTTCTTTCTCCCTCTCCAGAAAAAGAGAAGCGGGTGAAGTCTGGCTCGGATGGGGAAGGAGCCAGCAGCTCCCAGTCAGAGAGCTCTGCCAGTCTCACCAGTTTGAAAGGAGGGGGTAAGTCACTGAACTCCACATCCCAGAATGCACTGGGTGGAAGTCTGTAGAATGGAGGAGTGAGGATTCATGAAACCCAAAAAGGGGTGGGGCTACCAAATACCTCAGCCAATCATTAGCCTCATGTATCAAACATTTTGAGCATGTGTAAATGTTTGAAGTCATGAAATGTAAATTTAAAGTAAAAATAATTCATTTTATTCATGGTGTTGTGTGTAAAACAAAAGAATTTCCATGTTCTACCTTAATTTATTTTTTTTATAAAGGCTTGATGAAAAACAGGTGTAAATTAACACATTAAAATGGTTGATGAATGAGGCCCTTTGTGTTTTGCTGAAAAGAACAGTTCCTTTAGATTCATTCAGTAAAATGGATGACTGGCAGCTCACTGTAGATGCACACATTATGAGGTTCACAAAACCTTAGCAAACCATCACTGATTCTGTGAATGATAATTGTAAAATGGAAATGAAATTTAAACATATCAAAATATTCCTAACTAAAAGTAATAGTGGGTGTAACAATGAGTTTTGTTTAGAGTTTAGCTGTGCATGTGCAGTTTTGCAGTGGAGGAGTTCACTGTTTGAAGGTTGCCCTCTGGTGTGCTTCAGGTCATCTTCATTTTGAATGCAGCTCCGCAACCACCGCAGATGAGAGAAAACAACTCTGCTTGGGTTTTCACGATTTAAGGGTTGGATCACCGAGTCGATAGCGGGTTTTGTAGAATTTTCCTCTAATCCTGGCAGGTGTGACTCCTCTCAGGTGGGACTGGTTGTCAAAAGGAAAACACTGAAATTGCTGCTACCTTCTTTTTTTTTTTTGTAGTTTTTAAGGAGAATTTTTCCAGTGTTTGAACATTTAACCAATACTAGCTCCCCTCTGCTCATAGAGTGCAGCTGATGCACACCACAGCCTAATTTAAGATGCATTGAGATTCATTAGCTTTCGCTGTATGAGTAAGCTTCCTGTTTAAGACGGAAAGAAGACATCTCAGGGTGGGTTTCATGACAGTGTTTGAAATCAGTTGTGGTTTTAAGGTGTTAGATTCATTTGACTGGTTGAGGGACAAGGCTGGTAACATGTCTTATTTTTATCAGATGAATAGTCACAGACTGTCTTACTGTACATATATTTCAGTTTACAAGTGTTATGAACCTCATGACATTGAGGCCTGTTCTTAAAAGATCTGTATTGTATGTTTTTTAGTTAAGATGAGACTAAAATGATGAACTTTGACATCATTGCTTTATTAGTGAATGATGTTAAACGCTACAGTCTTATGATAGTATAACATTAATCTATTGCATTAATATTTTTTAATAGTCTACCTGAAAGTGGATGATTTTGCTTGTATACATGTGGCTTTAGAGTTAGGGTATATGACTCATCTTGACGTGGGGAAAAAAAAAAAAAAAAATTTCATTGGTCAACGCGATGTGCCAGAATGTTGTTCATGTTTTCGGCTCATTTTCGCTAAAAGGTGTTGAGTGTGGCCTCTTTATAAATGTACTGAATTCCGTAGATCTGCACACCTCTGTTCTCATCTGAAAAAACTTTAATAAGAGCATAGTCGGGTTTCATCTTGTATGTATATCCCTGGAATCTGTGTCAGGGAGCAGGGCGTGTCGTGGCTCTGGGTTGGGCTATTGTCCTCTCCCATTTCCTGTTTGTGTTTTTCCGCGTGTTCCCCAGGAAGTCGACGCTCAGATGTTTGATCTGTGCCAAACGCGTTGAGGGTCCAGTCCTCGACGCATCCCAAGGGGAAAGCCACTCACAGCCCATAGCTCATGCTTACATTTCCCATCATGCACCAGTGCTGTCTAACTTGTGCTGCGAGTTTTTCCTGCATGAAATGATGTCTGTACCCACAGGAATGGAGTGATAGATCTGAAGTCTTTTTTTTTGTTTTCCTCAGTGGATGAGGTGATTTTTTTTCTCCTTCCTTGGGGAAGCACAAGCAGTTTGTGTAAGTAAGAACCAGCAGCGCTGCGAGCCGAACTCCCTGCTTGACGTACCGCATTCTTGAATGCGTGCCCAGATGTGGAAGACGATGTTCCAGACAGCCTGTTCTGCTCTTTGGCTGGGTTCCTCTTCCCTCCCTTGCTCGCTTGCTGCTCCTGATGGTCCGACATTTGGAGGGTTGGGTGGGCGGTGGGGGTGGGGGGTGGGGGGTATTGTGGGGTTTGTGGGGCTCACAGCGTGAGGCAAATCTGCGCTTGAACAGCTGCTTCCAGAAGCTTCCCCTTTCTCCAGGTTCAAATGAGGTCTTTCGGCTCCACCCCACTCTCCTCTCTTTCTCTGTCAGAGGGAAACATTCAAGAGTCATGCCACAGTGTTCTACAGACAGACTGCTCGCTTCGTTCTCTTAGATTGAAGTTTTTAAGAAAAATTAACTGTATTTGCTTTTTAAAAGCGTCTCTGGTCTGGTCCTGGAGAAGTTCGATTACCAGCTCTGGTCATAAGTAACTTCAGCTGTCGGACCGTTTGCCAGAGTAACTTGTTACTCAGATGGGATGCAAGTCTGTTCAACATCCAGGGATATTCTTTTCCAATTAACCAACGGTCAATCACTAATTCTGACCAATGACTCAGTACTAAAGAGTCCCATACTTAACCCCCTGTGAATTTGTCAGATCTGCAAATTTTCATCACAGCCAAAATTTGACACGGGTCAGAATCGCGTTAAAGCCTTTTTAAACTCATTCCCGTAGAATGCCGCCATGAGACCTGTCAGCATCATTTGTTATCTACAGTTATTTTAAACTTATTTTAATGAAATTATATTAACTTTTAACCTGGAAATGAAACATTTCAATGAGGGTAATGTACTGAAACCACAGTGGATACACACCCGTGTGGCAGTGGAAAGGCATGGATTTGGAGGATATCAGTGAATTTAACAGTTACATGTTGTTTTTTTTTTTATACAGAAGATCCCATGAGTTTGTGGGTCTGCAAAAGGTGACCCTAAAAATCTTGGGGGTTGTTGACTCACAAGCGGGTGTGTGAAATGATAAATCGCGTAAACCAACCGACTCCGTTAACAGAGATCTGCTGACGCCAATCAGATCGCAGGAAAGGCAGCGCTGGAAGAGTTAACAAAGTTATCCAGACTCTGTAATCTCTAATCTCCGACAGATCGCCCCAGAGTCCAGGCAGACCCCGGAGGGCCCGGCTGTGCGCGGGTTTATCTGCACGCTGGGCTCTTAATTAATTGGCGGTTTTATAGAGCTGTTAATTGAACGCTGATCTGAGTTTGACAGCCCGTGACTGCAGCCCGACATGACTCAATTTGGGAGGGAAACAGACTGTGGAAAAGGGCTTTCGCACCGTCAGAAACGCACGTGCTCAGTATTACTCTAATATATTTATGTTCAGCGCCCCAGAGACACATTATTAATAAAGATTGCATAGTCAAATTTAATTTTTGGATTTTTTATTCGTAGTTGAGTGTTTATGGTGACTGGTTTTTAGGCTTGATTCTAGTTCCGCTGCTGTCCTTAATTCTCTGGACTGATGTTTATAATTGTTAGTGTTTTCAATTAACACCTTGGTATTTATTTGTTGTAATTCCTCTATTAACAGTATGACTTCAAATCATGGTGGTAAACAATTTTAGATTCATTGTTTGGAAAAGCTACGAAATAAGTAATTAAGTAGTTAAACATGGCGATTGAAGTGGCTCTCTCGAACCCCAGAAATCACCACACTGAGCTGTCGATCACTGACATTGAACAAATCAGAAAAGGGTTTTACTCTCCACACTGAAATGATTAAATACTTAATGTGACACAATGATTAGTTTCGATCGCAGAATTGCCGAAGGGGCACGGTAGCATTTTCGGTGTCATGGAAACTCCATCTCCCAATACCAGTTTTGTGATGAACAGCCCATAATAGCCTGTGATTTTGTGGCGTTTTTCTGAAGGGTCTGCTTTCAGAGTGTGGAGAAATTCTCTCCTTTACCTCTCCTCCCCCTACACCCCCTGCGATATTTGGGGGCCTGGTCGGTTCCCCTGTCTCCTCCCCCAGACAGCAGGGGGAGAGTGGGTCTGTGCAGTATTAATGAAGGCCTCCTGAGTGGATGCTGTGCGGGTGGAGTTACACAGACAGTCTGGTTTAACACCAGCTCTTAGGGTGTAATCAGCACTGGAGAGGGGAGGGTGGGGGGGGGGTTTGGTGTCTTTGTATCAAAGTCCTCTCCTGGCACCGGAATGGGCATGGTGGGCACATATGGGTGTGGCTGAGGGAAAGCTTGTGGAATCGTGTTGGGCTCTCTGGCTGACATTAGACCCCCACTGGGAAAAGCTGGCGTGTGCGTCTGTGTTTTTGTCTGTCTCTCTCTCTCTCTCTCTCTCTCTCTCTCTCTGCTCTCTCTTTCACTGACTCCCTCTCATTCTCTCTGTCTGACTTTGTCTCTTAATTCTCCTCCTTTGTGTTTTTCTCTCTCTCTTTCTATTGAGTAACACTCTCCCTTTCTCTCCCTCACTCTCACTTTCTCTTCCTCTCTTCTTCCTCACCCTCTCCCCCCATTCTTTCCTACTCTCCCTCCCTCTCTCCATCTTTCTTCCTCCTCAGCCTCGCTCTCTCCCTCTCCTTCTTTCCTTCTCTCTCTCTCTCTTTCTCTCTCTACATTGTTGGTCATCAGCTCTGACACCTGAGCCCCATGCATTGGGGAGTGGCTTCCTGAAAGAATGTAGATGCAAGGTTTCGGGTGGCTGGTTCCGGCCAGAGGGGGAGTTGGGGGGGGGGTCCTGGTGCAATCGGCTGTAATCGATTTTGCGGAAGCGTGTGCGTCTTGCAAACTGGAACGCCAGAGATCATCGACCGCAGATGACAGCGAAAGGAGACGCTGGGGATGTCACCGTGGTGATAGAGTGATACTGAGCCAGGCTGCTGATTGGCTCCTTGCCTGAGTCACTGTTTAAATTCTTCTGCTTATTGAAGTGCTTCTCTTCGACAGCGTAACAGCCCATGGTCTGGGTGAGATCGGAGGTGCTTGACTCGTCATTTATGAGCAAAAACAAAATGCGAGCGATGTTAGACTTTGCAGCAAGTGACCTATGGGGTTATGATGAATTTATAAGCAAACTCAAACACACATACTGACGCAGAACAGGTGTAGCACCTGCGCACCTGTGTGCGCAGCATGTCTGAGCTCAGATTGTCTTTAAAGAATCCTGTATATCTATAAGGAAAGGGAAGCCAACCCTGGTGCCCCTAAACCACCTAAACTTGGCCCACCTGGTTTGTCACCTGAAACGGTTTCTGATGTTGAGGTGAAAAGGAAATCCTTCACACCCAGTGACCCAGTGTGCTTGTGCATGTGGATGTGTGCGTATGTGAGTGCGTATGTGTGCATCTGTGTGCATCTGTGTGTGCGTATGCGAGCATGCTTGTGTGTGTGTGTGTGCGTGTGCGTCTCTGTGTGTGCGTACGTGTGCATGCTTGTGTCTGTGTGTGCCTGTGTGTGCCTGTGTGTGCGTTCCTGTATCAGAAATCTCTTCCCTGGTGTCACCAGGCCCTCTCCAGCAGAAAGGCACGGTGACTTTGTCAAGACCAGTCTGAATGAGATCTTTATCGTCCCCCTCCAGAGGTCAAATTAATTATTCTTTATCTTTCTCTGGTGCTCTGAGCAGAAGTGGCCACTGGGAACCTGTTGGATCTGGAGGAGGGGGCCATCTCCATGGCCGACGCTGCCCACGCAGACGACCCCTTCATGGTGCATAACCACGCCAACGAGAACAACAACACTGTCTGGGTAGGAGCCACGGCGACAAGGCCCGTGGGGGCCCGGTGAGGGCCCCTGTCTTAGCCAAGGCACTGAGGCTGTGCTAGCTGAAGTTGTGAGGATGCGAGAGACATGATGGTCCCTTGTTACAGGGAGGGGGAGATTAAGATTAAGTTATGCCGCCCCTAACATGGCAAGGGATATATAGATGTGAGGGCCCTTAATTTAGTGAAGGTGCTAATGCTAAAATTGTGAAGGCCTCTTACTTAGCAGGGTTTCAGTGCTGAAGTCTGGAGGGCCCTTCACTGAGCAGGGCTTCTAATGGTAATGTTGTGAGGGTGCCTAATTTTGTGAGGTTGCTAATGCTAAAGTTTTGAGGGCCCCTAACTCAGCAGAGGTGCTACTGCTTAATGTAAAGTTGTGAGGGGTAAAGGGGTCCTCAAGCAGTGTTAAAGCTGAGAGAGTGTAAGAATGACCAGAGAGGACCCCTAAGGCTGTAAGTGTTCTTGCTAAACAGTTTGACAGGGCCGCTAACGCTGTTGCCCGTGTCACACTTGTAAAAGACTCATGGGTCCAGGATGTAATTCACTTCACTTATTTTCCGTTCAGTGATAAGCCTTAAGCACTTTTATGTACGCACACAGTCAGAGTTTTTGCAAAGTGCAGAAGGGTAGAAAAGCATGTCCACACCCAAAGGCTGGTGGTTTTTCCTCTGTTTGCACACTGCCGCTGTATTTTAACCCAATACCCAAGCCGCTCGTTTTCACCCAGAAAAACACTCTATTAAACCTGCTTTTACAGGGATGCGTCAGGAGTAAAATCACATTGTAAAATGTTAAGGATTAGCCTGGGAAACTGGCTTAGGCTGTGGAAGGGAATGATATAATATTTCAGATGAGACAAAGATCCCACACCCTAACAAGGCCACTGTCTCTTGATAGCTCTAAGAATTTATGTCTTGTTATTTTGTAAAATATGTTTTTTTTTTTTTTTTTTTTTTTTTAAACATAAAACATGTCCTTGGTGTTAGCAACATTGTCTGAGCTCAGTTGCTGTGAATGATATGATGTCATGAGTTCTGGGTGTGTCCTGTCATTTCAAACTGCAGTAAATCTTATATTTGTCTCTGAGGTATCTTTTTAAAATTTTAATTTGATTTTTTTTTCCCCTTTTTTTTTTTTTTTTTTTTTTTTTTCTCCACAGGAACTTGAGGACGGTCTGGATGAGGCCTTTTCAAGGTGAGAGGGGGTCACATTTTCTGATTCGCTCTTGGCAAAAAATAAACACTTTCTCTACAGTACAACCCAGCAACTGAGGAAAGGGAACTGAGCTGAGAACAGAAGCCCAATACCTGCGGTGTGAAACTCAGGGCCTGGAGGGCAGCAGTGTCAGCTGGTGGTCATGTGTCACAGAACTTAATTGGGTAATTCAAATCACTGATTGGCTAAAGAGTCCTCGCACCTTGTTTCCAAGGCCTGTAATGGCTGCCGATTGGTTGGAAGCAACAGAAACATGCCAACGCTGTGGCCCCCCAGGATTGGGGTTTGACACCCCTGCCCTGCACTATCCCTGACCCCATACTTCCCTGTTGGACCCCCTTGAAAATGAGATGGTTGAACTCCAGGGGGCTATCCTTCAATAAATTACATTTTTACTACCGTTGACCCTGCTGTCACAGTAGTGGGTACCCCTCAGTCTCTCTGTCCTGCCCTGCCCTGGTTTGACATTGCTTTGTGCAGCTGCTGCCCCCTCCCCTCCCTGCAGCCTGTGTAGTGCTCAGTTTCTCAGGGTTGGGTTTTATCACTTCCAGAGCTGCTTCGATTTAAGAGACTCTGGATGCTCGCAAAGGCCCCGCAGTTTGCTGAGCGGTTTCCGACAGACGGATGCTTTTACAGGGCCTTCCCTACCCAAAGGATGCTGGGCTATCTTGCCCTGCCCTCCCCCGCCCCCAACCTACCTCCACCCCTGACCATCCCAAACTCATATCCTGACAATCTCAACCCCCCCCCCCCCACCTCAGTCAGCACCAAGTGACACTGTGATCCCCAGAATCCTCTCTGTTTCTTCCTGGTCTGGGGTCAGGAGGTCGCAGTGGTGGATTGCACCACGCTCGGCCGAGCCTGGCGCGGCCCCCTCTCCCTCTCTCTGTCCCGGGGGAATCGGGCCTTTGATTAACTGTAATTGGGCATTAGGATGTCATTTTATCCCCCGCCATCTCAGTTATTTTGTCTGCACACAGTAATTATAAATCATGTTGTTTATCTTGGCGACAGTAATTAACAGCATGCCATGGAGCAGAAATGATGGCCTGACGCTGACGGCGGCCGCTTGCGCCGAGTCCTCCAAATTTGCTAGCGTGAACAACGTTTACACAGAGACCTGGCTAAAGCTCCTGTTTAGGATTTTTTTTAAAAAATGAAAATTTAAAAAAAAAAAAAAAAAAAAAAAAAGGAAATTTGGATGCTGAACCGAATGCTGAGCTGTAAATTCGGTGTAATCTGAAAGAGACGTTCAGAGCCGGTCACGCTTTCCCTGCGGAGATGAGAGGAGTAACTCATCGCTACTTGACGGGTTTGCCAAATTGGATTTTTTTTTTTTTAATGGAGGCCTTTCCCATAATGCCTCGGTGCACACGTGCTAACTGTGCTTAATGTCCTCCGTCTACGCTCGTAAATCATGTTACTGTACCTCACCAAGGAGCCCTCCTGATACAGAGCTCTCCTGCTCCGAGCCTCCGCCGCCTCTTAGAGTAAAAAATGTAAATAAAAACGTCGGCGTCTTAAAACATTTAGCCGATTTCCTTATCCAGAGCAGTTTAAACAGCTTACATTTTCACTCCGTCCATTGATGCAGCGGTGTGTTTCCTGAAGCAGTTCAGGTGGAATCTCTTGCTTTTTTTTTTTTTTTTTTTTAGACTCAATGGCAGTGTCTCACCTGGGATTCAAGCCTGCAGCCCCTCTCAGTGTAACTACCCCCCTACCCCCTCTCAGAGCCCTGTTTTTTTTTTTTTTTTTTTTTTTTTTTAAGTCACTGTTCTGGAGCATGAAGCGGTTGGTGGTGCGCCCATCACCGTGGCGACGGAGGGGGCTCTGTGCAGAGGGTTTTTTTGCTCATAAATAAACATGGCATGGTACAGGCAGAGTTTATAGCGGGGTGCCAGGGAGAGGACCTGCTCCACAGAGCCTGTGGTTATAAATAGCCCTGTCAGAATGAGTGGTGGGGCCTGTGAGCCTGGCACAGCTGTCTCAGAATGGACTCTTCCCTACCTGATGCCTCTGTCCCCCTCCCTCCCCCTCCCTCCCTCTCTCTTTCTGCCTCTCACCTTGTACCAGTCATAATAGTACGCTCTTCAGCTTGTTTGTCTTCCTGTTGCCCCCTTTCTTTCTTTGTTGTCTGTCAGATCTCTCTCATCTTCCTTCCCTCTTTCTTGCTTTCTGTATCACTCTGCCACTGACAAGTTTTTCTTTTCTCTCCTCTCTTTCTGCCCTCTATCTCTCGCTCTCTTTTCTCTCTCCTGTACTGTTCTTGCTCTCCCTAATCTGCTTTGATTTTCAGCTGTTTTTCCCCATCTCTCTCTCTCTCTCCCCCTCCCCTGCATGTCTGTCTCTCTGTCTGACATGTGGGGCGTGTGGCATTTTGGCGCTGCTCACACAGACCAGTGTTCTGCCTTCTGCTACCTATCTGCACCTGGGTCTTTATCCCTCAAATCCCTCAGGCAGGAAATAAATAAATAAATAAATAAAAATAGATAAAGATTAATCAAATGGGTGCTGAGGTGGGGGTTCATCTCCCCTCTCTGACCTGGTGGGTTTTTCCCCAAAGCTGAGGTGGAAGCACCTCTGGTTTCAGGCTGAGGGGTGTCAGACTCGAGTCATGGAGGGCCGCAGTGTCTGCCTGAGGTTTTGTGTTCACCATCGGTCAGCGGACCTGGCTTCTCATCGAAAGGAAGGTGCAAAAGCATGGCGGACGCTGCTGCCCTCCTGAGCCGCTGTTTGAGATCCCTGGTCTTAGCAGTGTTGGGGATGCCATTCCAAATCCATATCAGTTTGAGCTGCTCCATGCTTTGCCAGATAGAGGTTAGGGATCAGTGTGGATCCTGCATCCAGCAAAACCTGGAGTGGTTCTGACTGCTGTGGAGTAGGGGTGTTCTTTCAGCTTGGTGCAATGGCCCTTCACCTCTGTTCTTTGATATACCCTAACATGGACAGTGCTAACTAAACCTGTGTGCCAGAAGCACAGCTATACAACCTTCTCAGTCTCTGCTTTCTGGTTTCTTTTACCATTTGTTGTATGATGGCATTTTTGCAATACATTAGTGCTAGCTAGTCCTGGTCCTGGAGAGTTTACTGGGTGTGCTGGTTCATGTTTTCAGCTTAAAACCAGCAGCAACCGATTCAGACTCGGAGACCCAGGGGAGGTGAGCTAACTGCGTGCTCAGCTTGTGCCAATCATCACTGAAGCTCAGAGTAGCAACACAAACCAGCGCAGCCTCTAGGTCTCCAGGATAAGGACTGGCCACCACTGATATATACCACCACCCCTCCCTAAAGAAAACAAAACAAAAAAAAATACACAACCCTGGAATTTGTCACCAGCAACAGTATCAGGAAGCAGACTAGAATCCTTTGGGTCACTACCAGTTAGCAGTCATTCTGGAAAATGGGTTTGCAGCGCCATCTGCTGTCCACGTATAGTATTGCCCTTCACTCTTAAACTGAAAGCTTTTCTTTATGCAAGTCTAATCCTAACGCTGCACAAACTTCTGTTCCCATGTTCTCTGCGTGAAGCACAGGATTTAGCTACTTGTGTTTGTTTATGGGTGCATTTCTGGTTTGATGGGTTTCAAATCATATCAAGCACTTCTTTACTGGGAGGTAAAAAGTGGAAGGGGTGCTTCTTTTTTTTTGGCAGTGTTCAAATTGGGAGTTGGGTGTCTTTCTCACGCTCTCTTTCTGCGCTCCCGTTCCCCCTAAAGCCGCAGTCTGGATAGCTTTGAATCGTCGACAGGTAACCCCATGTTTTGTTCAGTGACTGGAGTTTGTTTGTCTCCACTTCGTACCTAGTCATTTGACAACACCATGTCACCGTGACAACGTGGTCACTATTCTCCACCCCCCCCCCCCCCCACCCACCATCACCCACTTAGCACCTCCATCCAGTGTTGTGGTTTTTTTCTTGGGTCCTGCTCCCGTCACACAAGTCCTTCCGCCAACAACCTCAGCCCCCAGTTAAACAGGCTCAGAGCCCTGCCACGCAGCAGAAACTGGGGAACAACCGGCGCTTCGCAGGTGCATAGAACCCACTGAAGTTCACATTAGGATAAAAATAATTCCTCCTGCACTTCACTCTTTACAAATTAGATTGATTTGCATTGCACATTTCACCAAACATTTGTCACTGTATGCTCCTATGGGAGACCCCAATCTGAAATGAACCCCATCAAAATAAAACTAGAGAGAGGCAGTGGCAAGGAAAAACTAACTTGATGAAAAGAGGAAGATTCAGGAGGATCCAGACTCAAAAAAAGTGGGGAGGGGGGCTTCTCTTCTGGCTGAATCGGGGTGCGAGACAATCTTAACCAGCAGGTCGGTAAATGAAATTGCAAGTGTAGCTGGAAATGGTAAACCTTAATCAGCTACTGCAGGGATGTGGCAGAGTGCTGTGGGAAAGTGTTATATGGATGAGTGTTTGAGATTGGGAAGGCCTCAGTGGAGAGGATCAGGGTCTGAAACAGCCATGGTCTTTGCTTGTCTCACTCCTGATTGGTCAGTGAAGGGTTGGGGGGTGGGGTCTGGGCGTGGCAGGGTTCTCAGCCAGAGCTGCTGCAGATTCGAATGCACATGCACTTATGTCTCTCACTTTCTGTTCTTTTGTTCTTCTCTTCACTCCATCCCAACAGCCATTCTCACCCCGCTGTTGCCACGGCACTGAGTTGACCTTTGACCCTTTTCCAGCGGAGGGTCCCTTGCTGGTGTGTTAACAGGCCAACGGTGTGTTGAGTGTCCGTTTGGTGTTAGAGGTTAATCAGGTGGGCAAGTGTCAAAGTTAGGGATGGGTTCGACAGAACTATGGTCTACCTTAACCGTTGGATGGCTCAGTTTTTCCGAAATCAAAATACAAATTGATTATCTTTATATGAAACATAGCGATATCCAGACCTTGCCATTTTATGTTGAGGTCATTTTAGTGACCAACTTTTTTAGTTTTCTTTGTGGTTATTTAATGTGAATGTTCTCTAAGACCTGAAAAGGACATTCTCCCATTGAGACATACAAATGCAATATGTATACATTTTATATCAAGGTTATTTAATGGTTGTTGTTGAAATCATTCGAATTCGCTATAATATATCCTCTTTACAACTATAATTCTCTGACTTGACTTCAGTCAGTGACTCACAGACTGATCCTGTTCATGATATTGTTGTCTCCCCAAAACCCACACCCCCCACCCCCCACGATTGTGTTTAGATTGTTAATTGACTGTTTTTGTTCCCAGTCCTTGGGAGAGATTAGAGAACTCAGTGCAGAGTAACTGAGTGCTGAAACCGTGGCCTTAATGACCGTTCAGCTGACAGGCAGGAGACACGGGGACTGGTTCCCATGGTAACTGCATCACGCCGGGGAGAGTACCAGCGCTGAAACAT
Source organism: Albula goreensis (assembly GCA_022829145.1). Lineage (NCBI taxonomy): Eukaryota > Metazoa > Chordata > Actinopteri > Albuliformes > Albulidae > Albula > Albula goreensis. The sequence goes on from CM040749.1 coordinate 4,888,422, forward strand.
GTGGGTCACTGTGCCACGCGTCTGCAGGTCCGAGAGATGCAGACCCGACTGACCGCAGCAGTTCAGACACAGCCACCTCTAATCGCCGCTGACTTCCCTTCCTCCCAATCCGCCGAGAGGAAATTTAATTTATCTCTGGTTTTTGTGGAATAAAAATCGATATTTTCATCGTGAACCTCTCTGAATAGAGATGTAACGGAGCGTCCTGAAATTGAATTTGATGACTCCCCATGATCGATTGGGCCATTTGTGATGGAACACCTTTGCGTGGGCCTTTGATTGGTGCATAATGCTGAAACGCTCCACCATGCTCAACGGGTCCAATCAACTGCCCGACCAATCACGGAGGTTTCCCTGGACCAATTCGGCCCATTATCAGGCGTTAAACCGTTACCTCTGTAGAGTCATTTTCCCGCTCTTGTGGTCGGCTGCTAGAAAGATGAAAGGAGCCCTTCGTCTCTCGGTGAGCAGTGTTACACAATGAGAACATTCAAAATGGAGGTGAATGGCGCTGAATTGCCAGCTGTGTCCGTCTTTTGTTCAGACCGATTTTCTGCTCATGAATACAGAATGTGAATATGATCTGTAGGGAATGAGTCAGGAGTATATTTCCATTTGCACTTTTGCTGCATGCCCCTGCCCGTCAAGTACCGATCACCCTCCAGACGCTCACAACGCAAAGTGGACCGGTCACATCTCCATGGCAACATATTGGTGAGAACCTCGCTCAAAAATGAGGGTATGAGTAAAATTGACACGCAGGTAAATGAATGATGAAGTGATCCATTGTGCAGGAAGAGAAAGAAAGACCTTTCCCCTGTTTTGGAAACCTTTCAATGAAGGCTTTTCCATGTTTTGTTTTGAGATGTTGTTGTCATTGAGGATGCTCAGTATAACTGTATTTGGGTGAGGGTAAGATCCTGTGTGCTTCCTGTCATTTCGTTCTTATTTGCATTGTGCAGCTGCAAACTCAGGAGGAAATGCTTGCTGGTTAGTGGATGAAGTACATGGCTAAATCTCCTATTAAGTGGTTCTCATGTATGGTAAAAGAGAACATACCTATGAATGAATGAATGATTAAGACAAATAATGACATTGACCATGGATACTTGGCTCGCTCGATTACCTACTATCCTCCAAATACACTTTGGGAAACTATTTGAGTCAGACCCTCCCTGTGAGAGAGCGGGTTAAAGGTCAAGGGTTAAATGGTGTTGATTCAGTAATTGCTTCCTTAATGGAACTCTCCAGCACTCTGCAGATACGTTAAAGGCTATGCATCAAGTGGTGTGCCGTCACTCGTTCATTCTCCCGAGCAGCCTGTGTGCTTAAGGGAAGCTTATTGCTTTTTTGTTGACATGGTGAAATGCCTGTTAACTTTGCTGGCAGAGGCACCCACTTCAGGCCATAAATATTCACAGGCATGTTTGATGAGACGCTTTTTCCCCTCATGCTGTGCACAAACTAATTGAGCACACAGTGTGTGTTTAACACAGGCCTCTCTAAGGCCCGTTTCACTCATCTTGAAGTTTTTCAGCTATATATCACATCCTGCGGTTTGAACATTGTGTTGCACAGCCACCCAAATCTTAAATTTTTGAGTATTTTAGCTGTAAGAGACCATTTTCTGACTTCCTGCAAAATCGATTTCCAATGTGCAGTGATGTATGTTTTTGCTTGCATTTGATGTGAGGTAGCTGTCCTGTTTGTAAAGTAACTGAGAAGATGAGAGGGTGTTCAGTTTCAAACTAATCCCGTGAATTCTGGTGTCATCGGTCTCTGCCTCCATTTTAGGACTTTTATCCCTGAGTAAAATAAGGACGCAAGTTTGGCTTAAGTGGAACTCTGAGCAAAGGTGATTCTGTTCCGTCTGTTTCTCGGCTGCTTCGGGACCACAAACCCGACCATGCAAATGGGATCTAGTTAGGTGTGATGTCCGCACGTTTTTGAGGTTTAGGCTGAATAAAACCTTCACACACCTTCATGAGAATTGAGCTCAGAGCCATGGTGCACTACCCCAGTCCCAGCGGGCTGGTGTCTTTGTCGTTGTGTCTTTTGTGGTTTTATTTCAGTCAGCACAGTTTCGCAGGCATAGCTGTGCTCCAGGGCTGGTGTCACGCACCCCTGGCCTGGAGGTCATGGCCCATGTTCCAGAGGAGCTGGGCTGGGCTGGGCTGGGCTGTGAAGTGACCGTAGCATACCTCTGGGATAGGTCTTCACTCAGTTGCATCCAACATCATAATGCATTGTGTCATGTTTTTTTTTTTTTTTTTTTTTTTAATGTGTAATTTGATTTAATGTAGTTTTACATTGTGATCTCATATCTGTCTGAGCTCCCTGTTTAGTAGATGCAGACACAGTGTGACGTCAGTGCACGTGCACATTGTTGCACTGCTCTTTCTCACAACTGTGTATAGTATGACAATGTCTACATGCAAAGTGGTTCCACTGCATCAACTGTTGTAGTGTCAGTGCAAGTATACAGGCTTTGTAGCCATGTAATGTGTGAGAGGGGACCTTTAATTCCTCAGACGTGGTGATAACATGTTTTTTTGTGTGTGTGTGTGTCCCACCCCCCAACCCCCACCCATGTAGACTCGCTGAGTCTCGCACTAACCCCCAGGTCCTGGACATTGGGGTGACACCCCAGGAATTCAACACTGAAGAGTGCCTGTCTCCCTCTGACTGGGACAAAGCCGACGCCAGCGGTGCTGACAGAGATGACATCTTTGGGTTCTGAAGAGGGGGATGGGGGGTGCCGGTGCCACCTAAAGGATGGGAGGGGAGAGGCACGTGGCTGGTCTTCCCTGGAGGCCTCGCTGGTGCCACCTAGTGGGCTCTAGCTGGGAGGACAACTCACCAGAGGGCTGAGAGAGGAGTGGTGTCTACTTCCAGAACTCTCATACCAAAGCAATAAAATCGTTACCTTTTTGTTTTTTAATTATTATTTTTATTTTCTTTTTAATTGTGCAATGATCACAGCTCTGGTCTTTGTTACAGTCTACACAAATTTTATTTTCCTTTTTATTTTCTTGGTGGTTCTTCCAGTTGTCTGTCTGTCTGTATATGTACATGTATCAAAATCAAGTTTGTATTTTTTATATATATATAAAAAACCTACATATATATAAAATAGTATTATAATTTATCACCCACACCGGTAAAGTTGGACAGCTTTTTCTGCTTTATATCGGTAAAGGGATCTTTGGGTTCCTTGCTGATGGTCAAAGCTAGGCTAATGAGTCTGTGGCTATTCAGAACTTAAAACTGGGCAATTTACCTCTCTTCCAAAGATGTTGGAGTGTGGCTGGTCAATGGTAATTGCAGGGAAATGGATACTTTCTGTAACCATAACTACGTTAGGAAGTGTTGGAGTGTTGTATAGTGGACTGACAGAGCACTCGTTACAGCAACAAAACAAAAAAAAAAAAAAAAAAAAAAAGGCCCCCTTCTCCCCTCTAGTTTTCCACTTTCCTGCTGTTGGTATTTTTTGTTTCAGTTTTAATTATGAAGAATAATAAATTAACATGGCCCCGGACAGGAGGAGGAGGAGGGGAGAGAGAGATGCTCGAGCAAATTGCATCTTATTGCACTTGAGAATTTCACTGTGTTCCTGTAGGGTTGGTGATTCACATCGCTAAGGGAGGTGCAACTCATTCTGCAGAGGGGAATGAAGCCGATTTTAACGTCGGCTGGATTGTTTTTGTTTTTTTTTCTTACTTTTCCCCACCCCTACCCCACCTCCATTGTTAAACTGATGTCTCAGCTAGCTGCTGTAACATCAGCCATGCCTAAAAATAACAATAATATAAAAAAAATAATAAAAAGAGGTGTAAAATGATGGTCTGTTCATGTGTTCATGCTTTTTGGGAGGGAGTGTTCAAACTCTTAATGGGACTTTTTTTATTTTGAAGGCCACAAGGTGCAGTCCTGGAGAGTGTCAGATGATGTCATGAAGCTACGAAAATCCTGATGCAGGAAATAAATATTCACAGTACATCAAAAAGCATCACACATTTACAAACAAGACAATCCTCTTGTATATATTTTTCAAAGGCAAAGCTAGATGTATTTTTACACTGCCCCTTTCCCCAGAGCACTTTTTTTTTTTTTTTTTTTTAAACATTTAATTTCAGGGGCATGATTTTCATAGATGGCCCTTGCAGTTTTTGGATTTCTATAACCGGTCCATGCAGTTTGGGGTTCTTTCATAAGGTTTATGCTTATTAAATTTTGGCCTATTAATTTTCTCCTTATTTGGAGTGGGTTGTGACTCAGAAGTCAGATCACTCAGTGTTAATATATTCTTTTTTTTTTTTGGGGACATTGTTACATATTCTTTTGGAATTAATTTAAATAATTGCATAATAATGTCAGTGTCATATTATATTCCCACTGAATTTAATAAAATATATCAATGTCAGTCAGTCAAAAAGTGGTTTTATTTCTAGATGTGTGGATAATTTCAGGTGTGATCCCTGCGTGAATTGTCATGAAAGGGGAAAGAAAAAAAATGGTACCACATTTGCTTTTGGGGGAAAAAAATACTGATGCTTGTAATGAAACCAGACCATTTGAAATTGAACTGACTTTTCTATCTAGACTTCAGTGCAGCATTCTAATTAATAATAACTTACTCAAATGGAAAAAAAAACCTAATTATGTACTGATCCAGTTTTCACTGGTTTGTGTCCAAAGAGACACAATACAGACCAGTGGAACCGCTGATGAACACATGCAAGCTTGAATTCAGATTAGTTCCAGGGTCAAGGGGACTCCCATCATCTATCAGGACTAATGAAACCCGGTGGCACGCGCTGCTGCTAATAAAATGCCGCGTGCCCTTCCAGACGCACGAGCTATTTAGCCGTAGCTGTGAATGATTATGGCATTCACGGTGCCTGAATCGATCTGAATGTTCTAAAAAAAAAAGGTTCAGCTAATCATGCAAGAGCTTGAGCAGGTCGATCAAACGCTTGTTGGTAAACGAACGATGCAATTTACAAAAAAGTGGATGCAAAAACATTCAATGAAATATAAATCCGATGCGGTCTACGACACTAAAATAGGGCTATTGTTTTATTTTGATGATTTACATTTGAACGCTAATGATATGACGTTTGGCGATCACATGATATGTGACGATCGCTGTGGATGCACCTGAGTTAACGTTCCTCCGACCCCAATCAATGACTGTCTGCGATCCCTCCTAGTCATACCACCAAACTACCTTCCTATAATACCGGTAAGGTTTTTCCTCACAGTTTGTGCATAAACTCGGAGTAGCTGCATAAGGTCATTGCATACAAAATGAATCTTAGTTGTGCAGTTTAAAAAAAAAAATCATCAACCTAACATACCTTGCTGAAGGAACCTTGGTGTTGCACCTTGGGCAACCAACTCTGCTCGCAATTTTACATTATTTTAGTTATCTAGTTATCATTTTATATGTTATAAAAGCACTAACATAAATTAGTAATTAAAATTGAGTTGTCTCTGAAGGCGGGCAGCGCTGCCCCCTTACTTGTTATCTTTGGATAACTAGGATAGGTCACTAACGTATTTGTCTTCTTTGGGAAATACGGAAAGTTGCTCAGTTTGCTATTGGTGGAATTTGAAAATGGCTTCAAGAAGTTAACTACCGATAACTAAACATTAAAACGCATGAATAAGAACGAAAACGTGTGATTTTATTTAAGGGAAGAATAAGTGATGCCATCAGTGAAATGTTAGGTAATGTTAAGTTTGCTAATTATCTTAGCAAGTTGCTAGCACGTTTTGGCGGTTGTGTGAAGCCATGATTTTTGTGCTGGCAGCTGGGAGACCCGTTTCTTCCACGGTAGGCCAGCACCAAGCGCCCTGACCGTACAGCTTATATGATCGCCTCCGATCCGGTCATTTTTAAAATGAGTGTTTTCAGCCCAGAGTGATGTGGATTAAAATTAATATAGGCGCTATCCAAGCATGCCAATGCACGGCTTGTGCCAACACCATCAGCTATCGATAGTTAGCTCGGTTCTGGTAAGTTTTCTTTCACTGCGGCTATCGCTAAAACTGTGTGTGTGGAAAAACATTCTAGCAAGTTAGCCATTTGACTATATGGTTTTAATTGGTGTTAAATAATCGGCTCTGTGATGCATGACATGGATTGTATCCTCATTTTTGTTAGCGAGACAGCCAGTCCTGAGCAGTTGAAAACGCGTTAATCAGTCCCCCTCCCCCACCTTTTTGTATGGGAAACTTTTTGTATAATTTTGGCTCTTTGCGGTGTTCTGAATTCGTTATTATTTAACAAGTCGTTTGGTTTTATTGACCAGGTGTCTACGCGTTCACCAGTTAGGATTTAAGTATAAGTCTAATACCATAAATGTGGTATTGTCCCGAAGGAAACATTTTCTGGACGGCTCTGTGAAAATTAAAGCACGAATGTATCTAAGAGATTACAAGTTCTAGCATGTGAATATAGGAAATGTATTCCTCCTGGCATGTATAGCTATTTGCAATATAATGTGGATTATGTGGGTAATCTCTCCAGACATTAAAAATGTTTAAGAGCAGTTAGCAGCTTGTTCCAGTTGGGTATTTGTAACCGCTGTTGGAGCAGAAACAGGCCTACCCACGTGTCCCCCTGGACTGCATGTGAAAAGCGCCATATTAGTTTGTTTAGCATTGCAGTTGGGGTGCAAGGTGCCAGGGGACAAAACGTGAGCTCCAGTCCAATTCAAATACAGGTTTAATTGCAAATTTAGAATTGGTTTGTCTTCAACTCTGAAACCAAATGTAATGTAGATGACCAGTATTTACATCTCATTTACATAAACATTTAAACCTCGGATTAGGCCTTGGATTTGCTTATACATTAGTGAAGGTGTTGATCTTCATATTGAACAGTGTTATATATGTTTAATCTGTAATGTCAATTTCATTTATTCTCTTGTAATGTTTGTGTCACACATATGTCCCAGTCTGGTATTGTAAGTAGACATATTCCACTATTCCTTTCCTATTGCTTTTTTAGGGCAGAGACTTCTCACCCTGGCACTTAATTGAACGAGGGGAAGAAAAAAAAGATGGCGGTTAATGGCCAATCAGTGAAGGCCTTTTCGATCACATGCACCAATGAGAGCCAAGAGCGGAGCACATCTAGGTGCTCACATCTCAGACCCTTATCCTCCTACTCCAGAAAAATAATGTACGATAACACGGGTGACTGGCCTGGCCAGTTCGGCGCAAATCTGATGGCCCCGTTATGCAACATAAAAATCAACATCATCAACAACGGGGCAACGATCAGCACAAAGCGCCAGCTGGATGACTCGGCCCAGGACGAGGGCTACTCCACCCCTCCGGAAGCGCTTTGCCCTGGCCTCCTCGACCCCAGATCTGGGCTCTGAGCTGGGGGTCTGTGGGGCCCCAAACCTCCCGCCGAACCCCCAAAGCTACGCCAGCTCACCATTCTCAGAAAGGGGGAGTCGAACGGGGCTGCAGTGCCGTCGATGAGGGCGCCGGCTCCAAAACCCGCCCCTGTTTCAAACAGGGTTGCGGTCATTCCTCCTTGCGGCAATGGCGAGAGCAAGCTTGGTTCTGGGGGAGTTTTAACGCAGACTCGGGAACCCCCACCCTGTCCTGAGATTCCAGCCCCCCCACAGGACCAGTGCTTCTCCCCAAAAACGGCGGTCGATTTCGACATCAGCCACGCGTTCGACTTCGACATCGATGACATCCTTTCGCTGAGCCCCATAGACAGCGATGGAGAGGGCAGCGATGGGATCGAGGCCTTCATCGAGAGTTGCCACAGCTTCTACGAGGAAAGCGCTAGATCCCCGACGGGTGATGCTCAAGTCAGATCGGACCCACACCAGGGGGTGGGGAAGGGAGTGGGAGCGGGGCAGGAGGAGGGAGGGGAAACCCAAAAAGAGGTGGTGTCTTTAGACGAGGGATACTTCTCCAGGTCGTACCGAGAGGCTCTGAGGAAGGGGTCGGACTGCGGACCCCTGGGTCCAGCCAGCACATCCACCCCAGTGGTGCTAGGCAGGGAGTCGTCAACCACCTGGCAGCAGGTATACGCAGAGGGCGAGGCCCTAAGTAGCCCCACCCCCGTCAACGAACCAGTTGTGCGGAGGAACCTGCTGTCCTGTCTGGAAGACACGCCCCTTAGCCTAGCTCCGCTGGGTAGGCATTCCCCCCAGGGGCCCGAGGTGGGGGAGGTCGGGTGGGCCGAGGAGGTGAAGGCCGTGGCGCACTGGCGCTCCTTAACTTCGGAGAGCCACGCCCCAGACGGGCTTGGGGTGGAGGTCAGGGTGGCAGGGGGGGAGAGCTGGCTGGCCCCCGTAACGGAGCACCTGGAGGACATCTCTGAAACGTCCTACAACACCACCATTCTCTCACCTGTGCAGGTAACCCCCTTCGCCCCCACGATGGCCGTGAAGATGGTGTAGCCCCTCCCACAGTTTGCCAGTGTCTTAGTTTTACTCATTTCCGTAGTTCAGAGAAAAGCTCAGTCTGTTCAGCTATTTGGGCTTAAGTAACAGACATACAGGTAAGCAGGGAGAGTAGTTCTCAATTAGCAAATTATTATAGAAAATAACCTGGAATCATAAATTCTCATACACACGCTTGTCAATCAGTGACAGATTTATTCAACATTAATCTTATTCAAAACTAACTGCCACAAATCATAAACTGCAAAACCAACAAGAAAAATGAATGCATTGTCTATTGGAGCTCTCACGAACGCAAACAAAAACGCCGGAAATTAAGGCGAACTCTGTACGTAAGGGCGAAAAACATAGAGTACAGGAAGCACAGACAAGACGTATGTGACTGGACGTCATGACAAAGAACAGTGCATGGCTGCATTAGCCCTTAATGGCAGGCCATGGGCGGTGGTTGTCCAGCAGTCGTCAGTCTTAAGTTGTTGGGGAAATTTCATGATAGACAATTTGGTGAGGCCTTAATTGCGGTTAATGTCATGGGGTGCGTGAGTGTATTTGGGTTTGGATTTCTCTGTGGCTGTGCTCATTTGTGTGCCCTGAGTAGGTGAGGTCAGTGGTGGTGGTCCCACCGAAAAGGCCTGAGTCATGTGATGCCAGGACCCAGTCAAGGATCACCTGCTTCAACAGGTAAGGCACCCAGGCCAGGGCAGAAGCACAATGGACATGTGCCACACAGTTCACCCATCTGACCAGCGGGTGGCAGCATTGTTCCACAGAAGCTTGTGTTATTTCAAGCTCATGTTGGCCGGATTAAACGGCATTTCTCAATGCAATGCTTCACCCGTCTGGCGCTTATGCAGGCTGTGCTTCAGTTCTCTGTTTATTCTGATCAAGGCCAGTGGTGTTTGACAGGGAGTTGGACTGGCAGAGGGAGAAGAGGCGATACGTGGATGCTGTCACCAACCACATGGCTGACAGCCCGCCCCCTGCTGGAGGTATGAAGTACTGATGGGAGTACGAAACTTCATCAAACCAGCCAATGGATAGAGCCGTTTTGTGCTTTCAGTAACTGATTGATATGAATGGATAATTGTTCCTGTTGAGCCAAGAATCTTTTGACAGGTTCAAAGTAAATTGACGGCTGGTTTGTTGCTCCTCCCATTGTGGGGTTCATGAAGTCTCATCCTCCCTCATGAAGCTGAAACTCAGAACCTGTCCCTGTTACTGCTGTGTAGTTTCAGACACATTCTGAGAGTACAGTTATACTCTAACCATTCTGAGAGTATGGTTATACTCTAACCATTCTGAGAGTATGGTTATACTCTAACCATTCTGAGAGTACGGTTATACTCTAACCATTCTGAGAGCTCAGATGTAGGTCTCTGAGTTGCTTTGCTTAATCAGTTTTTCTTACACTTTATTTACAGTCTTTAAATACTCTGCCGTTGGTGTCCAATACATCGCTGCGATTTAAAATCTGAGTCACACAGACGTGCGCACGCCAGTAGCAGTAAAAATGTATCTCACATTGGTGCGGCTGGTGTAATCCAGACTGTGGAGATGAGTGTTGGGTGCTGAATGGTGCGAGCGTTGAAGAAAGCAGTGATACTGCTGCTTGCACTGTGCTGCCAAGGAAGTCTGGCCCTTTATGTCAGTCCTTTGAGGGGAGAATCCTTCACTCCAGCGTAGGTGGATGCTGAAACTCCTGTGTGTGAGTGAGAGAGCGCTGTCTGGGTCAGACTGGAGCCTGGTAGAGCTTACAGTCAATCAGAGACTCCTCCCAGGTCGTCCTCTAAGTACCGTCAACTGGGTAGCCTCAGCAGTGTTCAGCTGAGACAGGTAAGAAGGCGGCAGGTTATATTATCTGCCGTCATATTAGTACCTAAGAATAGCCGCGAATGAGTTTATTTGAGGGGTCTGTTTAAAGTAATGGCAGCCATTAAAGCAGCTTCGCATTGTCTTTAGTCGTGGTTATGTCGGTGCTTGGGTAATGAGCCAATCTGAGTGCCTCACCTCGGTGTATCCCAGAATGCCACTTGCCTACCCAGCATCCCATAATAATTTGCATCGCTGCTGGATACTGATTGTGAGCCCAGCTTGCTCTGATAGACTGAATTCTAGTGTGGCTGATCTTCCACTGCAGACGGTGACTGGTTACATGCTTTCAGGAGAAGAAGGCTGGGGTTGTATACTGCCCCTGCTGGCCATATTGTGCAAGTACATCAGCTGTAATCTTCATGCCAGCTCTGAAGTACTATGCAAACGCAAAAGTGAAAGATGGATAAACTTCACCCTCAGTGATGAGAAAAGTGGGAGATTACCCTGTCTGGCATTAAGGATATCTGCATAGATGTTTCCAAATATTAAGTTACTATTATTAAACATAAGGGGAACCAATAAAGCCTTACCTTTACCAGAAATTTACTGTTCATTTTATTTATTTTTTGCATTATTGTGGAATGGACTAAAATGACCAAAAATATGTTTAATGATTTGTAGTAAAACAAAGAGCAGTATTATTTCTGCTGACCAAGAAGGGTAATGTTAGGCACATCGTTAAGGTTCTTATACAGTCCCTCTGCCACTATTTTAAGCTATATTATGAGAAAAGAAGGAAACATCAACCCAGGTTCTGTGTGTCCAAGATTTTCTGCTTGTTTCATGTTAGCAGAAGCCTGAATCTCTGTAAATGCTAGCATGGTGGGAAATCCACCCTCGTACGTGATACTGATACCCAATGGAAAACAGGCAGCTGAGTGTCTTGTGCCCTAAGGTACCCACAGATAACCCCTCCCACCCACCCAACAACCCAACCCTTCACTCATCGGTGTCACTCCACCCCACCCTGTTTTTGCATCGGGCTGCGTTTTGCAGTATAGGAGCAGTCCGGCATATATCAGTCGTATGACACCGTTGCATTGCATTGCATGTAAATTACACCACCCACCGAAGCATGTTACATAGATCTCATTGCACTACTTCTTTTGAAGCTCTGAGAAACAAGCGCATATTTGATTTACAGTCCTGTGATTTTTCAGCTTCCTGGTCGGGGGGGAAATGGGGCTTCCGCACCACACGACAACAGTCATCTCCTTTTAATCCCAAAGACCTGCGCTTAACCTTTGTGTGCCCATGAAACAACCATTTTAATTTGGGGAAGATAAACTAACAAATGCCCTGTTTGCCAGTCCTTGGCCGTAACGTGGTCCCACGCTTTTGTAAGCTTGTGTTATTGAAGCATTCATTCGCACACACAGGCCAGGATGCTGGATGCTTGATGCATTGTGAGTATATATATGTAAATTCCCAAGTCTGACATTAGTCAGGCCATGCACCACAGTGCCAGCTTTTCGACAGTCTAATTACGAGTGTACAAACGTGTGCAGAGTACAGACCGAAACTGGCACTACAGAATTATACAGGTTTAAATAACTGCATTTAATCTTTTGTGTGTGTGTGTGTGTGTGTTTGTGTTTCAACCATTCAAATGCAAAAGCTGGAACGGGATGCACAAAATGCTACAAGGCAGAAATATGCAATTATACATAATGTAATTGCAGAGAGGGAAAACTATAAGTCAGGGAAGGTATGTCACACTTCATATGCAGGTGTGCCTGCAGGTCTGCTGTGACATGCTGGTGTGCTGTGCACGGGACACGTGCCTGAGGAGAATGTTGATCTCTGGGAGAATAGGGATGATGTTCCATGCGCTTCATGAGTTTGTCGACCTCGCCTCCAAGGGATTCTCAGCCGCTGAGCCCCCCGTGTGTCACACCAAGACGCCGAATGTAGCTGCTCATTTTTAAATTTTGCTTCCTGTTCTGTTGTAAGCTTCTTTTTGAGCTGAAATCTTTGCAGCTTCCTTGGTCCGTGCAGGAGAGCACAGACCAGCGGAGCCCTGCGCTGAAGCTTGTGATAAAATTAATTTTCGGGTGTTCTCAGGCAGGTCATATTTGGAGTCTGTTCCCCTGTTCGTCCCGGTTCATTTTAGAAAAAGCTCATGAAGGACAGGTAGAAAAGTGCTTATTTTCCCCAGCATGAAAGGTTGTACTGTGGTCTCGTCTGTGAGTGAACTTGTACTGTGCTAGTGTGTAATTAGCTAATTGGTGGAACCAAAAACCTGCTTACACACTGGCCCTCCCAGCTGTAGGTAAAGATCACGCACCTGAAGCTGGATAAGGTCCCCTGCTGTCTTTGATGTGCGGATTGCAGATGGGGGGATCATCAAAGGGTGCCTATCGGCAATTCCACTTCCTGGTTTGAAGAAGTTACCTAAAAAAAGAAGCATGAGCAGAATGGCGGTATGAGTAAAGGGAAGTAGATGTAAAAGTAATATCTTGTTTACTAACTAGCTTCACAAACCGAAGCTCTCATGCTTAGTCTGAGATGTCAGTTTTCGGACTTGGATCTTTGTTTGTGCCGCACCACTGCCATTATACAGGATATGATGTCTCAGATGAAAGGGTTAAAAGCAGTCTAGTGGGCTTTTCAGCACTGCAGAATCTAAGTGCAAACCTACACGCCATGTTGTGTTAGTGCAGGACAGAAAGTTAGAACTGGAAGTTGGTTCCTGCTGAAGTTTCTTTGGCAGGGAATGTTGGAGCGCTTGGCCACCAAAATTCAAACTGACTGCAAGGAAGAACGCTTGGTTGGGCCTGGGTGCTTGAGTGTTGCCTGGCGAGGAATATTTTCTGTCTGTGCATTTGTATCATTTTCCTCGCAAGGGTCAGTGAGTTCGTGCGTCCAACTCGCCAAACTGCTTCAATGTTCAGTCCAGTTTTTTCCCATCCAATTTTATTTGGAAGACTGTCTGTTGTGAAGATCACAGATAATCACACACTTTCTCAAAGCTCATTTTTATTAAACTTATGTTTCAAACTCCAAAGATTTTTGTAAGTTTAGGAAATGTAAACACCAAATTTCTTTCTAAACGTTCTTTGTTTTTGTTTTTAATGTTTAAAATTGTTTTGCTGTTGGATTGGGGGTTGGGGCACATTTGAAATGGCTATGATGGTAAACTTGAAAGTGTTTTCATGTATTAACTTCTGGACAGGAAAATGGATTTGTGAGTTATTGGAGTGCCTAAGCTTCAGAACTCACATTAAAGGCTTTTTAACTTAAGAACCCAAATGAGAGGCATAAAAAATTCATTTGTGGTAACAATTTTTCCATTTTCCTTCCATTACATTTCCTCTGCAAGTGCACCTGCGGTTGTTTTGGAGTAGCCACTACTACTCTAAATTTATCCAGGGACATGTTGGTAAATCTGCCCCCCCCCACAGGAGTGATGACTGAGCTGCTAAACCTCATGAACACAGTCGCCACTCAGGGGGCCACGAACGGAAACAAACCATGGCAACACCCGTCTGACTTCACCCGCAGGTAAACGCACCGACGTTGTGACGTACTTCTTTTTGCGCAGTCCCAACAAATCAATGTGATCGAGTTAGTGTCACCAACATGAAAGGGATGTATTTAAGTCCATTACTGATCAGTAGAACATCCAATTTAATGAAATTGGTTCAGGTACAGTGAATTGACTCCTAAGTATATCTGTTGTCTCTTTGTGGTGATGGGATAACGCAACTTCATCTAACCAGCACCTTGTTATCTTATGGTAAACGGGATCCTTCATCAAAACTATTATCATACATAGATTTGGTTGCCTTGCATTGAACCTCTATAGCGTTCAGATTGTAATAAAATTACGGATGAGAAATTTTGAAAATGGTGGAAGCCACTTCACAGAGTAAGTTGAACGGAACGCTTGAAGAGCAGTTGCAGTCCGGCTCCATATTCCTGTTACATAGGATGTACGTTGACGTAAGTGGACAAGATGGCCATCTATCGAACCTGTGCTCGTCCTGCTAATTGCATCGGACACGGCCACCATACACCTTCCCCTCCTCTAATTACAGAATTCCAATAAGTCTTAATCGCACAATTAGTGAATGGATTCTCACGGGTCAGTACCACCATTAGTGTGTGTGAAAAGAAGGCAATCAATCATTCAGAGTCGGTATGGTGCTAACAGGCAGGAATGAACCCAGTGACTTGGGTGGGCGTGTCATATCTGTGTCAGTTGTAGCAGTTTGGAATGTCACTATGGCGACCATATTACCGTGGCATTCTATTTGTGTCAAACCGAAACCATCTTGTTTTGATGGCCAAAGATTCTTTACAACAAGATGGTTCACTTGTTAAGAAAACCTGTCACGCTGCTAATGCTAGGTTTGCATGGTATAGGTAATTGCCTGAGTTAGCCGGGCTTGGGCGTACATCGCCGGGAGACAGCGAGGGAAGTTGGAGATGTTTGGAGTTAACCTCTCTTTAGAGAAACCAAAATGTTATTTATAGAACAATACTCATTATGTTTTTTTTTTTCCATTGAGTGTTTTTTTTTTTCCCTTGACCAGGTTACTTCATTTACATAAACAACACCTTCAATTAATGTAAACAACACCTCGTGTCGTAACGTAAAGAATTGCCCTCGTCACTACTTGACAGTTAGCTCAAGAGGCTCTTCTTCTGTGGTGTCAAACCCCCCCATCTGTGTGACAGGGCAGGTCTTAGAGTCTTCGACTTCAACGGCAAGTGAACCATCTTGTTGTAAAGAATCTTTTCGAATACTGCCATGCACTTTGTGTGCTGTATTTTGACTGGTGGTACACCGTGAGTTTGGACCACTGAAACCCAAAGAGCTTAATCTCAGCCCCATAGCACAGCTTTAGCAGTCGTAGTCAGAAAGCGGGAGAGAATATCAAGCATGTGCAATAAACCTCAACACGTGGGGGGTGGTCTGAAAATCAGGGGCTCCTGATTAATCAGGAGAAAATCACATCACCCACCCCCAACACCCCCGTCCCTCCGTTGTACCCATAATACAACAAACCTTCCTTCCCTCTTGAGAACGGGGGAAAACAGTGAAAACTGTTCTGCTGGATATATGTACTTGATTACAGAGCCGCTTTGGCTACCGTTCACACGAGACGACAGTTTAACAGCCAAACCAAGCCAGAATGTGCAGAGATTTTAGTTTAATGGTGGCTGTAGGTGTAGAAACAGAGCCGTGATGGCCGTTATGGGACAAAAGCCCCTGCGAGGAGCTGGGTAGCCGTACACGGGTCTGCGGTCTGCACGATTTCCTGGCTCTTTTGCCTCGTGGAGGAGTCAGGCAGTTGTTTTGTTTGCTGGGAAAGGCCATCTGCCACTTGACATGTTTGGTGTCGACCGGTGGAAAATGTTCTGGCTCTTAGAAAAGAGAATGAGTGGCAATGGTCTGTTTAACGGAATAATGGTTATTGGTTGAACTGACGCATGGTCTGAAGCTCCTTGTCTTCGTTTGATTGGCCACCGAAGTAACCTGGCAAACCCAGTCTCCGATGGCTGCAGTTCTGTTACTAAGAGAATTGTCCTCGAACATCCACTTCTAAAACATGCAGAAATGTATGTCATGGTACGTGAGATCTTTTTACGGAGGACACCAGAGAATTGTATTATTGAGTAGGAAGTAAGCTGGATGTTTAAAAAAAAAAAAAAAAAAGGCCGCCTTCTGTCCGAGGCATTCTTACTGCCTCTTCCCATTTCTCATCAGAGACCGGCGAGAGAAGCGGTTAAATAAATGATTAAGAAATAAAATCAGATAGGTGTTGAATCATCTATGCCTCAGTATGGTAACGGCTCAGCTCGCCGAATCTCCCTTCCTGTCGGTATTGTGCCCTCTGAATGTAGGGAGGCGTAGGCAAACAGGAGGAACGGCTATCGACTGCTCCTTCGCTTAAAAAGAAGCCCTTCTCAGCCCTTTAATCTTACTGTTTTTACATTAGTACTTCTTTCTTTTTGGTTTAAAGCCTGTCTTTATTTGCGGCTTGCGTCCCCTCCCCTCTCAGCGAAGCGTCTGGCTGGGCGTTTGAATGTGAAGCTGTGAATGAGTGTCCATCAGATGTCTCCTCTGCTCAGGCTGTCTGCCGTCGTCTCCTGTCGGGCCTTTTGGGAAGCGTTTTCTGCACAGCTTGCGCCTGCTTGAGGTGTTGTTTTTTAAATGATTGCTTATTGATGTCTGGGACGAGGCGTTCTCACCTCCTGCTAGATGCCCGATACATTTTATTTTCCTTTTTTTTTTTTTTTTTGTCCCCCTCAGAATCCTTGTCCTGTCTTTCTAAATCTCAAATGCGAATGGCTAACATACGGTTGTGCTGGGGTAGCATGCTGCAGTATCCGCTATGTACATTCAGCAGATGCTCTTATCCAGAGTGGCTCAGAGAATAGAAGACCATGAGCACATTATTACCTGAATAATGTGAGCTGTAGTGTCAGGCCTGGCTGACAACGATCCCAGATGCCTGTGAGTACGTATGTAACACCACCAAAGCACTAATTCACATTAACTAGAGTAATAAGAATTTAAAGCCAACTCCACAGTAGAAAGAAAACATTCATAAATATAATAATAAGCTCCAATAATAAAAACGTAGCCACAAGCACAATAGCCAAAGCCATAAGATATAACCTGTATATAGATATAACTCATTTAGTGGCAGAATTGCTGTGCAACAAGGAGAGTCCTCAGTCTCTGTAGATGGCTGGAGATCCTGCTGTCCTTTACACTGGGGGGGGCACAGGCACAGCCACATGTGGGGGTTGGGTGGGTGCAGTCAGTCACCTTGACTTTAGCGGAACAGAGGTTACAGAACACATTCAAGTTGATCCTCAACCGGAGCATGGAATTGCCTGTTAGTCCAATTTCAGAGAATTGCTTCTGCGTATGCAGTGCGCACAGGGGACAGATAAGCCAGTAATCGCACTGAATAGAAACGCTGTACAAGCGGCTAACGCACCCTTTTAGGGGGGACTTAATGAAGCCATTTGAAGGAGAGTCTGGTTTTTTTTTTTTTTTCCCCTCGGTACTTTTCTCACAGAAGGCCCCAAAACAACCCTAATACCAAGCCATTGTTCCTTGGGGGGGTTGAATAGCCCAGGACTGAAAGATCTCTGTTGTCTGGGTTCTGTCTGCAGGCCGTATAGGTTTAAAATAAATTAGGCTTTAGAAAGTTCATGTCCCGTTGCTTCTTTGCTGTTTTGTGTTGTATCTCTGTGTTAGTTCTGACAAGTTTTACCCAGGTTTTTCATATGCTGTAAGACATGCCAAATTACCAAAGAATATTAATAGTTTTTTTTTTTTGGGACAGTTGTCAGGTAGAAGGCTTTGATTCTGAGATCCTGAATGATTTATCGTCAGGGAAAACAGGTGGAACATTTGTTGTTTTTTGGCAGAAACCACCAGGGCAGAGGGGACAAGCGCCACCTCTCTCTGGATGATTGGCGGGAACAGAATGGGCGGACATTCTGCCGTTTCGCCAACATGCCTCTGAAGTTCCAGCGGAGTCCCGTCCCCTGATCGAACGCCTGCCAGGCATCATGGGAAAAAGCCAGGATAGACTGCCGTTGTCATGACAGCTCAAGGAAGTACAAATTGCTCAGAAACTAGTGTTGCTCTGGTGACCGCAACATGTTTTTTAATTTTACTTTGTCTTGCAGTTTGTACTACCCTGGGTAAAGTGTTTGCCCAAGTCCCTGACAAAAAAAGAGACGATATTTAATTTTTCTTTTACATTTTATCCCAACTTGTGCACTTATTTTGGATGTTTTGCACATACTATTAACTCCATGTGTGATGTTTTTTTTTTTTTTTTTGCTTGTTCGTTTTGCAATTGAGAGATCAAGGTTTTAGATGTGAATAGACCGAAATGCTGGTGATTGCAGTTGACCAGATTGTACTGTACATTTTCTTTGCTTTTGTTTTGTTTATCCTGAATCTGATTGTATGTTTTTATGGTGTGTGTTGGTTTAAGCTTAATGTTTTTTTTTTTGTTTTGTTTTTTTAAGAAAAAAATTCTGCCACCTTTAAAAAATCCTTTTCTTGATGAACATCAGTGGCATTGCAGCCAGGATTCCTCTGATCCCAGAAAAAGGGGAGGAACCCTCCTCCCTCTGCACTGTGTTCCACTCACATTTCTGTGACGATGCTGTGCTTTGAAGGATTACTGTTTTGGTGAAGCTCTGGTGTAATCACAGAGGGCCTAATGTTAGCGTAATGTAGGTCAACGCTGCACTTGTTACCGTTTGGTACCCAGGCACTTTCTTAGCTACTGCCTACCTTTCTGTCTCCTCCATTATGGGTGCTATAACTTGCTACCTTCCTGTTTTCAGTTCAACCATTTTGCTTGTGTTCAGTGTACATTTGGTCTCTTCCCAGATCGTGTTTTTGAGTGTGCTGTTTACTGTAGATAAGAGACTTTGAGGGAGACGAAGTCCGTCTTTGGGCTTTCCAGTGTTTTAATGAGCACTTTAGTTCGTATTTTTCTTTTTTTACTTCATTCAGATGGTTTGAAAATAAGGATCAAATGGACATTTGGAGATACTGTGAGTTACAGCGAGTTTGACTATGTTATTGTGTCAAATGTCATCCCCAAGCCAGAGTTTGCCATTGAGAATTAAATTTTTTAAAATGATGTTTGAATTTTTTTTCCCTTTTTCTCCACTGGATGCAGCCAGATACGTGACTACTCTGATTCACATGGCTACCCGCCCTCACTGTCTTTCATACTATGGGGGCATTGAAAATCACACATTATACTGTTACACAATATGCAGAGTAAGCAAACATACATGTATACATACATACATGCGCACAGACACATGCATACATGCACGTGCAGTTCACAAACCATGCAAACTTCGGGAGCAAGACTTGCTAGAGAGCAATGAGACTTGAGTTTAACTGGCTCACCCCCTATTTTCCCCTTTTGAGGATGACCAAATGGTCGCCTGACCAGTGAGGGAGCTAGACTCCGTGCCATTGCAGCCACCAAATTTTAATCCATTTTTTTTATATATACATGTATATGTTTAACAAATACAAATTTACAAGAATGACAGGAAAGCTGTCATGAAAATGGTCAGCCATGTGATTTTGTAGAAGGGAAAATGTCATTAAAAATGGACACCCATTAAAAAAGTACTAATGCATCCCAGTACAGTGAGTCATAGTTTTTTTATTTAAATCACCGCTGTTGCGGAAGGTGTTGATGGCAGGTGAGAATGACCCCTCGCTGGAGAGGCAGGCAGTCGTGTCCTTTTCAGTTACCTTTGCCTTTGACTTTTAACGGGTTGGACAGGATTTCTAAAAAATGGATAATTTCTGTTCTCTGACATTTTCAGTTCTCGCCCCTTTCATCTAAAATTAAAACGGGGCCACTGTGCGCATTGCAGCGGGAAAAACCTCCAGGGTCGGGGACGGCAGGTGTTCTCACGGCCCGATGGATGCCGCATTTTTCCTGCCGAAGGGACACGTTTGAACTGCGAACCTGTCTCAGAAAGACTTCCAGGAGATACGGCCGGCTCGGTCTCCCCGAGAGGCATATTTACCCAGGCAGTTTGGTTTGAGTACCTGAGGGAGCTTTCTGGAAAATGGATGTTTTGGGGGTGGGGGTGGGGGGTTTACAAGGGAGTGAAGCATGAATTCTTGCACAGGTTAAGAGAAGTGGAGGCTGAAGGGAACTGCAGAGCTCTGGAAGGTATTTAATTAAATCTGGATCTCTCTGCAAATGCCGGCTGCTTTATTACCAAGCACAGTACTTGCATGGCTATGCACGTGCACATATCAACACAATTGATCCTAAAATGCACCCCAATGAATCGCCGAAGCCTCGAAAGTAGTGATGGTTGTTATGAGCTTTCATGTGCTAATTAGGGTGGAGCTACACTAATCTGTCAATCCTGGTCTTGGTTGAACCAATAAGTATTTTTCTCTGTACAGCCAATGTGGTCATTGGTCCAAATCAGTGAGTTATGGACTCTATATAGTAACTACTCCCAGTTTTGTTTCAGTGAAATCTCACTCCACCATCACTCCTCGAAAGTATCAGAGACTGTCTTTACTTGTTTGTGGAGGGCAACCCTTTTGTGCTATGAAGTCCAAACCTCTTTTTCCATCCCATGATTCATTACCTGGAGGTATTGGGTGAAGATGTGTGACCCTTCCCCCTTTCCTACCCATCCAATCCCTAGCCTTTAGAGACTGGTAAATGAAGACAGTGTGATTTCTTGTGTTGGCCCTGCTCAGTGCAGTTGAACTCCCCCCATATATACACACACACACACTCCCACCATACCCCTGTGTGCAGGTTTGAGTTGGGGTGAGGGTAGGAGGTGGGAGGTAAGGGGGGTTAATGGTTCGATGCTTGTTTCTCTCTCCACATTGCTGGGGGCAAATATAAGCGCCTGCCCCCGTTAAACAACTAAAAGGCAAAAGAGTTTGGAGGTTTGAATCATCCTCTTCAAACGAAAACCATTCGAGGCAAATCAGTCTCACCTCTAAGCGCTTTTTGTCTTTTTTTTTTTTTTTTTGTTTTAAATGAAGAGAAAACAAAAAAATCCAGATTGGACTCGCAGTGGGAACCTCTCTAAATGTGAAAAGCGCGTTAAGTGCGGGTTCGTGCAGCGGGGAGTGGGGGGGTCATTTATTATGTAAATGTACATTACATAAGACTAAAGCCCTTGCCTCACAATCCAGCGTGGTTACAGCTCACAGGCTGCAAGTCCGTGTCCCTGAAAACCAATTCACCTGCTGAATCCGCTGTGAGAAGGCAAAGTGGATCCAGCACAGCGCGTTTCCACAATCACCATTTCTCCCCCGCGCCAGAGCGAAATTTATTACGACGTGCTCTGATTGCCAATTCCTTCCCAAGCCCGAGGTTTTCGGGGTAAAGTCGAGGCAATCAGGCAATCTTTATAATCATGCAGTGGTCTGCATTCAGTCATTTATAGGAGCGCATGCAGGGAAAGGGTTTCTCAGTAACACGGATCGCAGAGACGCACGGTGGAAATTATTGCTGTGGGTCTGATTGCCCATTTTCCTTTCCCCCGAAGCCCATTTTCACAGAATCCAGGAAAAAAAGCTGCACATAAAAAGCTGTAAAGACATTCGGAATAACACAGCGGTCTACATGTTGTTTGTTTAACTGAACGCATGCAGAAGAATGCTATCCCAGTGCCACTGGTCATAAAGGAGGTTGCTCTCCCCCCTCCATTTACAGTTTCAATTCTCCCTCTTTCCAGTAATTTTGTGTTTTTTTTTTTTGTTTTTTAATAAGAAATGAGAGCTTAGGCAGATGCATTTTTGGGTCATGGCTGCAATGTATGCTGCAGATTGCATTGCATTATATTGCATACTCCATCTTTACATTGCATACTTCATGCCTTTATGAGAAAGCAATGGTGTGAGAAAGATTGTATGCACCAAAAAGGTTTTCATTGAATCCAATGTTAAATATTTGAAGGTGCATGCCATATAATCAGATACATTGAGGCTAAAATCTCGCTGAATCTTGATGGGCCTGTTGGAAACCCTGGCCAAATTCTCATTGAGTTTTCTCACTGCTGAGTTTTCCCTCATAGGTTACCCTATGGACTGAGGGTTAACAGTTCCTCTCACTTTTGTATGCTGCAGAAATGTGAAACCTGACGCCCAAACATACCCTGTTTTGTGTACCACAAGCATCATGAAGCTTACAGATTTGCACACTGTGTGTGATCTCTTCAAACACATCTACTTTTGTGTCTCCAGGCGGATGGTGTTTTTTTTTCTTTCTTTTTCTGCAGGCTCTCACATGGCTGCGTGGGTGCCCACTTTTCAGCTTGAGAGTATGAGTGTGTGTGTCCACGCCCCACCCACGTGGCATTGTGGTACCGAAGCTGTGATTGGGGGTTGGTCGAAGCCGCAGGAGGCCAGTTTGCGGTGGGAGCTTGTGTAAGTCGCGTCTCTAAATAATGCAGGCGGTTAAAGTAGGCCTGTCTGTACGGATCAGCGGGATCCTGCCTTTGCCGAGCAGTGGTGGCAGTGCCATGTGACCAGGAGGGTTCTCCAGAGGTTCTTTACAACCTCTCAAAAAAAAAAAAAAACACGTGCTCACAAACGTGTTAGTGCATCACCATGGTATCCTGTATGGGCCTACTGGTCCTCTTGTGCTGTGTCCCAAAAGCACACTACGCCCTATTTCTTGCCATTTTTGAGTGCATAGTACATAGCGTGGTTAATTTTTGTCACGCACTAATCACTAGTGAACACACTAACAATGGCGGTGATCCGAATTGTGGCTTGCATGGACACGATTGTCCCAGAATGCAACTGCTTTTCTTTTTTGATACTAACATGACTGATGTTGTATTAAATCACATCCTGTTTTGATTCCATTAACACTCATTTTCAGCAGGCTGTGGTAGGAGACAAATGGCGAGTGAAGCGAGACTTGGGCACTGCGTGGTCGGCTGCGTGGTTTGCCGCGGCAGCCCTGCCCGGTCTTTTCTGCCAGTTTGTGATGAAAGATGGCACTGCTGTTAACTGCCAGAGGGCCCACTCGAGCGGCCTGTTCTTGGGGGCCGCTGTCGTTTCTAGGTCTGGTTCCCCCACGACAACACGAAGGGGGGGGTGAGCGTGACAGAAGCTCTCGCGCTCAGAATGGTGGACAACAGCAGGTGGGTTGACGCAGAAAAATTATAAATTAAAATGTCTCCCATCTGTGCTCTGAAGTTTTTAGTTGAGTGATTTTTGGCTTCTGCGAACGCCGGGTGCCGCGGAGACACGAGTGAACTCAAACTCGCTCACGAATTGGTGGAAATCGGGAGCCGTTGTCATGGAACATGAGGGATATCGATCCCTTTGGCCTTTTAGCGCGTACGGGTCACGCGGCGATGTAGGAGCCGCGCTGAAATGCGGTAACCTTGAATCCTGTTGTTATTGACTTTGCTCCTTTGGGGACGCTGCCCTTGGTCCCTCCGCCACCCCTCTGAGCACTTGTCAACACCGCTGAAAAATTATCGGGCTCCAGCTGAGACCGCATGTTCTGCTGGCCATATTTTAATGTCACTGTCTGTCCCCAGGACCCAAAACCAGAAAAAGGACAAAAATACACAACTTAAAAAAACAATTCAGCTCAAGCACATTGTAGCAAGGATTGTTTTGGCAGTTATTTTATGAAAATGTGTGTTTTTGGCAGGTCTCCCATTAACATGATGTACTATTGTCTCTGTTGTGGAAATAACTCCCCGTCATTGGCTGGTAAACCAATGGTTAATGGACCAATCACAATCTCATATTCTTTTGGTTCTTCTGCAATGAATTTTGGTTTCTTGAGCCAATCGAAACCCGCCCCCAAATCTGCCAATCTAATCCGAAATATGAGAGAACCAATAGTCTCGTTGGAAGCCTACGGCAAAAGACAAATGCATAGTTGGATTGCATTTATCTGCAACCCTTCCCAACCCTGGTTGCAGATATATGCAGGAATGGTACGTGTTTGGACGTTCCCTCAGGTGGAGGAAAATAAGAATGCCAGTGTTCTCCTGAGATGAGGGTGGAGGGGAGGAATTTTGCTCCGCTGTATCCGTATTCAGAAACGTGGGGGTGGTGTACCATGCCCGGCTCTCGATGCCCTGTGGAGCGAATTCGAAAGCTGTAATGGTCTTTCCTCAGAGCAGAGTCTGGAGGATCTGGCAGACCAGCCAGCTGCATATAGCTGCAGTAACGGGGTCCAGCACAGGGTGCCGTCACCGCCTTCACTCCCATATTTATCCCTTTACAGGTCCGTTACTCCAATATACGCGGCTAAAAGGCTAAGCCCACTGAGTGTACCCGAGGTTCTGCATGCCTGGCTGACTGCAGTTAAAGTTCTGCAAGGCGTGTCATTAAGATTTAGGCCTATGTTTTTTGTGCTGCAGTGCGGTGCAAAATCTGTGCCGTTTCGTTCAGGCTCTTGCGATGTGCGTGACTGGAAATGTGGCACGTCACAAGCAAGTGTGGAGCTCGGAACAGCTGTGTTTTTATTTGCAAGTAATGTGGCAGTGTTACGCCTGATTAAACATCTGTGCTGCTTTTGCATTTCAACTTCCACAGATGGATGTTACCAGTGGTGCGAGGGTTTGAATACAGTGCTAAAACTACAGCTTGCGCTGTGTTACCATGACATTATGGCCCTCAATTTTACTGCAGTTCTTTACGGCAGATCATATAGACTCTGAATGTTGCTATAGATCTTTGTGACAGATTATTTAGAATCCGAGTATAAGATAATCTTGCTTTAGTTCCATGTAGCAGGTCATATAGAATCTGAGTTTGGAATCTTTGTGGAAGATTATTTAGAATCCGATGATAATCTTGCTTTAGTTCCATGTAGCAGGTCATATAGAATCTGAGTGTTGCATAGATCTTTGAAGATTATTTAGAATCTGAGTATCTGATAATCTTGTGTTCCATGTAGCAGGTCATATAGAATCTGAGTGTTGCTATAGATCTTTGTGGAAGATTATTTAGAATCCGAGTATCTGATAATCTTGCTTTAGTTCCATGTAGCAGGTCATATAGAATCTGAGTGTTGCTATAGATCTTTGTGGAAGATTATTTAGAATCCGAGTATCTGATAATCTTGCTTTAGTTCCATGTAGCAGGTCATATAGAATCTGAGCGTTGCTCTGCTTCTGTAATGCTGGTCATGGGTATTTGGAGATTGTTATAGTTCTGACTATCAGAGAATATCAGGCCATGAGCTACAGCAACTTACTTTTGTTCAGGATGGCAGGGTTCTCCCAAAGGCTTCTTAATTGGATTTAGACCTAAATAATTTTGGTGAAAAAAAAATGTACTGTTTCCCCTGTCAAGGGGCCTAGTGTGGCAGACAGAACTACAGTTAGTTCAGAAGACGGTGGGGGTCTTTTGTTACTGTAGAGTGGATGCCTGGGTCATTATACTGTTTGTGTGTCTTGGCTGTGTTAGTACAGGTTCCATTAGCACAGAGAGAGGTGACTTGCTTGAAGTTTGGTTCAAGTAGTTAATGACTGGCAGCTGAGAGTAGCTTCACCCCACTGTGTGATGAAACCTCACTGATTAAGCCAGCACTACCAGATGGGCTGTCTCCTTTGAGGATACTGTGGACATAATACAATACAGTGGAGCCTTCTCTCTCATTACTGCTCTGTAGCAGCCCCTCAGTCCATCCTCACCTTTGAGGTTTGATCATGGACCCGTCTGGTCAACCTGCGGTGTCTGCTGTCAGGAAGACTCCAGCTGTGTCCCTCACTGAGCATACAGTCCACCCTGGCTGAGTCCCTTGATGTCTGAGCAGATGGGTGGCTCGCTGTATTAAAGTAAAAGTCAATAATCAAGAAAGGAAATAATCCATTGTATCTGCTAGTGCAGAGCTGAGCAGCCCACTGGCGCTGTTTTAATTTCTCTATCTTTAATATGGAGATGTCAATGGAACCGAGGTTCTGGGCCTTAGCTTACTTAGCATTAGCACAATTACTGGGAGGCTATGGGAAGTCTCAGGTACTCCACCTAGCTCTGATCAAAAGTTAGGCAATACATCTTTTGTGTACTGTGCTAATTCTAATCACTGTCTGGTGAGTTGGTCTCAGTGATTCCTCCACAATGTTTGCATGTTGACCTAAAGCAAAAGGCAAGTTCTGTTAGATCAGCCGATTGAAATCGATGTTTTTTTTTTTTTTTTTTTTTTTTTGAGAACGCAAAAATAGGAGAAGAATCAACATTTGAAAATATTAGATTTTTTTAATTCAATTTACATGTAATACACAAGTAGACATGTATAATATACAGTCATTAATATAAATAGTTTAACCTTGTTTGTGCATATTAGTAGACCCATGCTAGCCCTCGTTAAGCGACCACTATTGTACATCTCATACATTATATATGAACAGGATGGTGTAAGTCAGGCATTCCTTTATTTCTTATTCATGCTTCTTCATAAATCTTTTTTTTTTTTTGGTGGTACAATGTCGTAATGTAAGAAATGATCTAACGTTCTCATTCAGTTTGACTTGTGAATATTTCTATCAATATCAAGTTTATCCATTCTTTCAATTTCATTGAATTTCATGTCCAAAAGCTGCAGCCTATGTGCTCAAATTCCCACTTTTCCCGAAAAAGCCCAGACTAGTGCTGTCCCCTGCAGAGGCGTTCTCTCTCACTTACTGTAAATGTGAATTTTAACTTCCGGCCCACCTTGAAGAAGGTATATGTGCACAGCATCTCCACACAGACTGTTGTTTTTAAAACACTGTGACTTTTTACAACACCTCTGTTTCTGCGAAGTAAAACAAGAACCGGGTGACAGAAACATTCGATGAAGAGAACAGGATGTTCGGCCTGTCTAGACTCCTGTCTGTTGTTCCTGATTTCTCAAGAGTGGGTCAGAGAGAGAAAAATGGAATTCTGGGTTATTGTTATAGTTCCACTGGGCTTGTCTTAATGTTTTTTTTTTTTCCAGCTATATATCACATCCCGTACTTCAAAAATGGTTCTGCACACTGATACAAATCCAAAGCCAGGTCATTAAAATATGAGTGCTTTTGTCCATGAACTGCAGGTACACTATTAACCACTACTGAGAGATGCTGTCGTAGTTCCTTTTAAAAACGCTGAGTCCTCTGACCAGTTTGATCTCAGATAGGGGTAACAGGTTGTCAGGTCACAGAGTGCACAGTGGTTTAGACTGAAGTGGCACATGAAGATATAGGATTTGCATATGCAAAAATAAATAAAAAAAACGCTGTGAGTCACTGATTGAAAAGAGGAATAGCCACTGCTCACACTGATTACAGAGATAACGCTTTTCTCCCCATCCTGGATAAAAGAATAAAAAACATTTCGGGCTCATTGTCAGAGCCAAGTCTCGCACCCTGGTGTGATCTCGTCATTTAGCAGGTTATTCAGTTCCCTTAGCATCAGTCCAGATTACAAAACGAGCTGCTTTCAGGAGCAGAAAGCTGTGGAAAAAAAGCATCTGTACTCAGTGGAGATTTGGTTTTTCTTTTTGTCACAGAACCCCAGCCTGAGAGCAGACCATAGCTGTACAGTGGTGATAGGAGAATGAGATGGCATGAAGCCAGAAATGGGCGGAACCATTTCAACAGATCAGTGGGACACAGATTTCAGCCAATCACTGTGTCTTTCCTTGGGCGATATCAATCTCTTGATTGGTTCAAGAAAGTTAGTGATTGACAGCTCATTGTAGCACCACCCATGTATTGAGTTCTGGAGCCTCCCTGAGCACTACTGAGCAGCACTTGAGCTGGGCTAAGCAGAGCGGATCCACTCTTGGTCTTCATTTTGCCGGATTCATAAGTGGGATTTGGACGTGATAATCTTCTCTTCCCCGGACGTGCTAAAGTCTGATCTGCTTAGTACTACCATGGGCTGAATTCTGAAGATAAAATAAAGTATTCACATAGATGATCAGGAATCTAAGCTTGTCAGAAATGTACATGAACCAACATATTTTGGGAATGAAGCTAACACGTTTAATTCTTTTAAGACGATAGTATGCTTTTTAGTATGCTGTACATTCAATGAGGATTACAAGGTTAGTTTATGCTAAAATGCTAAATACTGTAAATGTAGCTGATTTTTATTTTGTATTTAATATTGGTACAAGGACACACCTGTTCATCCCAGTCAAGAGCCATCTGCATTAGCCTGTCGTTGGCTTCTCATCAGCGGACTTCGGTGTCAGTCACAAATGATCAAGGCCATAGACAAGAGCGATAGGGCATAGCGGGTTGGGAGAATGGAAATCTTAATTCAGCTACACAGTGATTCAAGAAACAGAATGTCTGAAAGCACTGAGTCTTATTGCATTGCAGTGGGGTAATCTGGCTGGTGGGGTTTTCACGCTGGCCTTGTGAGAGAGAGTTAAAGATAACGGGTGTGGAAGTTTCTGTTGGGACTTTGCTTGGTGGGCTGGGGGGAACGGGGAGGGGGGGGGTACCCTGCCTGATGGATTCAGACTCTGCAGCTGCAATTATGGCTATAGTTCAAAGCAACTGTCCCAAGGAGATCGCCATCATTTCCCGTTATTTATCCGCTCGGCTCGGATCGATCTCGGCGAGAGCTGTGTCACTGGAGCCGGGTACTTGTTTATTTCTATTTTTTGAAAATGAAAAATCACCTCCTTTTCTTTGGGAGGGGGAAGAAGTTTCCCAGCCTTCAGCTCAGGGTAGTTAATAGGTCTGGGCAATGCAGCATAACCCCCCACTACCCCCCACCCCCCCATCCCCCCGCCCCCAACCCTGACCTAAATCCACCTCACAAGCGCTGTCTGAAGTCTTCATATTTATTAAATAATCATCTCTCTTTCACCCCCTCTCTCTTTGTGTTTCTGTTTCTGTCTCTCTCCTTTACTTTCTATCTCTCTCTCTCTCTCATCCTTGTGCTTTCTCTCTGTCTCTCCCTCTATCTCTCTCGTCTTTGATTTTGCCTGAACTCTGCTTGTTTTTCCATTAACATGAGTTTTAGATTTAGAGTTGATTTGAAACAGGGCTGGAGGTGGGTGGTTGGGGGGGAGGCATGAATGCTAACTCTAAGCATCGGTCAGGACAGACCCCTCCCTCTCAGGTCTGGCTGTAAGCTGCCGGCTGAGAATACAGTACGGTAACAGCTTCACTTGGGGTATATAGGGTTTGGAGAGCAATGGGGTATCTGGGATGGGGATTTGGAGGGGGTGGCAGGTGAGGGTAGTGACAGCAGAAGGAGGTTTTCGGAGAAAGAGCAGAGACCTATGGCACTTAAATAAGACATAAAAAAACAACTTAATCCCTCTGTCTGACATTTTAGCTAGAAATAAGAACAAGACTAGCAGTAAAAAACCTTGTGTTGGACGTGAAGATACCATTTTCCTCAGCCGCATTAAAAAATCCCTGTTTTGGGCATTAAGCTTGTTTATGGCTAATTTGTTTTTCTCCTTAAAAAACATTTTTTCTTTTTTTCACCAATTCAAAGTGTGAGTTTGGGCAAATTCACTGATTGCCTCAGTGTCCAGGATCTGAAATATATCATGTTTATGCTTGAACTGCTCAGTAAGATAAAACACCTCTGTTTTTAGTCTCAGCAAAGAAATACCTTCATCTCTCTTCACAACATATTTCATATTTCATGGTATATAACATATACCACTTATCAAAATCAAAAACAATGTCTGTGACTAAAAACACCAAAACAGGAAACAATCACAGTTATACAAAGAGTCCAGAATCAATAAACAGTTCTGAGAAAAAAAATGACCAGTCCCATTTTTGGCTTAATGTGGCAGAACTAGGCTTCACCCTATTTCACACAGACTTTCAGTTCAAGCACAAAATTACATTTCTTTCTTTGTTTTTGCACATATGAAGTCTTTAAACAAGCAAACAATGTTTGTAAAAGTGGCCTTCCTTATACAGTATGACCTAAAACACCCTCAAGGTTTTTAAGTTAAAAAACAACAAAACAAAGCAATGTCATTCCATTTCAATGCACAGCTTTTAACAAATCATGAATTTAAGGCAGTTTTACAAAAGTACTCCGGAGCACTTACTCCAGGCCTGTGACCCTCTGTCAACCAATGAGAATTAAGGGGGCGTATCTATACAGTGACATGCCCACACAAGCCCCTCCCACTTCAAACAGCACCTGTCACAGGTGTTCCAAAGTCTCTGGACATATGGGAACAGCTCTTTTCAAGTGTACTGTGTTTCCCTTGAAAATCTGATACACAGAAGCCCTTGTCACTATCACACGGTTGGTACCGACATAAAGAAGGAGGAGGGTACACATTAATTAGAACGTTAGCGCAGGTTTTTTTAAACTTATTACCATTAATGCTGATAAACCCGACCTGGCTGCTTCATTCAGCCACAAGGGCACCTGCCATTGTACCGAACCAACGTGAAAAATTCAACTGGAGCAACGACAGAAGACGAGATGGTGACACAGCGTCTGTTGCGAAAGTGGATACGGTCAGGACACTCGGCGAAAGTCGAGTGCTAGAGTTCGTTTTGGTGAATGCAGGGACACGGGACATGAGACGGGGGCTCAGACAGGTGAGGGGGTGCCCTGCTGCGCCCCGCCTTGCCCTGCACCGTCACTCCCCTCCACTGCCCACCCCCAGTGTGCAGCGCAGCAAACGTCTGCCCGAGTGGGGTTACCCACGTCCTGTAGGGGGTATTATTGCTGACAGTTAAAATACTTCACCAGGACATCCTGGATTTGGTGGTGTGTGGCGCATGCACACACTCAAACACCACAACCCCCCCCCCCAACACTTAACACCATTCAAGTCCCAGCTCTGCAACATCTGTCCTGTAATCAATCGTCCCATCCCAACAAAAAAAATCCTCTCACCAGCGGGAAGATGGGGATGAAAGACAGGACGGACAGACAGACGACTGAGCCAGACGTAAAAGAGGTACCTGGAGAATAAAAGGAGGCACCTTTCAAAAGTTCCCTTTTTTTTTTTTTTTTAAAACACACCCCTAAAAATTAGCCAACGTGTTACTGATACACGGCTGTCTGACAAATATTAGCCGGCTTTAAAATGACTGTCTTAGCAGACAATGCTATTAACAGCAGTAGCAACTACAGTAGTAGTGATAATAATAATGGTAATAATAGCTTTTGTGTGTTCAAGGTTGTGTCTACTCTTCGGGTCATGTGCTTATTGGAGGTGGAGCCCTCTCGGTGAACGGAGAAGGCGTAATTGTTTTGATGCACCTGAAGGCCACTCCCGCTGAAACACACCTTTTCTTTTGAAATGCTCAAATCCGTAGGGAAGTCAACTCGAGGTGGAGAGAACGGGCATGGCGATGAGAGGATGTCTCTCTCTGGCCGTTCTCTGCTCGCTGATGTCACGGTTGTCCCCCAAAAATTGGCCCCTGCTGGACTCTGGGTAAATATCCAGACTCCTTGGAGAGGATGGTGCAGCAAGTCCAAGAGCAGAGCTGAGGAACTCATTCACTTACGCTAAAACCCGTGTGGTCCCAGGTATCAGTCTTTCGTTCCTCAGAGTGAGAGATGAATTAAAGAAAAAAAAAAAAACTGTATCATTTGAGAAGCAAAAAAATCAAGAGAAGGTGCAATGATTGTGAAAGGGTATGTGTGACTGAGAGATACGCAAAGATAGCTTGTTGCTCAGAGAGAACAAAAGGGAGAGAGCGTGTGGGAAGTGAGGAAAAGGACAGTTTGAAGTATGGGATGCGTTTTTTTTTCACTGTGGTATTCTCGGCCTTGGCAGCCCGTTAGTTGGAGATCTGTGAATTTGGTGATAAGAGCGCTGGGCGGAGGAAAAGGGTCTTTTTTTTCCCTGTTATCTGCACCCCATGCCTTCTCTCGTCTTATCGCCTGCGCCCCTCCACTGCCAATGGCTTAAGCCTTATCTCCGGTAGGCCCCGCGGTGCAGAAGAGGGAAGGGGAGGAGCCCCAGCTGGGCCATTGTCTTTCCGCAGAGAGGCCTGGTCCATAACTCCGGCCAGGCTCAGCCTGCAGCGCCCTCTACTGGTGGACCTCCCAGAGTAAATCCCCCTGCGCCTGGCTGTCAAAACTGGCAGAGAGGAAGCTACTCCCAGAATTCCTTGCTCTTCCCAGCATGCCGATCAGCAGTAGAAAGAGGGGATGATTTTATTCAATTTTTAAATATATTTGTTTTGTCGTTTTTTTTTTCCCCCGACAGATTTAGACACAGTCCAGTCTTGCGGTGTTTTGAATAAAACAGTCACACCTCAATGATGTTTACAGATGGCTTCCTGTTGTTCTTGGGGAACTAGAAAGGCAAAGAGAAAAACAAAAACACAGTAAGCAGGGTGGACTGCCGCCAGAAACCAGAGCAGGCTGTGTCTTTCAGCGATGGACATGATGGCAGGCAGGCCAAAGCAACGTGTATCTCATGAGAGGGGATGCTGTGGCTCTGTGTTCCTCCAAAACGAGAGTCCGCTTAGCTGTGTGTAACATTTATGCACTGATCCAAAGCAAAGCAGTACCTCCCACCCACCCACCCACCCACCCACGATTCACCTTGCTGGTTTTTCGGCCTGGAACCTTATCCTGAAACATCTCAAAGGAGACATTTTGTGCTCGGACAACAGCAGCAAGAGGTGCAACAGTCAAAAATTTCAATATATACCTCAGAGGTGCAGAACTCTGTTTGTCTGATAGATGGTCTTTATAAAGAATCTTGAGAAAGGTTACTGAACTGAAAGTGAAACTGACAGTAGCAAAGCATGAGTATGGGGGTATTATTGTATTATTTTTCTTTGGATAACTGAACTATGGGGATGAATTCTGTCAACAGTATACTAATAAGTATTGAGGGGTGTTGTCATAACACTATCTGTATGATGTATATGCTGCCAGAGTAAAACAACAACAGTCCAGTCTTATTGGAAAATGTTAAATGTGTGTGTAGGCCTTTTGTTCTTCCCCAGCACAAAATTACCAGATTCAACTGAATGTGAAAGTCTTGATTGAGGACTGTGATTCGTTGTTTAGTTAAAGTGAGTGTTGTTGAGCTGCTCCTGCACAAAAGTCCACCCACACTGTTCGTCTCCACATGAGAACTCTCCTGGCCCGCGGGCAGAGTCACCCTGCTAAAGGGCCTGCGTAAACTTCAGTGTCTTCTCATGACAGACTTTAATAGCGAAGTGAAACTCAGTCTCTCTGTCTGGCTTTGTAGCCTCTGTTGAGAGTTATATATATATATATAAAAAATCCTGCTTTTTTCCTTTAAAGGGCTGGCTGTGTTTGAAGGCATTTGGGGAGAAGTGGTGGGGGGGGTGCATCTCTGGAGATCACACAGAATATCAAACACGTTGTCTGTAGCTGTAAAGGCCTGTCTGTAGAAGCAGAGGAGCAAGGTCAGGGGGAAGGTGGGTGAGGGGGGGCCCAGTGAGAAAAGATTCACGCTCCAGTATTTATGTTAAAGGACTGCATTTTGCATCAGTTATACTATCATGAGATAGCTGCAGATATACATACTAACATATTAAGACTATAATATATAACATATTAAGAGTATAGACATAGGCAGAGTCAGGGAGGGGCTTGGGGGTGCTGTAGCTACCCCTAGGATAGCCATAGCACCCCCAAGAAATTTCTGTCGTATATTTATAATTTTTATTTATAATTGTAACTGTCGCCTAGTGGGTACTGCATTTGTGCGTGTGTGTCGGGGGTGTTGCAGTAGTTAATTAGATACCCTAAATTTCAGAGCACGACTCACTGAAAAGTCAAGCAACCCCATAACACCAGCAGAAGAAAATCGCTGGCACCGCCACTGGCTAAAGACAGTGGTTTGTAACAATCTGAGAGACTGGTTGGGAATGCTTCCTACAGTGTCTGGGACAGTTTTTTTTTAACAACTTGTGTGGGTAGGTAGGGATAGTCTTTACAGTACACTCATATTTGAGGAGTGTGGCGCAGAAGTACCACAAAGTGTCATGGTACTCCTTATGTGTGAATTATGGGTTGAAGTTTTTGTGGAGGGGGCAGGGATCCATGGAAACCTCATCCTTAACAGGCGGCTTCCAGTCTGATGTGACAGGGTTAGCGTGGGCGTGGTGCTTTAGCTCTACCCCAGCACTGAAACCACTGATTCAGCTAATCAGCTAATCACAGTGCTCAATCAGGGCATTGATTGGTTGAATCGGACGTGCAGCTATTGGACTAGAACAAAAGCCCGGAGCCCAAACCTGCCCTTCATGGATAAAATCGTAAAAACCCCTGAATTACAAGCAGTCCTCTTAATCAAGGCCTAATCTGGATGTAAATGAGTAGTTTGGACACTGAAAGGCTAGTGAGTGTGAGAGGGCCGTTCATGTCCAACGAACATTCTCCCAATACACAGTCAATCTGCCTCTATAGCTTTAAAACACACAAATTTCCCTTTAATTTCATGTTTTGAGTAATTTTATTTCATTTGTTTAAGTTTACTGTCTTAGCCAAAATATTAATGCATCAACATTTGTCTGGTGTTGCTAATTATTTCTTCTGTGTTGCTGTTTGTAACTTGACCTTGAGTGCTGCAGAAAGGGGCTTGCAAATACGATGTGCTGTTCTGAAGAATAAATTCGGTCTCATAAAGTCAGTGGATCTGTGATAAATGGCTTATGAATCAGTTGTTGTTGTTTTTTAATGGACTCATTTTTAATGGACTGTGCTATTGTGAAGTAATGGATAAATCGTTTGCCACAGGTGAGCTGTGATTGTCATGCAGGTAGGCGTGTGAGAGCGGATTCGGCGGTGCTGGTAGTGATGGGTGAGAGAGGTGTCAGGACATCAGAAATGGGTGCAGTTAGAGTTACATTCTAAAACTGTCTTTTAATCATAAAATGCACACAGCTGAATCTGTGTAAATGTAATGAAACAAAACACACATATAACAACTCAGTACTGAAGCAGGTGCACCAAAGACAAGTGAACAAACTACACTGAATCCTTGAGCAAACTTTTCTAATCGGTTATAAATTCTAATTGGTTATACAACCTTTGTTGTTTTCTCAGCTGTCAGTTGCACTCATTGATATTTCTTAACCATATGCTTTCTTTAAATCACTGTTTTCAAAAGTATTTCTATGACAGGTCTGGTCTCAATATGGCTTTCAATCGCTTCTTTCACGAACTCTATCTAATCTTTGACAGCTGGGTTTTGGATTGGGTAGAGCTGAGTTCCTACTGCAGGTGTGGTGCAATTTGAAAATGTGAGGAGGGTTTAGGGTTAAAAACAAAATAAAAATCTTTATTTCTCAAGTTGCTGGCTGAGTGGACCCCTCAGGAAAGAACAGCACCAGCCAGTCAGTCTGTCTGAGCCTTAAGCTGAAGAATTTGGTCCCTGGTGTTCACTGCTTTATCTGTGGCACTTGAATTTGTTTAGACCTTCCGGCAGCCCAAGGTTTTGGTTTTAAAATCCAGTGTTTTTGTACTCAGCATCTGTCTTCCATTGTCCAGTTTGTGTGTGTTGGTAGGCTCGATATTTCCAGCTCCTCCAGTCCATGGTGGAGGATGTTAGCCAGCAGGGG
Source organism: Albula goreensis (assembly GCA_022829145.1). Classification (NCBI taxonomy): domain Eukaryota; kingdom Metazoa; phylum Chordata; class Actinopteri; order Albuliformes; family Albulidae; genus Albula; species Albula goreensis. Next base: position 4,923,752 of record CM040749.1, read on the forward strand.
TGTGTGAGTGTTTTTCAATGGTTGTGCTCCTGTAGTTATAATTGTGTTGCCTGTTTCTTCTATGTATTTTCTGTTACGGTGGTTTCACGTTATGACATATATATTAGTTGTTAGAGGCCTTGTGTGGATGCTATGTGGAGCTGGTGAGGCGAGGTAGTGTGAGGTGGTGAGGGGTTTTCGGATGCAGTTGCTAGGGAGATGGAGCGATGCAGGTGGGGGCTGGGTGCCAAAAGTGTGGAAGTGTCGGTCGCCGATTCACCTGCCCGAGGGGCTTGAGGTGGCCGTGGGGGCTGGTTGGGGGGGGGGGCGGGGGTGGATTATACCTTACTGCGCAACAGCCCCCCCGTCGGGTGCTCTGGGGTACTGCACTCCGAGGAGTTCTTGGCTTTGTCCTTGTTGTTGTTGGGCTCGTTGTCTTTGATGATGTCGTACTGACGGCAGAAGAGAGCGATCACACCTGTCAAAGGGAAGAAGAAAGAGAGAAAGAGAGAGACAAAAAAGGAAGAGGAGATCAAAAAACACAAAACAGACTGACTGATTGTACAGAATTACAGCTTCAGGGTTCCCAAGAGGCTAAGCTGATAAAAGGGAACATCCTGAGCAACCTGTATATGTAGATTTGAGCAGATTTATCTCACTATATGAGAAGACTATGAATCTGCAGTGGTGAGGCACTGCTGAGCTCGCCCCACCAGGTTTAGGGAGGGCAAAATATGGCAAGGGTTTCTCAGGAAAAAACTACTTTAGTTTCAAATAAAAAGCACACTAGGGTTCCCCGGCTCATAGTTTTCACTACAATCATTGCCAGCTCTCATGTGTAATAGCCACCTGTGTGCCCCATAGGATATAATATAGTCTCTGGCTGTCACTAGCTCTCCTGTAGTACTGTGTGGCCTGTAGGGTGTAAAATAGTCACTAGCTCTCCTGTAGTACTGTGTGTGGCCTGTAGGGTGTAGTCACTGGCTTTCTCCTGTTGTACTGTCTGTGGCCTGTAGGGTGTAAAATAGTCACTGGCTCTCTCCTGTAGTATTATGTGTGGCCTATAGAGTGTAAAATAGTCACTGGCTCTCCTGTAGTACTGTGTGTGGCCTATAGAGTGTAAAATAGTCACTGGCTCTCCTGTAGTACTGTGTGTGGCCTATAGAGTGAAAATAGTCACTGGCTTTCTCCTGTAGTACTGTTTGTGGCCTGTAGGGTGTAAAATAGTCACTGGCTTTCTCCTGTAGTACAGTCTGTGATCCATAGAGTGTAAAATAGCCACTGGCTTTCTCCTGTAGTACTGTGTGTGCCTGTAGGGTGTAAAATAGTCACTGGCTTTCTCCTGTAGTACAGTCTGTGATCCATAGAGTGTAAAATAGTCACTGGCTCTCCTGTAGTTCTGTGTGTGGCCTGTAGGGTATAAAATAGTCAATAGCTCTCCTGTAGTACTGTGTGTGGCCTGTAGGTTGTAAAATAGTCACCAGCTCTCCTGTAGCACTGTGTGTGGCCTGGTTTGTGTTGAAATATACATGTGCTTCAACTGCAGTACTTTAGCACAGTCAAACATGGTGCATAGCACTAATTCCGGATGTATAACCTCCGTATTAAGGAGAAAAAGGGAAAAAAAAGTTTTACAAATTTTACAAAAAATAATAAAAAGTTACAACCCATATGTAAATGTAATAAACAATCTCTGAGAGCCAAACTGGGACTAATGTACTGAAATGCATTAATTATGCAGCAAATTCATTTGGCTTCCATATCTCCCCAGAGCTATATATTCATAAAAAAAAGATTAAAAATAGTTTCGCTCTCATCATTTGCAAAGATCAGACAGGACTAGCTCATCTCAGCAATGTGTGTGATACCATCACAGTGTAAGCGGGTAAGCAGTCTGCACCCCACCGGTGGGAACATGAGTTTTACACTAGGAAATCTGAACATTTTTAACTGACAAAGAACCACAGCTTCCAGCAGCAGGAGTGTGTGCACCTTAGGACAGGAAGCTGGTGTGACCTTGTTTTTGTCTCTCATATATCCTTAACTTAAACAGGTAATTGTTAGGCCTAGTCCCTTTTGTGGCCAATGGTATAATTTCGGGGTGTACCCAGGTATATGGAATATACCCACCTAAACGTCTGGGGATGTACAGTATACCCAACTTCTTGCCATATTACCATTAATACATATGGGTTTTGGAGTTACAGTATGCTCACCTCCTCAGACAGGGTACCCACCTATTAGCCTTATTACCATTAATACATATGGGCTTTGGAGTTACAGTATGCCCACCTCCTCAGACAGTATACCCACCTATTAGCCTTATTTCCATTAATACATATGGGCTTTGGAGTTACAGTATGCCCACCTCCTCAGACATTATACTCACCTATTAGCCTTATTACCATTAATACATATGGGCTTTAGAGTTACAGTTTGCCCACCTCCTCAGACAGTATACTCACCTATTAGCCTTATTACCATTAATACATATGGGCTTTGGAGTTACAGTATGCCCACCTCCTCAGACAGGATACTCACCTATTAGCCTTATTACCATTAATACATATGGGCTTTGGAGTTACAGTATGCCCACCTCCTCAGACAGTATACTCACCTATTAGCCTTATTACCATTAATACATATGGGCTTTGGAGTTACAGTATACCCACCTCCTCAGACAGTATACCCACCTATTAGCCTTATTACCATTAATACATTTGGGCTTTGGAGTTACAGTATGCCCACCTCCTCAGACAGGATACTCACCTATAAGCCTTATTGCCATTAATACATATGGGCTTTGGAGTTACAGTATGCCCACCTCCTCAGACAGTATACCCACCTATTAGCCTTATTACCATTAATACATTTGGGCTTTGGAGTTACAGTATGCCCACCTCCTCAGACAGGATACTCACCTATAAGCCTTATTGCCATTAATACATATGGGCTTTGGAGTTACAGTATGCCGACCTCCTTAGACAGTGCAATCTTTTAATTGGCTGACATGAGCCAGTCAGAGCTCATTGTAGCTCTAACCACTTTGGGTTTGATGGAAGCTCCTCTCTAGTTCTTGGTTGGTGTAGTTGATTTCTATTTGTGCTTTAGTACTGTTACACATTTACTGTTTTGTCTAACTCATGGGGCATGCATGAGTTATTGAAACGTTATTTAAAAGTGTTTAAACCTCTCATGCGTTAGCATCCCTTTGTTTCCTTTATTAACATGCCAGTAAGGACGTTATAGCATCTTGAACAGTCGAGTTTTTCCACCCGGCTAGCAGAATAAGGCGGTGTTGTCTTGACAATTTACTGCCAATTGGTATCGCGTTCGTTTGTGAAGTGATTAATTTAGTATAATGGGCACGACCTCAGTGCGAACAACTGTTTAATTGCTTTGCTGTAAAACCGATTGCATCTGAGGAGAAACTCACACACACACGCACACACTCTCTCTCTCTCTCACATCTCTCTCGCAGAGTAAAATTGATTGAATACATAATGTCTGTTGGTGATTTATTATCTGGCCTTCAGCGTATGGAGCGATGAGGCTGTAACTGTCACACAGCAGAAAGCTCCAGTGGGGTAATTACTGTTACCCCAAACTTTCTCTAATCCTCTGGGGTAATTACTGTTGCCCCAAACTTTCTCTAATCCTCTGGGGTAATTACTGTTGCCCCAAACTTTCTCTAAGCCTCTGGGGTAATTACTCTTATCCCAAACTTTAGTCCTGTGGGGTAATTACAGTTACCCCCAAACTTCCTCTAATCCTCTGGGGTAATTACTGTTGCCCCAAACTTTCTCTAATCCTCTGGGGTAATTACTGTTGCCCCAAACTTTCTCTAATCCTCTGGGGTAATTACTGTTGCCCCAAACTTTCTCTAAGCCTCTGGGGTAATTACTCTTATCCCAAACTTTAGTCCTGTGGGGTAATTACAGTTACCCCCAAACTTCCTCTAATCCTCTGGGGTAATTACTGTTGCCCCAAACTTTCTCTAAGCCTCTGGGGTAATTACTCTTATCCCAAACTTTAGTCCTGTGGGGTAATTACAGTTACCCCAAACTTTAATCCTCTGGGGTAATTACTGTTACCCCAAACTTTCTCTAATCCTCTGGGGTAATTACTGTTGCCCCAAACTTTCTCTAATCCTCTGGGGTAATTACTGTTGCCCCAAACTTTTCCCCAAACTTTCTCTAATCCTCTGGGGTAATTACTGTTGCCCCAAACTTTCTCTAATCCTCTGGGGTAATTACTGTTGCCCCAAACTTTCTCTAATCCTCTGGGGTAATTACTGTTACCCCAAACTTTAGGCCTGTGGGGTAATTACAGTTACCCCCAAACTTTCTCTAATCCTCTGGGGTAATTACTGTTGCCCCAAACTTTCTCTAATCCTCTGGGGTAATTACTGTTACCCCAAACTTTCTCTAATCCTCTGGGGTAATTACTCTTACCCCAAACTTTAGGCCTGTGGGGTAATTACAGTTACCCCCAAACTTTCTCTAATCCTCAGGGGTAATTATTGTTATCGCAAACTTTTGTCCTGTGGGGTAATTACAGTTACCCCCAAACTTTCTCTAATCCTGTGGGGTACCCCAGGCACTTTCTAATTTACCCCCTCTTCCTCCTGTACTCTGTTAGCCCAGACTCTAAACCAGTGGGGTAATTAATTACTCTATTACCCCATACTGTAATCCTATGGGGGTAAATAAATACTCTGTTACCCCATACTATAATCCTGTGGGGGTAGTTAATTACTCTGTTACCCCAGTCTCTAATTGATTACTCTGTTACCTAGGATACTGTCTGATTCTGTGGGGTAGTTACTCTGTTACCCCACACTCCCTCCTCTCCTGTGTGGTAATCCTGTCGCTGGTGTTGAGCAGAAGCTGGTGGGGTGCTGTGCAGGGCTGTGTAAATCAGACCCACGGTGGGTGGTGAATCCCCACTGTTTAGTCATTACAGATGAGAGCAATGTGCTGCTACAGCACACACAGACCCAGGCCAGAGACAAAGTGAGAGAGAGAGAGAGAGAGAGAGAGAGAGAGAGAGGAGCTCCACCAGGCCCGTGTCTGTAACACTGTGGGCTTGTGTGTAGGCTTTTGCTCTGGCTGTGTGTACATGTGTCTGTCTGTGCGTGTGTGCTTATGTTTCAGCGTGTTTGTGTGTGTGTGCTTATGTTTCAGCGTGTTTGTGTGTGTGTGTTTTGTGTTAAATGCTGGATGATTTATTGTTTCATATGTGCATATGTTATGTCCTGCACTTATTGCCATAGTGTCACATATGATATTTACACATTTTAGCATCTGCATCGAGGACATTGAAGCACTTCTGTATTGTTTTGTAAAATGTGGACATAAATAAATTCAAATGTCTAGGTTTGGGTTTTCCGTGTGTGTGTGTGTGTGTGTGTGTGTGTGTTTGTGTGAAAGCGAGAGTCCATGTATATGAATGGTACGGTCTATTCCTATGAATGGTACAGTCCACCTGTAGGAATGGTATGGTCCGTTTGTATGAATGGTATGGTCCTTTTGTATGGATTGTACGGTCCATTCAAATGAATGGTATGGTCTGACCATGTGAAAGGTACAGTCTTTGTGTGTAAATGGTACACTCCATGTGTATAAATGGTACAGTCAACCCATGTGAATGGTACAGTCCTTGTGTATAAATGGTATGGTCCACCCATGACCCATGTGTATAAATGGTATGGTCCACCCATGTGGTACAGTCCATGTATAAATGGTATGGTCCACCCATGTGAATGGTACAGTCCATGTGTATAAATGGTATGGTCCACCCATGTGAATGGTACAGTCCATGTGTATAAATGGTATGGTCCACCCATGTGAATGGTAGTCCATGTGTATAAATGGTATGGTCCACCCATGTGAATGGTACAGTCTCTGTTTATAAATGGTATGGTCCACCCATGTGAATGGTACAGTCTCTGTTTGTAAATGGTACGGTCCACCCATGTGAATGGTACAGTCTGTGTTTGTAAATGGTACGGTCCACCCATGTGAATGGCACAGTCTGTGTTTGTAAATGGTACCCACCCATGTGAATGGCACAGTCTGTGTTTGTAAATGGTACAGTCCACCCATGTGAATGGTACAGTCTGTCCCTCACCTGCCCACATGATCAGCACCACCACGATGATGATGAGCTCCCCCGCCCTCAGCTGCGTTTGGGTCTGTCCCACCTCCTCCATCGTCACTTCGTCTGGGAGGGAAGAGAAGCAGCGCAGTCAGCTTTACCTGTGGGTGCACACCTGTGCTACAGTTTACCACACGTCTGTTCAGCAGTTCATCAGAACCTCTCACCTACTCATGATTGGATCTACAGAGAGCCTGCTCGGTATTTTACCTGCAGATCTAAATACTAAGTCTGTTCAGTACTTTACCTACAATATGAATATCACAGTATTTTAGTATTTTGCATGCAGTTCCACAAAACTGTTACATACTTTACCTGAAGATCTACACACCTGTGTAGACACACGCACCTGCAGGTGTACCTGTAGACACACGCACCTGTTCACCTTTTTCCACCTGAAAAGCCATTTTAACCTACTGACCCTGCCTCATTCGATGAAAGCCTTCCAGCCAAAATGTGTGAGAGTGCAACATTTTTAAGCCTCCTTGCTGATAAACCGTGGCAAAGCGGGCATGTTAATCTTTTGATAAAGAAAAGTGAATGAGTGTCTTGGACTTTTTTAAGTGCGAGAAATAAAGAATAAAAAAATCAGCCAGCTCCATTCCAGCGAAATGAGGCTGTTTCAGATCCACTGTGGAAGCTTTTAAACGCAACATGGCTCTCGCCTCTATCAGGAGCCCCCCAGGGATGCGAAATCAGCGAGGAGGAGGGCGGTGTGGTTGGGGGGGCTACCGCTGACTCGGCCCATTGTGTGTGATTTCTCAATTCCCCTCCTGTTTTACGTTTCAACGACTCCCTCATGTCCTCGTTTGAAGTCTCTCCGTCTCTTCGTTCCCCCGGTTGACAGGGGGCCTGCTTAAGATTCCCCCACGGTGACAGTGGCAGGGCTCTGGTTTGCGCACACAGCTTCCTTAATTAATGCCTCGTTAGCCTGGAAGAAGGGGCCATGCTTCTCGGGAGCCCACCAGCACCCCAATTGGCCTATCGTTTACCTTTGTGTCAAAGAGGTTCAAAGGCACGGGGACTGGTGGAGAACACACACATGCACACACGCACACACACACGCACACACATACACACACATCTCTCAGTGGTGTTGCTGATGGGATATCTGTTGGAGGGAATTGTCTGAGCGTGAATTAATCGCTGCACAGGGAGATTGATCTATGCAGGATTGGTTTTGCGGAGGGCTCGATAACCGCTGTGGTGGCTGTCCTGAGGGTATGTGTGGATGTGTGGGGGGGGGGGCTGCTCAGAGGGGGTGAGTGTGTGCCATGCCATGATGAGCACTGTGATCTGGGCCGGACTTGTGGATACTTCAAGAATTTGTTCAGAAAGTGGTTCACAAAGCATATGTGTGTGTGTGTCTGTCTGTCTGTCTGTGTGTGTGTGTGTGTGTGTGTGTGCATGCGGTTTTTTGCCTGTTAGTATTTATGTGTGTGTGCAACTGTGTGTGGTTATTTGCTGGTCAGTCTGTATATTTTTGCATGTGTATCTGTGTGTGTGTGTGTGTGTGTATCTGTGTGTGTGTGTGTGTGTGTGTGTGTGTGTGTGCATAGGTGTAAATATGTATGTGTGTGTGTGTGTGCATAGGTGTAAATATGTATGTGTGTGTGTGTGTGTGTGTGTGTGTGCATAGGTGTAAATATGTGTGTGTGTGTGTGTGTGTGTGTGTGTGTGTGTGTGTGTGTGTGTGTGTGTGTGTGTGTGTGTGTGTGTTTGTGTGTGCGGTTCTTTGTCAGTATTTATATGTGTGTGTTTATCTGTGTATGTGGTTATTTGTGTGTGTGTGTCAGTATGTGTGTGTGTGTCTCAGATGGAAAGCTGACTGTCTGAGACTCAGAGCTGATTGTCTGTTTCACTCTGACTGTCCTGTCTTGTCCCGGCTAACACCTTGCAATTCCTCTCCCTTCCTCTCTCAGTCACTTGTCTTGTGTGTTTCTACCTGTCCTCCCACCCTACTTTCATTCCAAACTGTTCCCCCACACCCCCCCCAATCCATACCTCACCCAGCCCCCCCCCAGCCCCACCCCCCTGCCCCTTCACTCTCCCAGCATGCTCCACACGGCCATGCGTTACGCCACCCCTTTCACACTCCCAACATGCTCCACACGGCCACGCGTTACGCCGCCCCTTCACACTCCCAGCATGGTCCACACGGCCACGCGTTACGCCGCCAGCCTCAGGGCAGCAGATGAAAGGGCCTAATCTGTTGGCCCTCTCACTCGATTCGCCCCTCAACTGACAGTGACCTTTAGCAGAGGCTGGAGCGGCCGTGTGAATGGTGAAAATGGCGAACGCGCAGGCATTCAGCCAAATCCCCCCCAGCTGAGGCGGCACAGGTCTTGACATCTGAAATGAATAGGCCATCGTAGCACATGGTTCTCCCTGGACCACAGCTCACGCCCTATGCAGAGAGAGCTGTTTCTCTGTAACATGTTTATGTATGCTTCTCCTCTTTATATCACTGCTGTATAATCACAGAGATGGACACTGAACAGATGGACAAATATTCATCTGTCATTAAGTGTGCCATTTTAGATTTGGATTTTCCAAGACTCATCGTTATAATGTTGTGCCTAATTTATGTTTTGTCAACTACAGTATGTGCTTGTCAAGTAAGTTTTTTTAGTTAATAAGTTAACTTTATTTGCTTAAATTTCAGATGTAGTAAATCTCATCCATTAACTATCCTCAGATTTCCTCTCTGAACAATTGCCCATGGGAACATAGAACAAAAGAATCATAAATGTACACATAGAAAAATGTTTAAAACTTTTTCAGTTGTAAAGCATTATTACAGATCATTCTAATTTAAAGGTACACATTTGTTAACATGTAAATCTAACAACGCAAACACTGGAAGCAATCCACAAGTCAGGTGAAGCACTTCATCTCCTTCACATCTCCGTCCATTGACACAGCTGGGTTTTACTGAAGTAATTCAGATAAAAAGGTGCTTTGCTCAATGGCAGTGCCTCGCTTTAAGTGTCGAACCTGCAACCCCTGAGTTACAAGCACAGCTCCGCAGCTGTTGGACAGTCGTTAGGCAACGGATCACAGTGGTGAACCAACCCATGTTTGGGGACACAAGCAATATTTTCAACCAATCACATGAACTCAGTGAAGGAGAGTCTAAAGCGATAGGTCATATGAATAAATTATGAGGCGTGGCATGTGGTATGTTACCGGGTAGAACAGCAAGAGGAGGCATGGCAAACGCACTTCCTCAGAGTGCCCTCTGACAATTGAATGCCTGTGTCTGAGCTGGTGTGCTCTTGTAGTGTCGATCACTCCACCAGCGCATGCTGATCCCAGCTGGCAAGGTGAGAGAGTCTTCAGGTTTCTAACCATCCGGCCATCTGGCTACACCTGCCGATTCAGAGTCTTCTGCACGGCTTCAAAGGCGGGTGACAGATTTCTTAAGCCAAAGTTCAACGCAATTATAACGAGCCGCGCTGGCATGGCAATTAACAGAACTGCTTTGTCAAGACATTGTAGATTTCTAAGTTACAAGCTTTATGTGTGCTTAACAGCAAATTTTACTGTTGCCTTGAGCGCGCTTTGAACAAAATATCTTCAAATAAAAAAAAAACATTTGTGAACAATTACTATTATGTACAGATTGACATCACATATTTAAGGGAAGCAATATCTCTCTCTTTTTCTCTCACTATCTGTCTTTTTTTTCTTTTGCTACCATTCTCTCATTCCCTGTTTCTTTCTCTCTCTGGTTCTTTCTGTTTCTCTCTCTCTGTCAGTTTCATTTCAATTCAATTCATGTAGTTTTATTGCCAAGACAAAATTTGGCATGCCATGCTGTCCATATCTCTTTCTCTCCCTCTCTCTCCCATCTATCTTTCTCTCCCTCTGTCTCTCTCTCCATCTCTCTTTCTCTCCCTCTGTCTCTCTCTCCATCTCTCTTTCTCTCTCTTCATATCTCTTTCTCTCCCTCTGTCTCTCTCTCCATCTCTCTTTCTCTCCCTCTGTCTCTCTCTCCATCTCTCTTTCTCTCTCTCTCTCTCTCTCCATCTCTCTTTCTCTCCCTCTGTCTCTCTCTTCATATCTCTTTCTCTCCCTCTGGCTCTCTCTCCATCTATCTTTCTCTCTCTCCATCTCTCTTTCTCTCCCTCTGTCTCTCTCTCCCTACATCTCTAACTCCGTCTCCATCCCCTTTCGTCTGGCAGGTGCAGGAGGATGGAGACGCTGTCGTTAGCTGACCCTGTGTGAGTCAGTCCACAGCACAGCAGCCATTCATCAGGCCAGCATAGAGCGGGAGGAGGAGCAAGCGCCCCATGGCCACTAATGAAGCAGGGTCAGCACGTTTATTTCAGCATTTATGTTTATTCATTTACTGAAAGCGATTCAGCCGAGTGAGAGAGGGATTGAAGAGAGACGCTGCAGTTCAATCCTGATTTAGCTAATCTAACATATGTTATTTTAAATATCAGACGCTCAGACTGTGTGTGCATTTGTGTGCATGCATGTGTGTTTGTGTATGTGTCTTAGCTGGTGTGTATATGTGAGTGCATGCATTTTTGTGTATCTGCGTGTGTGTGTGTGTGTGTGTGTGTGTGTGTTTTAGCTGGTGTGTATGTGTGTGAGAGAGATCCTTTCTTAGTTATTCAGTCTTTCTTCAGTGTTCACATGGATGCTCAGTGTGCTCTGGTAGCTCTCATTGTTTTACAGTAAATATGAATTTTTCAGCAGCTTTGTTTCTTCCAGTGTTTTTTATTGTTTTCCTGTGTATTGGATGTTTTCCCCAATAAAATACTTTTTTCTGTATCTCTCTGCACGTCTCAATCTTTCGCATTGTTTCCTCGGTAACTCGGCGGGTCTCCATGGCGTTTCCGTTACTCAGCATTTCTGTGCATGTCGGTGTTTCTGTGCTGGGCTGAGCCCCCAGGGGAGGAGAGGGGGCCGGAGCAGCAGCCAATAGCACATCGATCGCAGCCATCTGCTGTCCTGAGCACCTGAACACCCTAACACCTGCTCACCATGGAGATGAGGGGCTCTGTGTGACGGGCCTGTCCGCGGTCAGTGTGTGTGTCTGATTTCACTGTGTGTGCGCGTGCGTGAGTCTGTGTGATGTCATAAAGTGTGTGTATGTGAGTGTCTGTGTTATTTCTGAGAGTGTCTAAATTTATTGTGGATGTGTATGTCTGATATCGTAGTGTGTGGTGTGTAGTGTGTGATGTGTGTTTGTGTGTGTTTGTGTGTTTGATATCATAGTGTGTGTGTGTGTTTGTGTGTGTTTGTTTATTTGATATCATAGTGTGTGTGTGTGTGTGTGTGTGTGTTTGTGTATTTGATATCATAGTGTGTGTATGTGTGTAGTGTGTGTGTGTGTTTGTGCATTAGATATCATTGTGTGAATGCTGTCATTCATCAGTAAGAAAGGTGTGTGCTGACATCGAGTGCAGCGCGTAAGACTTCAGTGTCAATAATAAAATGAGGCTATTTAAAAACACACACACACAGCTGAAGTTGTCCTTTGTAGCGGATGTCAGGGAGATGATTCGGCTGGAAACGCTTTAGTCCGTAGACGAGTGGAGTGGAGTGGAGGATGTTTTGTTTCGGCAGACACAAGTCCCCCACCCCCACACCCCCCGCCCCTGCCCCCATCACCCTGGCCGTTACAGAGTGTTGATCGTGTTGTTCTCCAGGCGGCGAGAGAGGGAGATGATAGGCACGCTAGTATGCTAATGCTGCTTAGGGACATTTGTGTACTTTCAGCGCCGACGGGCCGGCTTTCTGCTGACACCGACACACGCTCTCTTTATATTTTTCTTTTTAAAAAAATCATCTTTCAAGATCTCATGGAAGTGACAACTGCTTTTTTTGTTTTTGAGACACTCTCAACCTCACTGTTTCGAGGGAATATAATTTCCACAAGGATACCGAGAGGTTGAATGCTGGTGTTTGTCTCTGTGGCTCTACAGCCCTGCATTCTGGAAAATAGTCACCTCCGCTGCGTAACTAAACCACCATTACTGCTCCGCTTTTGAATGTTGGAAGAGCACACTGCTGTGCTTAAACAGGAACACAGTGCAGGTTTGACTTGCTACCCGTTGCTATCCTAAGGATGAATGATGCTTCTGCAGCTCAAAATAAATCACATCCACTCAAAAAGTTGTTGTCGACATTTCTGTACAAGTCCTTCCCCAGGACATTTCAGGTTGCCCTGTGCTGTCATCAAAATCTTAATTTTCCATTAATGGTTTAGTTTCATTGATGAAGTGTCCATGTTTTAAGCGATCGGGACCACGCTCATTTTAACTGTAACATGTATAATTAAGAATAATTCACAGATTGTTATAGTTTAGAGCCCTTGGAATGACAAGAGATAACAGTGCCCAGGCCTGAGACCTCCTGACCTTAGAGAGTAAACAACACTGTATAAAACCTGAACTTCAACAGCTCAAATGTCACTGCCTCTTGTTCATGACCAGGCGAGCTGCTCTGTACTCTGATAACTCCCTAGCCCTTTTCACACCTGCACTGCAACCCTGAACTTACCTAGACATGTATGTGACAATGCAAATGTCCGAATAAGTTGAACCGGACATTAAACAGAATTTATTCTGCCAGCTTGTCTAGTACTAAGTCTGTGTAATGTCCGGTTGAATCCATGTGTGAATAGAGCAGGTCATTGTCTGCAGAATTCAGAGCGAGCGAGCGTGTTGATGACGTCTCTATCACGAGACTGGCATGAAACTGGAAGAATAAAAAACATCTGATCATAGCTGCTTCGTACTCTTTTCTGCTCATCTGAATATTGCTCTTCACTCTTTTGTTCATATTGCAGATACATCCAAATACATGTAGTATTGATATCGATGCAAAAACAGTCATAATTACAGATGAGTTAGTAGCCTCGTCCGCCATCTATGTGTTGTAAACAAAACACTGCAATATCTGCAGTGTAATTTTTGCGTCATGTCTTGCCTACTGCACACTCTACCCAGGTCCCACCTCTCGCCTACACCAAACAGATTATTTCCAGCAGGTGAGAACACGACTGACACGGAAAATATCCAGCTCTGTGGTACATGTATGAAAAGAAACCTCATATTCATGTTCATTGAGAAAATGCCTTCAACCTCAAAAACAAACTCACGGATATCAGCGTGGAATTTCATTTGAACTCATTTCCATCTTTGGCCCCATTGAACTCCAGACAGAATTCAGACCTGAATAATCTTTTGTCGTTCACTTTGTTAATCCCTTATATGAGTTTACCTCCATCAATTCCTTTCTTCTATCCTGCTTTTGCTAAGCCTGAATAAATTTAGCGTCTTAACATCTTCCCCTTCATAACTTTCACATTTCATGCCGGGAACCAATTTAGTTTTATTGTTTTATTGTAATACATATTTGTCCAAGCCTGCGCTCAAATCATATGTAATGTAATGTTTTCATAGGGACTTCATAAAATATGCAACATGGCTATATGTGCATGAAGTCACTGGCGTATGAAGTATTTATGTGCGAGCAACTGGTTTGCATTTGAGTTTTGCATTAACTCATCCTCAATACAAACCCTCAGGGCAGTCACTCTCTGATATGCTACGCAGTGATGTAAGTAAAGGCAGGTTTCATTAACTTTAACTGCATTACCCAGCTCTGTGATCACATGTAACCTGCTCTGTTTGAAGGTGAGGTTTTGGGGACTCTGCCTGTACCCCAAAACCCAGTGAGAGTGTGTTCATGGGAGAGCCATTCTGTGGTGGCAGAGATGAGGGGCATGTTCTGTGGGTTTTGGGGCTCAGTCTTTGTTTTGAGGAAATGTTCAGTAAGCATTTGATCTGTGGGGTTTCTACCTGTTTTGGGGAGTACTGTTCTGTGAGAGTGGGTTTGGAGGTTCAGTCTGTTCTAAAGAGAACTGTCCTGCATAGATGCAATTTGAGGCTGAGGTCTGTATCTAGGATGACAGTTGTGTGACCTTTGGGTTTTTGAGGGCTCAGCATTTTTTGACCATGGGTTTTGGGGTTTACCACCCTGTGAGGATGACTTTTGGGGGCATCAATCAGTCTGTATCAACATCAGTTTTGTGGCAGTGGGTTTTGTGGACATATGTTTTTTTGGGGGGGGCTCAGTAAACCGATGGTTGAGGGGTTCACCTTTCTGCATTTGGGGTGTGTTCTCTGATGTGCTGGGTGAGCGCATGGTTTGGGGGCGTCGGGGTTTTGGGGTCTCACCTTTGCTCTTGGAGACTTGCTGATCAGCCTCCTTTAGGGTGCGGAAGTGCAGGGGTTCGCTGGGCGGGCTGGGCCCGCTCATGCTGAGGTACTGTACATGCACAATGTAGTCCGTTCCTCCTCCAAATCCCATAATACACAGGAGTGTGTGGTGGTGTTCACTTCCTGGATGAAGCGCAGCATGCGCACATCCTTCTTCTGTTAGGAAACACACAGGGAGATCAGCACTGTATTTCCACTTCCTGTCACACACACACACACACACACACACACACTCTCTCTCTCTCCCGCACATATACACACACACACACACACACACACACTCTTCTCTCTCTCCCACATACACACACACACACACACACTCTCTCTCTCTCCTCACACACACACACACACACACACAGTAACACACATACTCTCTCTCTCCTCACACACACACACACACACACACACACACACACACAGTAACACACATACTCTCTCTCTCTCTCCTGCACACACACACACACACACACACACACAGTAACACACTCTCCCCAGGCTGCGTAGTGTCTGAAATGTGCTGTGTAGATTCTCCACAGTGTGCTGAGAATCCTGTCTGCCTGGAGCTTGTGACCGCAGCGTGTGACGGCTCGCTGTTTCAATCACAACCGACAGCAATTCACAGGTTCCTGAATGAAGAGCAGAGCTCTCGCATTCTCACAGCTTCTCTCCACTCCTCCTCTGAAGGGTGGAGGGGCAGGGTTGGATTTGGGGGTGGTGGGGGGTAGAGAGATGTAGCAGCAGGCCCTGTCTTGGATAGATGTGATTGACTTTGACAGAGCTCTCAGCAAGCCCTCTCACATCAGATATGGAGTACGCCTCTGAAATCACTCCTCTGTCAGCCACTCACTCACTCACTCACTCACTCACTCACTCACTCACTCACTCACTCACTCTAATTCCCTCACTCACTCATCACTCACTTACTCCCTCACTCATCCACTTACTCCCTAATTCCCTCACTCATCCACTTACTCCCTCACTCATCCACTTACTCCCTCACTCAATCACTCACTCACTATCTAATTCGCTCACTCATCCACTTACTCCCTCACTCACTTGCTCCCTCAATCACTTACTCACACAGTCAGTCAGTCGTTCCATTTCCTCACTCCCTCACTCACACACTGGCTCACTCACTCACTCACTCACTCACTCACTCACTCACTGGCTCACTCACATTTCATAGCTCCCATATGCCGTCACACGCGTTCTCTCATATATTACAGACGTGACGTTGCTACTGCTATCCCATCCGTAAGAGTTACTGAACAAAAGTTACTGCTGCAGCTGGCTGCACATCATAGGACAGCCAGCAAAGTGTTTATGTTTTATAATTGCTGTCAGTTTTGACTTTGTTGAGCGTGCTGTCAGGAGCCTCTACTCTACACTCTCTACTCCAGATCAGGTGTGTGTGTGTGTGTGTGTGTGTGTATGTGTGTGTGAGAGAGAGGGCGAGAGACGCTACCCCAGGCGAGAGACTCTCAGGCTCTCCTCTCTTCTGTTGTCACTGGCCATTTTCCCTTCTGGTAACACGCAGCAGCAGGGAGCTAATTACTCCCCTGCAGGCAGGTGTGTGTGTGTGTGTGTGTGTGTGTCATCATTGGTGTATTTGTGTGTGCATGTGCACATATGTTCATGTTTGTGTGTGTGAGTAGGTGTGTATGTTTGGGTTTGGGGGGGTTAGTCACCGTGGCGATTACCTGCTGGGTGATGGTGTGTGTGTGAGTAGGTGTGTATGTTTGGGTGTGTGTGAGGGGGTTTGGGTTAGGGGGTTCACCGGGGTGATTACCTGCTGGGTGATGGTGTGTGTGTGAGTAGGTGTGTATGTTGGGTTTGGGGGGGTTAGTCACCGTGGCGATTACCTGCTGGGTGATGGTGTGTGTGTGTGAGTAGGTGTGTATGTCTGGGTTAGGGGGGTTCAGGGTTAGTCACCGTGGTGATTACCTGCTGGGTGATGGTGTGTGTGTGAGTAGGTGTGTATGTTTGGGTTAGGGGGGTTCGTCACCGTGGTGATTACCTGCTGGGTGATGGTGTGTGTGTGAGTAGGTTAGGGGGGTTCGTCGCCGTGGTGATTACCTGGTGGGTGATGGTGTGTGTGTGAGTAGGTTAGGGGGTTCGCCGTGGTGATTACCTGCTGGGTGATGGTGTGTGTGTGAGTAGGTTAGGGGGGTTCGTCGCCGTGGTGATTACCTGCTGGGTGATGGCGAATCCGATGACAGGATCCCCCTCGGGGATATCCCATGCCACCACGGCGGAGTTCGCCTTCAGAGCCTTTATCGTCACGTTCACCGGCGCCGTCAAACTGTCTGAGACCAAGAACCCAGAACAGAGAGAGGGAGGGAGAGAGAGAGAGAGAGAGAGAGAGAGGGAGAGAGAGAGAGAGAGAGAGAGAGAGGAGAGAGAGAGAGAGAGAGGGAGAGAGGGAGAGGGAGGGAGAGAGAGAGGGAGAGGGAGAGAGAGAGGGAGGGAGAGAGAGAGGGGGAGGGAGAGAGAGGGAGGAGAGAGGAGGGAGAGAGAGAGAGGGAGGGAGGGAGAGAGAGAGGGAGAGAGAGGGAGAGGGAGAGAGAGAGGAGGGAGGGAGAGACAGAGAGAGGAGAGGGAAGGAATGGGAGAGAGAGAGGGGGAAAGGAATGAGGGGTAGAGAGAGGGAGAGAGGGAGGGAGAGAGAGAGGGAGAGAGAGAGAGAGAGAGGAGGGAGGGAGAGAGAGAGGGAGAGGAGAGAGAGAGAGAGGGAGGGGGAGACAGAGAGAGAGAGAGAGGAGAGGGATGGAATGAGGGAAAGAGAGAGAGAGAGAGAGGAGAGGGAAGGAATGGGAGAGAGAGAGGGAGAGAGAGGGAGGGAGAGAGAGAGAGAGAGAGAGAGGGATGGAGGGAGAGACAGAGAGAGAGAGAGAGGAGAGGGATGGAATGAGGGAAAGAGAGAGCGAGAGGAGAGAGAAGGAATGGGAGAGAGAGAGGGGAAAGGAATGAGGGGTAGAGAGAGGGAGGGAGGAGAGAGGGAGAGGAATGGAATGAGGAGAGAGAGAGGGAGGGAGAATGAGAGGGAAGGACAGAGAGGGAGAAAGAGAGAGAGGGAGAAAGAGGGAAGGAGAAAGGGAGGGAGAAGGCGGGAGAGGGATAGAATGAAGGAAAGGAGATAGAGGGAGTGAGGAGAGAGGGGTTAGGAAAGCAAGAGAAGAGAGGAGAGAGAAGAGAGGGGATGGGAGAGAGAGGAGAGAGAGATGGTTAGAGGGAGGGAAAGAGAGAGAGAGGAGAGAGAGAGAGGGAGGGAAGGAAGAAGAGGGGGGCGAAATCAATGAACTGTTATATTTTCATTTTCTCCTTTCCCTCCCCATCCCCCTGTCTTTCCAGGCC